>CM037874.1:41291308-41651308 GCA_021292105.1 Anadara kagoshimensis
CATTTGATTTTATATACATGTACGTATGATGGATTCTAAGAAACCTTGTTGAAAAATTTAGCGGAGAAGATAGATAAAAATAAGAATAAATAAATAAATAAATAAATAAATAAATAAATAAATAAATAAATAAATCATTATTTTTGGGCACCTTATTACATGCATGGTAATGCACGCAAAATTAAAATATTGTAAAATGCAAAACAATAGCAGGGTGTTGCTAATGTCATTTACATGTAGCAATGAAAGTCACGGGTTCCTTCGGAAAAGACCTGATAAACCAATGCATCACATGATAACAATGTATCACAGAAAGTATGGCTCGTTGGAGACCCTCCCTGTACACTGTACGCACCTCAAAGGTAAAAACTTCAAATATTTCATCTATAGCTGGTGACGTCTCGATATAAGTAAATATTCTTGACTAGATCTAAAAAAACCATTTAACAAATCAATCAATCAATCAATCAATCAATCAATCAATCAATCAATCAATCAATCAATCAATCAATCAATCAATCAATCAATCAATCAATCAATCATTCATTCAATCAAGTTGCATCCGTAAAATTCTTAGATTACAATTATTTAAACAATAGTTCTCGATTGGTACCTTTTATGCCTCCCCAAAAAAGAGTTAAAACTATAACGGTCTTTGGAGAGACAAATACCTCCCTTTCCCAACATCCAGACGGACGAACGGACGGACAATAAATTTGGTTCCATGTTTGATTAAAATCCATTCATAGACATGGAAGCTACATATGTAAAGCTGACACGATATTTTGACGGACCGACGGACGGACGGACGGACGGACAGGGTGATTCGTATAAATACCCCCTAAACATTTTTGCGGGGTATGGTACGGTTGGACAAAGCACACGATGTATGTGCCTGAATGTACGTTGCTATTGCTAGTTGGTCTAAATCGAAGTCGTAAAATTTTGAGACTTTTTTTTTGGTAATATCAAAAAGTCTCCTCGTCTTGAGCCCCAATCTGTGGACTTCATTAGGCGTCGAAATTGTCAACGCCTAATGAAGTCCGGACTTCATTGACATGGATTGGTATGTTTGTTTTGAATTTATTTTTTTGCCTGGTTCAAGCCTTTATAAAAGCAAACAATCTACTCTAACGCTATTTTCTAAAACGATACTTTGTGGTTGCTGCGAGACAATCTTCAAAGTGCATATTGTGATTTCCCAATGATGTTAACCAATGTCGTACCATGTATTATGGTACAAGGTCTTTATATTTTTCGATAGCGTTATGGAGTTTCAAAAATCAAAACAATAATTGCTAAATAATATCATTGTGCCAGTGAAAGCAGGAAGAGGTAACGGTGATAGTGATATACTGGACAAAAACGTAAGTCTAGCTTATGTAACATCATCAGGTAGTTTACGACCAATCAACAAACATCTGATGTAGCCACAGGTTGATGATGTCATCCAGAAATATCCAGAAAAAGGTATAAAGATTTGTACCATAATAGGGAGTATGGCATTTGTTAACAGCCTTCGGAAAACGCCAATCCACAAACCTTTGACAACTTTGTAGATTTGCAGATGGAACAAAATGTCAGTTCAGAAATAGAGATAGAGTAGATGTTTTGTTTGATTGATATTTTGAGCATTCTATAAAATCTGACAAGAAAAAAATAAATCAAAAACACAACAATCCATCCACAAATCACAATCATAGAGCATTAAAACCAGTAAGAACTGGTGAGAATAATTCGATATGGCAAGCAGTTAATGGTTCGGTTAGGGTTTTTTTATGCGAATATTACAGTCTCGAGTACTGGCCGGGGTAAATCAGGTCTTTGAGCAAATCATAAAGAGGCAGACATAAGAATTGTTACAAAACAAAGTGGTTCATTAAAAAATTCAATATTTATCATTTGAAACGCACTCAAAATTTCTAAATTTTGAAGAATTTCATGTCGTTTTCCCCCAAGATGACGTCATGTTCTCCACATGACGACGTCATGCAATTGTCTTTTGATTGTGACGTCACTAAAGGTCACGTGGTCATGTGAGATACGCGTATCTCACAGTCATGTGAGATACGCGTATCTCACATAGGGAAAACCCCTATCTTACATGAGCAGATAGGGAAGAATAACACTTCTCGATAATTCATAAATATGTTGTACTAGGTAATACGAAATTTTATCTAACATTAGACTAGTTTTTCTGTCTGTATTTGATGAAATACAAGTTTTATCGAACACGCGTGAGACAGAATCTTGTATCACCACACTATATTTACAATTGGAATTGACCTTCTTTAGATGAACCTATTTGTTTTAACTGGCATTCAATTGCTCTTGAATACAGTGTGGGGTCATGACCTCTGATTACGTAACGTTTAACTATTCGATTACGTCACAGAATGACATCTGTTACGTCACGCATTGTTTGATTGGTCAGCATCCAAGTCTTCTCGCGACGTAACTTTCCTTATTTGGAGCAAGGCTGTTCCATCAATCCCTTAGGTTTGTCGGAATCTTGAATGAAATAAATTATTGTAGCGATAATTTTACATTTCGGACATGCTATCAATGTTTTTTATGATTGTAAATATAAGAAATAACATTCTATTTGAGTGTATTCATTCGGTATTATGAATGAGAGTCAGGAATAGCATATTTAACATGAACTGCTTCGCAGTTCATTGAATATGCTATTCCTGACTCTCATTCATAATACCGAATGAATACACTCAAATAGAATGTTATTTCTTAAGTGGTGATACAACATTGGCGGTAAAGTACACGTGCACGTCTCATTGTGACGTCATTGGAGAATCTCCGATTTGTCAAATGTAAACAATGACGTCATTACTACAAAACATTCCATAACATAGTTCAGTGGTTTTCTGTGGTAAAATGTATTTTTTTCACATAAAGTATTGAGTTTTTTATTGTTTTAATGATCTTATAGGAAATGTTAGATAAAAATATCATATACACAGTGTGTAGATACAACCCTTCGTATCAGGTCTCGTCCTTTTTTCGTAGCTGTATCACTACTCGTCGCGCAAGCGCGACTCGTAGTGACACGGCTACGAAAAAAGGACTCGACCTGATACTGAGGGTTGTACCTACACACTGTGTATAATATGCATGTATTATTTTGGCAATGTTTCTCGTTTTTTTGTTACTGAAGGAAAACTTTCAAAATATAGAGAAATTGACTTTATACTTTTTGTGTGTATATATTTGGCAGATGCCCTTTCTGACATCACAGCTCTTCCATCCTAGTTGTGTTCTTTCTTTCTCTGTTGTTCTGTGCCATTTTGTTTTCGGCCCTTTTTCAACCTTTTTCCTTCAGGCTGTCGTGTTATTGCATTGGTACAAATCCTGCTGCTTTCTATTCTAAGAACATGGCAAATCCACCTCCACTTCCTTATTTTTATTATGTCACTTGCTCTTGTTGTGAAGTTCATTTATTCTGTCTGGCCATCTTACCCACAGGAATCTTCTAAGGCATCTATTCTGGAATGTATCTATCTTTTTTTGTCCCTATCTGTAGTTTTAAATATTAATATAATAAATATATAAACTATGAAAATAAAACAACTCGCGAGTACTCAGTACTTTCAGTCAAATGTAGAAGTTAAATTTAAAAAAAAAACAATATTTCAGTGTTTTCAAAAGTAAGATTTGTACCAGGCACCAGTTTCACAATCATTTCTTAACTAAGATATTCCTTAACTTAAATGTAGCGAATTTTAAAATTGACAATTTTATTTTTTTATTTTTATTTTATTTTTTTTATTGGAACTACGACTAAATATTTTTTGTCAAAACTAATTCAGTTGTCATAAGCTCGATGGAATCTTTAAAATGACACCTTAAATTTTCCAATATCTTAACAATCAACAAAATTATAAAGGTTTTTAATTTTCTACATTTGAATTAAGTAAAATCTTAAGTTAAGAAATGATTGTGAAACCCGGGCCTTGTTCCAGTTTCACAATCATTCCTTAACTAAGATTTTCTTTAACTTAAGTTTGACACAATTTCAAACCTTTATAATGCATTTGTATTAATTTTAAACATATTCAGGAATTTAAGGTGTCATTTTAAGACCAATAAAAACATTTGCATTATATTCATCAGTTCCAAAAAGAGATTACCAGAATTTGCTAATTTTTTAAGTTAAGGAAAATTTTTGCTTAGGAATGATTGTAAAACCGGCTTCTTAACTTCAATCTGATAAATTTGAAATCTGAATTATTTTGATAGTTTTCGAGATATTTACGAATTTAAGATGCCATTTTGGAGATCTCTGTTACAAGCTTATTACAGATATATCCTAATGATGTTTAAACTTTTAAACAGCCTTCAATTTTGTCTACTAAAATGGTGGTCAAATCAACCTTTAATTGTGTCCGACGACCTAAATTTGTAAATGCTGGCCAGTTTGTCAACACTTTTGTGACCAGAGAACAGATATTATTTCTGTGTTACACTAAATTTTCATGATACTGTTGCCATTTTTAGCAATATAATGGACACTTTACATCATCATTATTGTTATGAATAACACTGATTTATGTAAGTGATTGTAAGTCAATTTTTTAAAAAGTGCATTTTTGTTTTCCATACCTAATATTCCTTAATTTTCCTTCATTTTGGGAGAAAACGTTGCCTGGCCACTTAAAGTTTTCATCGGCCACCTGAAAATTGAAATTGGCGGACAGCTGGCCACTTAGTTTTGAAGTCCACTTTGAGGGCTGTTACTTGAATTGCAGTTTGATAAAATATTGCTAAAAGTTGGCAGATTTAAGTTAAGAAGTGATTGTGTTACTGGAGCCTGTTACCACATGGTGATAGAATCATATTGTAACATTTTGCATGGTAGACCAATAAAATTTATTAATTAATTGCAAATTTGTCTCTGTCAGGTTTTTTACACTGTCTAAATTTAACTCACTTTTTAACAGCATACGTTTCAATTATGCTTACAGCTGTGACATCAGACTTGAGAAAAAGAATTCATACAACATATATTACTGAAAATGTTCCGGCGTGATCCATAAATAAATAAGTTGATTAAATGGTATGGTTGGTAGAGTGATTGCGTCGTAAGTGAGAGGCCGTGGGTTCGAACCATTGCCGGGTCTGCCCAAGACTTGAAAGTGTGTAGT
This sequence comes from Anadara kagoshimensis, assembly GCA_021292105.1. Classification (NCBI taxonomy): domain Eukaryota; kingdom Metazoa; phylum Mollusca; class Bivalvia; order Arcoida; family Arcidae; genus Anadara; species Anadara kagoshimensis. The sequence continues at coordinate 41,296,468 of CM037874.1, forward strand.
GACTGTTCTTTCACCAAGCTGACTGGGCATTACGAAATGAAAGTCACGGTTCTTTCGGATGGGATCTTAAAATGAAAACGAGACCTCTTGTCACGGTAGGCGTGGCATAATAAAGAAACCTGCTGTATAATATCATAAGCACAACACACGGGCAAAATTTCTGCACCTTCGCCTATAGCTGGCGACGTATAGATACAAGTGAAATATTCTTGACTGGGACGTTAAACACTAGTACTCAACTCATATAATGGTATGGCTAATGGTGACTCAAAGATTAGAATTGGTATGTTCACTACACTGTGTGTGATTGAATGGCCTTATGCATCCCAGACAAGATTAGCTAGGCACTGATTTATTTCAAGACGGCCAGTTCCGTATGACAGAACGACGGAAAAACACGGTTGATAGTGATTACTACATGTAGCCAACAAGTACATTGGGAAAAGCCGCCTCTGTTCCGACAAAATAACTTAAAAACTTTACCGTTGCATCTTCAGTAAATTTTATTTATGACTAGATATACTTATATTAACATTAGTTCTCTAAATATTTTCCTAGGCTAGAGACAAAAGTCTAAAGTATTTTCTTTCTTAATGCTCTCCTCGCCAGAAAGCGCGCAACGCTAACATATTTCCATTTTTGACTATCCTTCGCTGAGCTGCTTTGGCTGTGTTTCATTATTGTCTTCACTTTGTTCATTATTCCTGTATTTTTCATTTTTGATTTTTTTTTACAATTCTGTGGAGGAGTTATATTGAACTTCAATGGTAATTAAACCGATATGCCAAACAATTTTTCAAAAAAAAAAAAAAAAAAAAAAAAAAAAAACATCCAGCATGAGATTTCATTATTCCCTTTTCTTCTTAATTTGGTCGTAATGTTCATTGACTGTTCGGGAAATTCTGATACTCCATTTCTGCTTCTGGTACCCTATTAAATGCCTATTATTCCTTTTTCGGAAAATAAATAAATAAATAAATAAATAACGCGGAGTTAGAATTGCTGTATAGAAGAAATGTTATCTAGTTTCCAAATTTTATGGTCTTACTGGATCAACTCAATGGTGAGATCTTGACATCAAGGAGCCAAACTTGTACGGTGGTGGCTGGTCATGCTTACGTGTTTATTGAGAACTTTTGTACATCTTTTTCTCGCCATGTAAAAAAGAAAGCATAACAATTTTATTATCAAAATGTGAAGTGATAAAAATATTTTAATATTTTAAGGAAATTTACCGAAAACAACATCCGATGTGTAATAAATTTTAGAAAAAGCCGATCACGGATGGCATCAAATTGCTAATTCACTATGTAAATTAATGTAGAAAACTTTAACAGATAGTATTAAATCATCGCTATTAGTGCCGACTCATAGACAAACATGTCATTGTTTGATTAATTACAAGAATTTTGTCGGAAATTCTAACAATTAACTAAAATTTTATGCAAAAGTCGAAATCACAAACACAGCAAGGAGCGACGAGCGATATGTCTCGCGCTTGCCTAGTTGCGTTGCTAGGTGTTTTCATTCACGTCCGTACTGGCTCCTTATAAAGAGGGCTTGTCGATTTTCGAGCCATTCTCGTTTGGAGAATAAACGAGGGTACAACGTATTTGAACTGTAGGAAAAGCAAAAAATCTGTTTAAAATGGCTAAATCGTCATGTAAATTGTGGGCATTGGCCAATAATTTTGGACCTGAACATACTGCATACATGTATATTTATTTTCCAGCCTACTTGTTTGAAGTAGCTACAGCAGAAGCGGAGACGCACCATCCACTTGAGGTTGGTTAAAATTTATTGTCTCTTAAACCTCTTTAAAATCATGTAACGTAAACTGGTTTATAAATTATTTATAGGTTTCTATTTTATTCCGACTAATCAGCCCATAAATAAGTCAAAAATTAAAATCGGGGTTTAGTGGGCTTTAAAATACTTTCAGAATTTGATTTTGTAAATGCGATATGTGTCTAGGCCTATGTGACTTTTTTAACATAAAGGGTTTATAAGTAAGAAATGCTGATAAACACGGTTTTTTAATTATTTTAGTAATTTCATGCTTTAAAAATAATACATGAAACAGAAAAAATGGAACTAACATGTGTTTTACCATTAAAATGAAAAAATATCGCATCATAATTTTATTGCATTATATTTTTTTCTAATACAGCATCGTAATGAAATATGTTGCACCATAGTTCAATTTTTTCTAGGCGTTTCACACACCTGTGTTAGTGTGACATTGCGGAATCAATTCTATCCGGTTATCACTTTGGATATTAGTGTATTACTTTTCAAGGTAACTAGAATGTTTTAAGACATTGTAAATAGGTTCCCTGTTTGTGCCTTTTGTGTTGGAAAAAACGGATTCATGCTTGCATTCAGATTGGGCACCAGTTACATTTGATCAACCTTGATTTATTTGTTTACAAACACGTGGAGTGCACGGACAACATAAGTATTAACGGAAAACAACACTGAGTCGCTACAAAGCTAAAGTTCATATCTTATAAAGTTAATAGTTATAGTCTAGTGTCATGTCCATAGGATAAATTACATGAAATTCTAGAGTCAACGGACTAAAACGGGTATGTGCATCTTGCTCCTACTTCCCGACTACCAGACTACTATCTAGACATATGATATCGACAGTCTGTTTGTTAACGTTGATGCACCTTTGATGTCACATCATTTGACCGATCTAGATTTGTACTTCTTTTCCTTTGTTTGATTTTTTTTTTGTATTTTTTGCATACCAATGGATACAAGATATCAATATTTATATACATTTGTAACGTTTGAAATAAGGTTGTTATTCATCTGACATTTTGTATAACTTGAGAGAGTCTTATCATGAAATAGAACCAACTTCATTATACTTGCAGTGGTCTAAGTAGTTCAGTAAGTAGAGCACTGATGTAGTGCGAGGGGTCCTGGGATGGGTGCAAGTCATTTTGGCACCAGGTCAATTCGGCACCTGTAGAAAAAGTCATTTCGGCACCGAGTCGATTCGGCACCAGGTAGTTTCGGCACCTACAATAGGTCACTTCGGTATCCATGATCGGTCACTTTGGCACCTCCTTTTATTTTTTTTTAATCTTCATTTCAATAAAATTACTAGAGAATGTGTTTTAGTAGCAATACTTAAAATTAATAAAATGTAAATAATAATAATAATAATTACCGGTGTATTGATAACGGTACTGTGATTATTACTTTTACAAATTCGTTAGGTGTTTATTTAATAATAAAGAAATGGCGTGGACTGGTGGATTAGAGTGGAAAATGTTTTGAAATCCGGGCCGTGTGGATAGATTGGTGCTGCCGAAATATGTTTTTGCATGTGTTTAATATGCTTCTTTTAGAATATTTGAATTGAGTAGTCAATCAAAGATATGTCACTATGCAAAATATTTTACTTTCGTAGCTAGTCAAGAATATTTACCTAAAATAAAATACAATAACAAGACAAAAGTATTGCAACATTATACAATTTCTAATATTTTTCATTGAAAACACCAATTTCTGCAGAAATTTGTAAAAAAAAAATGTTTGTATTTTATTCACAAAATACAATGATACAATCATATACCCAGATCAATATCTTATACTCAGATTTTAATGATTTCTATATATCATAGAAAAATATTTAACTTCGTTTCAAAAAAAAAAAAAAAAAAAAAAAAATGAAAAGGAATTTGTGCCAATATTTTGTCATTTGATAACATTAAAATACTGAAATTTTGAACTTTTAAACTTAATTAAACAGAATTATTTTAAATGTAATTTTTGGTGTTACTTATAAACATTGTAAAATTGGATAAAATTGATATGTGTACTGGGTTGTTTAGAGGAAAAATGTCAATATTGGTATTATTATAATTATGTCCTCAGAATTATGACAAAGTTATAGATAACCAATAATTTACAGTACTGAAGATTAATCAGCTGTCAATAGTAATTAAGTATATTAGCAAGGTGCCGAGACTCGGGACTGGTGCCGAAATGACCTGGTGCCGAAATGACTTGCCAAGTGCCGAAATGACCTGGTGCCGAAATGACTTGCCAAGTGCCGAAATGACCTTGTGCCGAAATGACTTGCCAAGTGCCGAAATGACCTGGTGCCAAAATGACCTGGTGCCGAAATGACTTGCTAAGTGCTGAAATGACTAGGATTCCCTGGGATTGATCACCAAACTGACTCTGCATTATCTCCTTCTTGTCATAGTAGTTTATTTACCAATGTCACCTTAGGAAGTGATGCCCAGCCTGTCAGTGTTGTGGCCCTTAGATCATCCAAGGGAATTTGGAATAACAAGAGGAATGGAACAGTCCTTGTAGCTCAGTTGGACAATCACTGTTTTATAGCTTGAGAGGTCTTAACTTCGAACTCGCCCTGCATTTTTCTCCCTCCTGTCATAGTTTATTGGCCAGTATCACCCCAGTAAGTGATGTCCAGACTGTCAATGTTGTGACCCTTATTCCATCCAAGGGAATTTGAAATAATTACACACTTTTTATCTTGTAATCACTATTTTTCTTCAGAAAAAAACCAAATCTTGGGTTCTGCCTCCAAATCTTGAAATCTACCTCCATTATTAAAGAACAGGTTTTGAGGGGTAGCATTTGGTCTATTTCCATAGATACTTCACAACTTTTCGCAAAATTTTAATATTTGAAAATTAGTTGCGACTTAACTAGCCAACATTATAATATCAGATGTAAACTAAAAATTACATGCAGTTTGATCATTAAACATTGTGAAGTGTGAACCTTAAACAGATTTTGTTTTCTTCTTTATGCACTTTTTTCAACAAAATATGTGTTTTATTTTTTCAGTTGCCATGACGATAAACATTCCTGGGCTGGTTGTATTGTTTGTGTTCTATGCAGCAATATTTGTAGTTGGAGTTTTCATCTCATACAGGAAAAAACGGACCCAAACTGGAAAAAGTTCTTTAGAATCATCAGTTGTGGCAGGGAGAGATATATCTGGTGTGGTTGGCATCTTCACTATGACAGGTTAGTTTAGTTTATAGTCTGTTCCAATCCCAAAGCATTCAATATCCACCACAAAACAACACATGCCATTTACCCAGTCAGTGATTTTGTTTGCCTAAAATTACATGTACTACCAAATAAAGGTATTTTTCCCCTGGGGGAACATTACTAAATTTTCCCAATTTGATCACTAAAATTCCCAAAACAACAGTGATATACTAGATATTGTCACAATATAACATCTTTGCAATGATGATCTTAAGCTATTGCAAGCATGACTGTCATTATGCCATTTACTGTGTTTCAGAACTTCACAATTTCCCAATTTAAAAGGCAGAAGGTAGTTTTTAAAAAATGTAACAAAATCACTGCCAGTCAGTTCAGGTTTCAGTGATGGTATAGAAACCAGAAGACCAGGGGAATTCATTACAGACAAACTTCTAAGTTCTCACACTAGAGTATCTTCTAAGTGGGATTTGAACATTTTCAGTAGGAGGCTGTAGTATCAAACTACATTACTTGCAAGGTATTAATCCCCTGCCTTTCAAAGAAAAGAGGATATTAAAGTTGAGTTTCTGTCCGTCAATCCTTTCTTCTGTCATCCAGTCTGTAAGTCCAAAATTCTTGTCTGAGCAAATTCTCCAAAACTATGAAGCACTATTTCATGAAACTAGTTGCAAAGCATCAACATTGATAGAAGATGTACATATCGGTAATGTGAATTGGTTTGTACATTTTCTTGTGAGTTATTGCCCTTTGAACATAAGTGCAAATCACAAAAAAGAACCTGCTGGCATGGGATCCTAATTCACTAAATTTACTTGTTCATAAAACACTACTTTTGAATATTTTTTATCAGAGACTGTTTGTCAGTTTATTCTTCATATTGTAGGTCATGTCAGCATAATATATTTCAGTCTTTTAATTGCTATTTCAGCCACAACAGTGGGAGGAGGTTATATTAATGGAACAGCAGAATCCATAGCAACAGCAGGTCTTGTCTGGACACTGGCACCTTTTGGGATTTTTATTGGCCTAATACTAGGTATGTATTTCAGGATCAATTTATATGAAGCATCATAAATATTAATTAGTTTAGTTTTTGTTGTGATTTTTTACCTCAATGACTGAGTTCCAAGGGTGACAGACCTTGGCCAAGTTGTCCAAATGGAATATTAACTAATCACGAAGCCTTTCACTGCCTAGGTTTGAATCCCACTTGGGACAGATCCTAGTGTGAGAAAAGTTGTCAGTTTGATTGCCAAAGGTGAGTGGTTTTCTCTGGACATTCTGGGTTTCTCCACAATTCCTGTATTGACTGCCACAATATAAGAGAAAGAAATTTGATGAGGTCATAAGACTCCATTACACCACTCTACTTTCCTAGTCTGTTGTTACATGTCACAATTATACACATATTGGATACTAGTAATAGAAAAAGTATAGTTAAAGGATGTAAATAGAAAATGCACTGAGCATTTTGAAATGTTTATCCGTTAAGTCTTGTTTTAGCTACATAATTGGTAATTATACTCCCGCTTAAAAAGTGGGGGTATATAGTGATAGGAGTGTCCGTCGGTGTGTCTGTCCGTCCTTCCATTACACCTTAGGATACCTATCTCTTATCCGCAACTCCTCCTAAACCCTTCAATGGATTTTCATGAAACTTTCACATAATCTTTGTGATATAATGTAGATGTGCACCTCCTATTTAAAAATTTGATCCGATGGATTTTTGGGAGTGGGGGGTATTTTTTGTGAGCTTGTGGCTCACAGTTTTTCTAGTTGTATTTATTTTCAGGAGGGGGTAGGTGGGGGTTCATATAGAAATTAGCATCTTTGCTGACAGTTTTAGTTTATACAGGAGTCGTTGTGCCGTGTGGGTATTAGTCTCCTTTAGAGACAACTCTAGTCATTACAGTCAACTCTCTTCACAATGGCACCCTTTATAATGGCATATTCAGTTACCGTCAAAAAGTTGTTGGGAACAAATTGATCACAGTGTTATTAAAACACTTTATAACAGCATATTCGGCTACCGGCCCCTTGTGCATATTAGTTTCCTTTAGTAACAACTCTTGTTATTATATTTCAGGTGGTTTGATATTTGCGAGGAAGATGAGAGACCAGAGATATCTAACAATGCTTGATCCGCTACAGCAAGTATATGGCAGTGTTGTCATGGTATTTATATATCTGGCTACACTTTGTGGGGATTTGTTTTGGACTGCATCAATCTTGTCCGCCTTGGGTAAGTTTAGAAAATTACAGAAAGCACAGCTTTTTTTGTGCTGCCATTAAAGGAAAAATTTCTATATACAGTAAGACCTTGCTTCCTCGGTAACATGATCAATGGCCATAGTATTTTGACGTTCCAAAATTCATTTGTTTTGTGGTTGTCATGTTTTTATTAATCAGTTTCCCTTGATTTATCAACAAACCCGTTTATAATGCCAAAATTTGACTGAACAAATTGTGGCAATGAATTAAGGTTTTACTGTTCATGTAAATTATGTCTTAATATATGTTGTTTTAAAATTTGACTGCCATGAGAAAATATTACTGCCATGATATATATATAACAATCTGTAAAGTGGTGAGTTGACAAAGTTAGGTATAAATTTCAAATAAAATTTACTCCAGGCTTAGTTATAAAAATAACAATTTAAAATCTAGTCTCACTCAATGCAACTGTCAATACAATTTTCCATGCTTGAATCTCTATTTTTTTTACTTCCTTCAGAAGTGACCTTAAAAATCAATTTTCATTATCATTGTAGATGTGGCAGTTAAAGAACTGTCTCTGACCTGAGCACACTGCAAAGGTCAAGATTTCTGCCACTCCACCAGTAACTGGTCAGGTTTCAATATAAGTGAAATATTCTTGACTGGGATATAAAACCCCATTCAATCAGTTCTATTTCGAGGTCAAATATTTTCTTGATTCAAATACATGTGTAAAAATCCTAAAAAAAGCACATTAAATTAATAATTTTAATTTTTAGGAACAAGCTTAAGAGTAATAGTAAATCTAGACCTCAAGGTTGCTATAGTAACATCATCAGCAGTAACTATATTCTACACAATGATTGGTCAGATGATTGCAGTGGCATACACTGACATACTACAGTTGGCTTTTATGACAGGAGGCTTGGTATGTACAAAATATGTCTTAGTTGTGAACTTCATTCAAAAATGTCACTTGAATTAAAAATCAAATTATTTATTATATTTACATGATTATAAGGACTGGAGTAATGTTGGTGTTTAATGCCACGGTCAAGATACTTTCACTCACATGGAGTCAGTCATTTTGAGGATAGTTGAGGAAACCAGAGTACCCAGTGAAAACTACCAACCTTCTTTAAGCACATTTACAAACTTTTTCACAGTGAGAGTTTTATTTGCATCTAAGCAGTGAGAGTCACTTTGATTCGTAAGTACACACCTTAGGCCACTCGGACATGTATGATAATCAACATTCATCACAGGTCTGTTCTTTTGTTCATAAGTTTTAAATTCTGATTGTTTAACACATTTTTATGTAAAAGTAACATTGTTATTGGTTATTAGGGCGAAATAGTACTAGAAAGTTCTTGAATTTTAAAGTAAAGTACTTGAAACATTATTCTGGTAATTTCCAATGAAAATGCTTTCTAAAATGTTTCTAACAAATGTTAAAGGGTATTGATTACCCAATACACTGTTGAACATGATTTCTTCTATTTTTCTGCAGGTTTTGTGTGTGCCATTTGTGTTGACCAATGACAAGATAGCTAACATAGGAACTACAACAGATGTTTGGATTGGACAGTTTGATAAACAGGCACTCAGCCAATGGTTAGATCTCTTCATTGCCATGGTAATGATATAAGAGTCTGTTTCTTCTGCTAAACTAAAATAATGTCATAATAAAAGACAGGCAGACAATTATATTACTCTTGTTTTGTGAAGCATGCTGTCAGTGCTTATTAAAAATTTTATGTTGGTAAAACCATATTAGATTACAGGGCTTTACCTGAAAATGAGAAATCAAAGATAACAAATAAAGAACCAACAAACTTCCTATCTCTCAAACTCAAATTGTCAAATTTGATTTTCAGAATCTTGCAACTTCGCCAATAGCTATGACTTGATATAAATGAGATATTCTTGACAGGGACATAAAAATCCATTCAATCAATTGAACCTGAAATCTTTTGGATCATTATCATTGTCATTAACATCTCAATCTTTGTTTTCCAGACATTTGGTACCATTCCATGGCAGTCATATTTTCAGAGAGTGTTGTCTGTTAGGAGTGGGCGGGAGGCACAATTACTGTCTGTAGTTGGAGGATGTAGTGCCCTGGTATTGGTTATACCATCTATACTTATAGGGGCTGCAGGTGTCAGTGCTGGTAAGTACTATTTAGAAATGCTGGTATACAGTCAAACCTGCCTTAATGGTCACCTCTATATAAGGGTCACCTGCTTATAAAGGCCAGTGGAATTGGACACCTCTATATAAGGCTCACCTGCTTATAAAGGCCAGTAGAATTGTATCCCGATCGTTCTTTATTCATATTATTTGAACCTGTATATAAAGGCCACCTGCCCATAAAGGTCACTCTTACTGGTTCCCTTGGGTGGCCTTTATAGACAGGTTTGACTGTACTTGTATAGGTTATATCCCCTTATTTTAAAGGGTTTGGTACAGTCCAACATATACTGCATGTAATTACAGGCTACAAACATACACATTTTACATGGGAAAAGTATTTTAAAAATTGGACCTCAATTGGTCAAATTTTTATACCCCTGTAAACAAGGTATTTTATAGAAATCACCTTGTCCAGATGTCCATCCTAATATTGTTTCCACGCCATAACTTTACATCTAAAGATTGATTTTGATCAGATTTGGAACAATGTAAACCAACGTCTTATTCCAAATTTAGATGTGTAGGTCAAAGGTCAAGGTCACATGTTAAAATCTTAGTTTGCAATATTTCATCAAGCAACCTATAAATAACCTATGTATACTAATAATATAGAAATAATGTTCATGTACTTATTTTTAATCATAAAAATAAATAACGTCATAAAATAAATTATCCATATAACCAGACACCATCATGGGATGTGGTTGAGTTGAGTAATGGTGTTTAACGTCCCAGTCAAGATTATTTAACTTATTTCGAAACATAACCATCTATAGACAAAGATGCAGAATTTTTCCTGTGCATTGCACTGATGGCATTATTATACAGTAGGGTTCTTTATCGTGCCACATCTACCACGACTTTCATTTCAGAATGCTGAGTGCTTGGCAAAAGAACAGTCACTACCTACTTTCAAGTCTTAGGTCAGACCCGGTTCGGGATAGAGCAAAAGTGTTCTTTATAACCAAATGTTGATTTATTTATATTACAGATTGGAGTAACACAAGTATTGGAATGTCACCCGTAGATAAAAATGAAGGCAGTTCTATATTACCATATGTTTTACAAGAGTTTACACCACCTGTTGTCTCAGTCATTGGTAAGTTTTATATACAAAGAAACAATCTTCAGTGTCTATCAGGGGTCTTACTGTTAAATAATCCACACTGCAGTTGAAAGACTCTGTCTTATCATGTTATGCAGCCTTCAAACTATATACAGTAAAACCTTGATTGATGACACCATTTGTAAAATTGTTTTGTGTTATAAAGAGGTTTAATGGTATATAAACAGAGGTTTATAATAGAAAACGGAGAATCATTGAGTTTTTAGCCTTTAAAACAGTTGGTTATTCAATGATTGTAAAATTTTAACATAACTTAAAAATTGTCAATGGTGACAAGGAGAAACAAGTCATAAAGTTATAAATTTGTTGTTTTTGAGGTGTTCAGTAGCTGAGTGAGAAAAATAGTTCTAGTTCTGAAGTTGTAAAATAGTGTCTGGACCATATCTCATAATTGCTTTGAACAACTGTAATAAAACTTCACATGAATAATCTTCATGGTCCAAAGGTGTGTCACCATGAACCAAGGTCAAATTGAAAAGTCAAGGTCATGGGAAAACATTAAACCCTTGTAGATGTTGGGGTGGGGATTATTTAGCTCTCAAGAGAGTTTTAGCTTTACATTAAAATAGAAGTTATTATTCTACTGTATTGATATTGTTCTGTTTGGATAATTTCTACTGTATATATGTATATTACAGGTGTAGGAGCTATTTGTGCAGCAGTGATGTCATCCATGGATAGTTCTAATGTTTTATGTATATAAATTTACAGGTTTAGGAGCTATTTGTGCAGCAGTGATGTCATCCATGGATAGTTCTAATGTTTTATGTATATATGTATATTACAGGTTTAGGAGCTATTTGTGCAGCAGTGATGTCGTCCATGGATAGTTTTAATGTTTTATGTATATATTTATATTACAGGTTTAGGAGCTATTTGTGCAGCAGTGATGTCATCCATGGATAGTTCTAATGTTTTATGTATATATGTATATTACAGGTTTAGGAGCTATTTGTGCAGCAGTGATGTCATCCATGGATAGTTCTAATGTTTTATGTATATATGTATATTACAGGTTTAGGCGCTATTTGTGCAGCAGTGATGTCGTCCATGGATAGTTTTAATGTTTTATGTATATATTTATATTACAGGTTTAGGAGCTATTTGTGCAGCAGTGATGTCATCCATGGATAGTTCTAATGTTTTATGTATATATGTATATTACAGGTTTAGGAGCTATTTGTGCAGCAGTGATGTCATCCATGGATAGTTCTAATGTTTTATGTATATATGTATATTACAGGTTTAGGAGCTATTTGTGCAGCAGTGATGTCGTCCATGGATAGTTCTATACTGGGATCAAGTTCTATGTTCACAAACAATATATATAAACAGTTAATTAGACCTCAGGTAAGTCACAGTCTGCTAATTTATGTTGAGTTGTCACTTAATTAGACCTCAGGTAAGTCACAGTCTGCTGATTTATGTTGAGTTGTCACTTAATTAGACCTCAGGTAAGTCACAGTCTGCTGATTTATGTTGAGTTGTCACTTAATTAGACCTCAGGTAAGTCACAGTCTGCTGATTTATGTTGAGTTGTCACTTAATTAGACCTCAGGTAAGTCACAGTCTGCTGATTTATGTTGAGTTGTCAGTTAATTAGACCTCAGGTGAGTCAGTCTGCTGATTTGTGTTGATTTGCCAACATAAGGATTATTTTGTTGTTGTAGTGGGCTTGACATGAAAAGTGGTTGATTAGTTCAATTAATTGAGCATCCTACTAGTATTGGGGAGGTCCCAGGTTCAAATTAAGTGTTTTTTCCTTCCTTGGGGCTGGGTAGCTGAATGGGTTAAAATTGGTTTGTACACTGCAAGAGACAGATCCTAGTGTCATAAAGTTTGTCAGTTTCACTTGCCAAAGGTCTCTTGTTTCTCTAGGCACTCAGATTTCCTCCATTATACCTGAACTGACACTCTCAATATGAATGACAGATTCTTCACTGGGTGAGCTGAGTGGCACTGTGATCAGTTAGCATATGCTTTATATGATTCAGCTGCCAAGGTACTTTATATTCAGTTCTGGGTGTACAACATTGAGTGAAGTTATTTAATGTTCATCACAAATAAGGACAAGAACGTAAGAAAACAAAGATTTGAGAAAATTTTAACTGTTTGAAACATGTATTAAAAATATAAAGGTATCGTAATAATGTTACCTCAAATACAACTAGATTTAAATGATTATTTTATTGTTGGGTTTAAATCACTTTGAACTTAGAACAACAGCACATTTTATCTCATGTAATTTTTGAATTTATGTTTTCACAGGCTAGTGACCGGGAGTTGTTATGGATACAAAGAGTTGCTGTTCTTTGTGTTGGCGTCATGGCGACTGTAATATCTATTTTTGTTCCGGTTATATACGGGATATTCATTCTGGCAGCAGATATAGTCTTTGTTATTGTACTTCCTCAGTTGTTTTGTTCCGTATTTCTAAAATGGACGAACTCGTATGGCGCAGCGTTAGGATATTTGGTAGGAGTTATTTTAAGGATCGGTGCTGGTGAACCATACCTCAATTTGGAACCATTAATACATTTTCCGTATTACGATGTTGACACAGGACAAAATTTTCCGTTTAGAACATTTGCGATGTTGACTTCTGTTTGTTGTATTGTTGTGTTTTCAATATTTACAAATTGGATATTTTCATATCGTCTGTTTTTTAATACGTATAACTTGTCACAAGAGATGAATGTTATGACTGACAATGAAAATAGTCCTCATATTAACTCGAGGATACGGACGATTTCTGATAATAGCATTGAGGAATCTTTTAATTATATTTTACCAGAAAATCGTCATGCAAAATTCAGGAACTGTTCTGAAAATGTGAACAACATTGATTTGTCCACCGATGATGTTTTAGTGTCACAATCTAAAGATTTTTTGTTACCAAGTTGATTCATTTGTTTTGATATATTGGCCTTTGGAAAAAAGGAAGTACATGTATATTACATGTGTGTTATTGTGCTATGTGCTGCTTTATGGTACTGTAATCCAACTTTTATTTCAATATGATTAACTTTCACTTGTTCCAGGAAGACAAAATAATCACAAAAGTTAATGAATGAAACCATGTTTTAGAAAATAGTTTTATTTATACTAAATATTCACCTATAGTCACGTTGCAAAATTTAAAACAGTCAAACCTGTCTATAAAGGCCATCCAAGGGAACCAGTAAAAGTGGCTTTTATGGGCAGGTGGCCTTTATGTAAAGGTTAAATAATATGAATAAAGAACAATTGAGATACAATTCTACTGGCCTTTATATAGAAGTGGCCTTTAAGGCAGGTTGGACTGTAATTGGGGATGGTTTTAGCAAGAGATTCACAAAAATAAATTTCTTGGAATAAAATTTGGTTTACAGTATTTTTGTTTACATTTTGTTATCAAATTAAGTCATTTATTTACATTTTTAGCTCACCTGGCCAAAGGCCATGTGAGCTTATGGCATGGCGAGGCGTGCGTCCGTGCGTGCGTCAGTAAACTTTAATCTTCTCCTCTGAAACTACTGGGCCAACTGAAACCAAATTTGCCATGGAAGGTCCTTGACAGAGTCTAACTATAGTTTGTTCAAATCATGGCGATTGAATATCCAAGATGGCCGCTGTTACTAAAAATAGACAAAACCTTAAAAAATCTTCTTCTCTTGAACCACTCATTGGAGGCAAAAACTAATGTGATATTTGGATTCTACATAGTCTTAACCTTTAAGTTTGTTCATTTCATGAAATTTGGTTTAAAAATAGGTTACGCGTTTTTGCGTTTAATTTTGCAAAAATCGTAAAATGTTTTTAAATTGTTATAACTTGACTATATAACCAGATAATGACATGAGGTTTTCAGTTTTGACATATTCTTGTAATTACCTTCAAAATGGTGTCAAGGTCAGTCATGAAGGTCATGACCTAATTTTTTACCTTTCTAATAATACTTATTATCTCGAAAACTATAAACTTTTTATATAGGCATGTATATTACACTATTGTTGGTATTGATGTAACGATTATTTTGATATATAGATTAAGGTCATTGGTTCAAAGGTCAAGGTCACAGATACGAAAGAATACTGAAATGGTTTATTATCTTGAAAACTATGAACTTTTTGTATAGACATGTATATTAGAATGTTGTAGGTATTGATACAACAATCATTTTGATGTATAGAAAAAGGTCATGTGTCTAAAGGTCAAGGTCACAGAAGCAAAACAATACTAAGATCGTTAATTATCTTGAAAACTATAAACTTTTTGTATAGGCATGTATATTGGAATGTTGTTAGTATTGATGTAACGATCATTTTGATATATAGATTAAGGTCATTGGTTCAAAGGTCAAGGTCACAGATGCGAAAGAATACTGAAATGGTTCATTATCTTGAAAACTATTAACTTTTTGTATAAGCATGTATATTAGAATGTTGTAGGTATTGATACAACGATCATTTTGATGTATAGGAAAAGGTCATGGGTCCAAAGGTCAAGGTCACAGTAGCAAAACAATACCAAGATCGTTAATTATCTTGAAAACTATAAACTTTTTGTATAGGCATGTATATTGGAATGTTGTTGGTTTTGATGTAACGATCATTTTGATATATAACTTTAGGTCATTGGTTTAAAGGTCAAGGTCACAGATTGGAAAGAAAACTGATTTGGTTCATTATCTTGAAAACTATGAACTTTTTGCATAAGCATGTATATTAGAATGTTGTAGGTATTTATACAACGATTATTTTGATGTATAGGAAAAGGTCATTAGTCCAAAGGTCAAGGTCATGGTTGCAAAACAATACCAAAATGGTTAATTATCTTGAAAACTAAAAACTTTTTGTATAGGCATGTTGTTGGTATTGGTGTAACGATCATTCTGATATATAGAATAAGGTCATTGGTTCAAAGGTCAAGGTCACAGATGCGAAAGAATACTGAAATAGTTCATTATCTTGAAAACTATAAACTTTTTGTATAGGCATGTATATTAGAATGTTGTAGGTATTGATACAACGATCATTTTGATGTATAGAAAAAGGTCATGGGTCCAAAGGTCAACATCACAGTAGCAAATCAATAGGTTAAGGTCACGGTTGCAAAACAATACCAAAAATGGTTCATTATCTCGAAAACTATGAACTTTTTGTATAGGCATGTATATTAGAATTTTGTTGGTATTGATACAATGATCATTTTAATATATAGATTATGGTCATTGGTTCAAAGGTCAAGGTCACAGATGCGAGTAGCAAGTTTCATAAATATCTTAATATCCACATCAGAGTTATTGCTCCTTAAATGTAGTATTTATTGTGTTTTTGTGCTGTTTACGGCCCAGGTGAGCGGTACAGGCCCTATTGGGCCTCTTGTTTTATTAAGTTGAAATATTTGCTTATAATAATATAAGACCAATATTTATTTTAATTAAAATTTATATTGTTTTCATACTTTCATACAGTAAATGGACTCATTCTTTGCTGACTACCTTTTTCTAACATTTATTTGGATCTTTGACAAACTTTGTCAAGCACTACTGATGAGGAATTGTATTCCAAACGGCCATCTAGTGCTGTAAAATTAACATTGGTATGATATTTAATTTAAATCACTGAGCTGGTATCTCTGCTGGTGGATGTTTCCTGAAGCATATCACAGATTTCCTGCCATTCAAAATTTGATATTACTCAAAAACTAAGGTATACTCCCTCATGCAAAGTATTTCCTTAGCTAAATTTGGTTGAATATAGTTTGGTTCTAAGGGTATTTTTTCAACATCTTGGAAAAAAGTTTTGGTCTCACAATTTTAGTCTAAGCACTACTGACGAGGAATTCTATTCTAAAATGGATGTTTAGTGCTGTAAAACTTTAGTGCTTTAAAATTAACACTGGTATAATATGTAATTTAAACCACTGAGACGGTATCTGTGGGTTGATTTTTCCCCAAGAATATCACAATACTTTTTTAATTGTCAGAAATTTACTATTGTCTAAATTTGCTGCTAGTTAAAATATGAACATCCTCAAAAACTAAGGTGTACTCCCACAAGCAAAGTATTTCCTTAGCTAAATTTGATTAAATATATTTTGGTCCTTTGAAATTTGGATATTTTTTCAACATCTTGGAAAAAAAATTTAGTTTTAGTTTCGGTTCAACCACTACTGATGAGGAATTGAATTCTGAAACGGCCATCTAGTGCTGTAAAATTAACACTGGTATAATATGTAATTACTGGTAGTAAATTTTCTGCGACTTTGATCTGCTACTAGATTTTTGCTTCAAAACGAATGATTGTGAAAATGAGAAATTACTGCAATCGCATGATATATCTGACCAAGTGTTCCATGTTCCTTTCACTTTCAACTTTAAATATTTACATTTGTGGTGTGTTAATGTATTAAACTTTGTTTAAGACGAGATGGCAGTTATAGGAGTATAAATGCCATTGCTACTGTTTATTTAGCCTATTTCGGAGAAAGCAAGATCGCAAAATACTCTATAAATTTCAATCAATGATTCTTTTACTTACATGTAACATGAGCCGAGTCGTAACTGAAAATTTCTGTTTCGGCTCCATCCTTGCTTAATATATCATTTTATGCGACAAAATATAACCTGGGTGGGTGTTTACAATGGTAATCTTTTTTACGAAATGGCGGGGTTCTTTATGTTACGTAGTCATGACGAAAGAGTCGACTATTTACGTAGGTTAGTGCAGCTCAAGAACTGATTGATTTTTGCGTAACCGGGATGACCAAAATCGATTTAATAAAGTAATAAAGTGAACTACCTTTCTGCATTTTCAAACTTTTGAAAAAATTGGCGTAAATTCAAACTTTTAAACTCAACCCGACATTTGAACTACCCTTCATTGTACCCCTCGCGAACCTACGTAAATAATAAATTCTTCCGTCATCATTACGTCACACGAAAGACTCCGCCATTTTGTCAAAATTTTTAACATTGTAAACACCCATCCAAAATACGTTTTGGTGTATTAAAGGAGTTATAATGCACGGATTAGATCGAAATAAGGATTATTAGCAACGTCTCGGCTCATGTAGGTAAATGATTATTTGATTTTTAACCGTGCCATTCAAATCTTTTGAGATATTAGCTTTATTTCATTCTCTCCAGCCGAGTAAACGGACAGTAATGTGACGTCACTCATCTCTTCCTTGCGGTTATACGCGTGACGTCATTGATTGGCTGTTCCAGCGATTGGAAATACATGTGGTATACTACAGTGTTTTAAAGTATTTTTAGGATTAAAATACCAAAATAAGATTTTCAAAAAATAGGAAACGTAAATATAACCATTGAACTGTCTAGAAATGGCATTTATAGTGCTATAACTGCCATTGTTTTGCAAAGCAAACTAATCATAATGCGCTAACGCTCATTATTCAGTTTGCTTTGCACTGCAATGGCAGTTATAGCACTATAAACGCCATTTCTAGACAGTTCAATGATTAGTTACACAGATTGCATGTGTAGCTAGCTAGCTTCATAATGATTCAAACAAATTCCATTGTCTCCAAAACAATCAAGTGAAACAAAGTTTTTAAGGTCTCATCCCTAGGACTGATAGTTTTCATTTCTTAATGTCGGGTGCTTGGCTAAGGCACAATCACTAGCTATTTTCAAGTTTTGGTCAGACCTGCCTATTTTTTGAACCCCAACCTTCCATATATGAAATGAGCACTTTACCTACTGAGCTACCATTATAGTGGAAACATGAAAAAGATAATTCACTGCCATTATCATAGGCTCATTGTGAAGACATGAATTTCACTTAAAGCTGGTGATGTCTCAATATAATTAAAAATAATCTTAACTGAAATTTTAAAATACTCACTTTTACAGAATTAATAATAAACAAGTAGATATTTTTTTAAAATAAGATTTTTATTATAAAATAAAGTTAAAAGATATATGTATATACTAATAGATCGGAGACTAACAATTATAAAATCAACAAACAAAATTTTTACCATCATCGGGAAAATCAATCACTGATATCATAATGATATAATCATATAAATACAAATGAAAATGAGAATGGTGGTGATTCAATGAGTTTTCCAGCTTTCCGTGTAATATATCGTAATATAATGTTAGGTTATGCCAATGCTGTCCAACAAGGTACATAACTAATATTTATGTGGAACATTACTAAATCACATTATTTGAAGTTTTCCTCATCAAATTGTTTTTAATCCATAAATATGCAATGTAAACTTTACATATCTGCAGGAAAAACATTTTCTTCATCCAAAGATTGTTTCTGTGAAGTTTTATAAAGATTTGTTTTTGAGAAAAGTGGTAGACAAAATGGTGGCGGAAGAAATGGAGTAAATACTATATGTCCTCCACTTTTTTGGGGACCACAGTGTGGTGATACAAGATTCTGTATCATGCGTGTTCGATAAAACTTGTATTTCGTCAAATCAGATAGAAAAACTAGTCTACTGTTAGATAAATAAAAATGAATTACAATTTTATCACAAGTCATTAAAACAACATAATGAAATGACATATTGAGACTAAATGTATATATAAAAATAAAATCTGCATATATGTATGTATATGGTCAATGATACATGAATAATACAAATATGACATATTGAGACTAATAATAGCTAAATTTTTTAGTATCACTTAATCAAAATTTCTTTCACAAGGACTTTATTTTTGGGGGATTTCAGCGTAAATGAAATGCAGACATAAACTTTAAATTGGTAAACAGTAGGTCATTTCATTAAGGAAATAACTTGTGTAGAAATTATTTTTCAAAAAAGCTTGAAATTATTCTGGAAGAATCTTCCAAGGCGATTTTGTGCTTCACATTAGCTAAGAAGTACCATGTCACCAACAAAACTGCCTTGGATGGGGAAGGCCACGGTAGTAATGCTAATTCACTTACAATGGCTCAGAGGTTTCTCGTCACCAGCAAAACTTATGTAAAGGTCATGAAAATCAAGCAGCACAAATGGTTAATACAGACTTGGTTTTAACTTCCCGCACGGGAGAAGCAGTGATAGCGGGAGATTCCAAAATTTTTGTCTTCATAGCAGGAGACTCCCGCTCATATCGGGAGGGTTGGCAAGTAAGTACTGTAAATGTTTCAAGACAACAACAACAACAAATGAATAATTGGAAATAAAAGTTTTATAAAAATGATAAATGGCATCTCAATGTGTTATATATAGACTGTATATCACAAAATTGAAAAAACTTCACGAGACATCTGAAAAATATGAATTTCACTGATTTACAAAAAATGACAAATTAGTGCACATGATAAAATGTTAAAATATAAAATTTATCCGACTATATATATAGATAGATATATTTAAGTGAATATGGCACATATAAAATTCTCAGCAGATTACTTGTGTAGTTTGTTCTTTATGTTACACTCACATGCCAAAAGTTTGTCAACTTTTTATAATGGCCGATTCTATGAATCTCGTTTCAGAAAAAATAAAGAACCGAGGGTTGTTTGCAATGCGGCATAGCATTCTAGTATTTGACCCGCGGCTACATCATAATGTTATTTTTGTAGTTTGACAACCCAATCAAAAATATTTCATTTAACAATGCATCACTGTATCACCTATTGGTGAAGATAGAAACTCTTCATACTTCCTTAAATTTGGGATACCAGTACATATTGACTTAATTTTGGCTTAAGTCAAAATGGCACAAACTTGAACAAGATTTCGACAGCATTCAAAATGGCACAAACTTGAACAAGATTTCGACAGCATTCAAAATGGCACAAACTTGAACAAGATTTCGACAGCAGTCAAAATGGCACAAACTTGAAAAAGATTTCGACAGCAGTCAAAATGGCATAAACTTGAAAAAGATTTTGACAGCAGTCAAAATGGCACAAACTTGAAAAAGATTTTGACAGCAGTCAAGATGACACAATCTAAAACAAGATTTCAAATGCACTTAAAATTGCATAAACTTGAAAAAGATTTTGGCATCAATCAAAAAAGGCATTAACTTCAATGCCTGTAAAAATGGCACAAACTTGAACAAGATTTAGACTCCTGTCAAAATGGCACAAACTTGAAGATTTTTACTTCAGTCAAAATAGCACAAACTTGAACAAGATTTTGACTTTATTCGAAAAATTGGGAGAAAGGAAAAACTTTAAAGACCAGTTTTTTTTCTCAATATGAAGAAAATGTTATGAAAACCTCAAAGATCAATGCACCTGAAGTTATCACAGTCCTTCTGTCAAGGATCTTTGTTTGCAAAAGCTTCAATATAAAACAGATTTTTGCCTACAAGATTAAAATATTGTAGTCTAAATTTTGTACTAAAACTGGTTATATGTATATGCCCTTTTGATCAACAATTTATGATAAGTTGAAATAGAAATTTAAAAAAAAAACAGAACCATAATTTTATCACAAAATTAGGTACATCAGCGCATTCAATACAAAAATAATCCCTCCACACACAGTGATCATTGATGCACCACTGCTATTGTTCTGAATATTCACTGTAACCTCTATGTCCAGTCTGGTCACTTCACCCGCTCGGACCACAATGTTCCTACTGGTCTTATACCCTGCGTGTGATGTCTGAAAGTAAACGGTGATAGAAACAAGTTATATTAGAAATGGGATGCCATTTCAAAAATGTCACAGAAACAAAACAACATGATTTGGAAATGACATATTGCTGGCCACGCCCACAATGTTCCAACAAAGGTCCGACTTGCTTGAATTAGATGCAAAAAGAATGAAAACTCTGCCTGAATTGTGCTGTTGTTTTATGACGTCACTGACACTAGTATGTCATTAGTTGCCTTGTTGCTGCTTTGGTGGCGGCCAGTGTCGAAACATTGTGGGCATGGCTGGCGATAGGTCAATTATCAGAAATGTCTTCCAATGAAGAAGTATATGCACCAGCAATGGAACAGCGTGTACCATTTGAATCATACAGAACCAGGATTAATCAAACCAACACTAACCACAAGTACAACAACACTAAACAATTTATATAATTTTAACCCACACACAGAACAATGGAAGTCACATGACGTCAACCGATATTTTGTACTTTAACTCTAACAATTTTATTGTAACTATTCTGATGACGCTGGAACTTCACTGGCGAAACTAGTCAATCCAAATAAAACCTGCACTTGCAGTCCCTTGAGTGTTGGGTTCTTTCATATTATTTATAATACCCAACTGAGAAATCCATGTTTTCCCAACCATGTGCATGATCAAAATACAAATTAATTACCTATAGCACATCTAATCTACACAAAGATGGTCTGGTGAAGTTTCGTAACGACCTGTAAAAAATTTTTTGAGAAAAGTTGCAGAAAACGTTGACGGAAGAAATGGAGTAAACACTATATGCCCCCCCCCCCCTCCTACTACCACTTCGTTTGGGGATTAGGAGTTACAGTCCAACCTGCCTTAAAGGCCACCTGCTTATAAAGGCCAGTAGAATTGTATCCCAATTGATCTTTTATCATATTATTTGAACCTGTATATAAGGGCCACCTGCCCATTAGGGCCACTTTTGCTGGTTCCCTTGGATGGCCCTTATAGACAGGTTTGACTGTACTTGTTATATATCTCCCCACCTGTAGTTACCACCCTGACAAAACTGCAAGAGAACTTGGATGAATGTTAAAGTCAAAGGGCATCCTATTTCACTATTTTTCCATATAACTTACTATGATTTCATAATTTCCAGGTAATAAGAGTCTCCAATATTCTCCATGGCTGGTCGATTTAAAATTAACTTCCTCCCGTCCTTTAATTTGCAGAACAGCTCCGGAGATGGGAGAGCCATTAAGTGTCGCTATGCCTTTAACTCCTGTAAAAAAAATCAACAAAATAAATAATATACATCAATCACCCTTCAAAGAAATTTCTACCATAGCGATTGGTTAACTTGCCTGGATACATGAAACTATACTGTATAACAAGAAATATTTCCTATGAATTAATATTCACAATTTTCACAATCAAGTCTCAACCAGGAAAATAAGTACCCAAATGTTTTTACATGTTACAAAATCCAAATGGGCTTGACTGCCAACTCGTCAAGAAGAAAGTACCGGGTAAGTACATGCAAACATGTTTCTGAATGTTAAACCGCGGAAGTTTCTTCGCATGAATATTTCTTGTTATATAACAAAATGCTATATACAGTAAAGGGGGAAACTTTCGAGTGGGTAAAATTTTCGCTTATTTCGGGCTAAAGAAATTACCACGAAATTTTTACCCACACGGAAATGATAACTATACAGGTTTATATATCATAATATATAGAATAAACACCCACTTATATAGGTAACGCAGAAATTACACCCACGCGAAACGTGTAACTTCAGAAATCGGGAAATTTTCACCCCACGAAAAAATTCACTTTTACAGTATTTAGGTACCCAGGCAGATTTATGAAACTGTATATATAGTATTTGTAAAAGTCTGACATGCGAACCTGACTTACGTAAAAAATGTATGCGACACACACACAATGCATGTGACTCGACAGTCATGCATGCCACAAATAATTCTTTACATATAAAACTTACCCATGTGGACCTGAAACAGCAGATTTACAAGTGCGTCTTTGTTTTCTGTCCAGAATTGTGGAAGCTCTGCACGAGGTGGATATTTACAGCAGTGGAGTTCCAGGGTTAACTCAAAACAGCCATGTTTTATGTAGTTTAAATCCTGCATACCTCCTGTTTATCAAAATTAGACTAAATTTATCAGTAGAATAAAACAAATTGACATATCGTTGACCACGCCCACAATGTTCTGACAAAGCCTGGCATGCTTGAATTACACGCAAAAAGAATGAAAACTCAGCCTGAATTGTGCCAGTTAATGAAGTCACTGACACTAGTACGTCATTAGTTGCCATGACACTGCTTTGGTACCTTGATAGCGGCTTTGTCGGAACATTGTGGGCGTGGCCGGCGATCCGTCAATAGTAGTACCCTGTAATATCCAAACCTAGGCAGTGAGAGACTTTGTGATCTGTGAGCACATGCTGTGAAATCAAAATAAACTAGAGCTGTCTCTAAAGGGGAATAACTCTGAAATCAAACCCAACTAATGTTTATCTTCACACAATAAAGCTACAAGTTAAATATAATTAAAATTGGTCAAATATTTCTAAAGTTATTGTCTGGAAAACAATCTGTCTACAGACGAACAAACAAACTGATTTCTATATAACCCCCACACCAACCCCTGTTTGCAGGGGGTATAAAAAGTGGCATTGATTTTCCTAAAAATAGAAGGACACATGTCCCATCAGACATACCACCATAGCACACATTCAGTAAAAAGTATTATGTCATTTTGACAGAATTAGTCTATCGAGACGTCGCCAGCTATAGACGAAAGTGCAGAAATTTTGACTGTGCATTGCGCTGATGGAATCATACAGCAGGGTTCTTTAGCCTGCCAAATTAATCCAAAATTGAATCCAAAATTTATATTTAATTAGAATGTTCAATTTCTTGTGGGCCAAAGACGTCCCTTAACATGTAAACATCTTGTAGAAATGGAAGGATTGTTTTCATTATTATTGTAGGGTAAAATGGCCTATAAAATTTAACAAGCAAATTCATTGAATTAGGATCCCCTGCCAACAGGTTCTTTTTTTTGTGATTTGAACTTATGTTCAAAGGGCAATAACTCTGAGAAAAATCAGCAAAACAACTTGAGTTAACGATATGTGGATCTCCTATTAATGTTACAGCTTTGCACCAACTTTTGTGAAATAGTGATTCATAGTTTTGGAGAATTAGTGCAGACAAGAATTTCAGATGGAAGAATGGACAGAAACTAAAATTTGATATCCCTCTCTTTCTTCGAAAGGCGAGGGATAAAAAAAATAACATACATACCTGTGACAGGATACCATTCTGCTCCGTTAGTAATACCGTCTGGGAATGTATCTCCACAGTGTGAGCCGGAATGCATGGTGGGATGTGTAAAAGAATATACTTTGGCTAAGTGTTGGAAAACGTCGTCATCCGGACATTTGATATATCTAGCTTCCTGTATAATGGAAGCTATAAAAGAAACATGATATAACATTTATAACCACCAGGCACCGGTTTCACAATCATTTCTTAAGATTTTTCTTACCTTAAATCTGGCAAATTAAAAACCTTTATAATTTTGTCAATTGTTAAGATTTTAGGGAATTAAAGGTGTCATTTTAAAGATTATATCAAGCTTATGACATCTGCATTTAGTTTTGACAAAAATATTTATTCGTAGTTCCAAAAAAAGCTTGCCAAAATTTGCTAAATTTAAGTTAAGGAAAATCTTAGTTAAGGAATGATTGTGAAACTGGGTCCAGGGTGCACTAACTGAGTTGCAATTTCCTATTCTTAATGATGTACCATTCAAATACGAAATGTTAATTCAGTATCTTTTATAAATCCTTTTATACTATAAACATATTTATTTTTCGCAGGGTACTAATTTTCGCTTATTTCGCGGTCATTAGTTTTAATACCAAGTAAAAATTATATTATGCTTATTGTGTTGTAGTGCATATTTCAAAAAGGCGAAAATTTAACTACGGGGATATGTCTAAATTTCCTTTACAGTGAAAATAAATACACACAAAATTAAATATGTTTACAGTATTTTATAAAAAGGGTCGGGCAGGTGTGTCCCTAAGTCAAAGGCTCATAAGTTTATTTCAGTGAATTAAGAAATGACATTCTGATCATAGTATTTCAAGGGGTAATGAAAGATAGTGTGGCGTGTGCCAAATTCGATGAAGGGCAAAGCCCTTCATTTTGAATTTGGTATGCGCCACACTATCTTTCATTACCCCTTGAAAAACCATGAGCAGAAATGTCATTTCTTATATTTACAATTCTTTCTTTTAATAAATATTTTGTACCTTGGCGCTATTTTTCCGTATCTGCTAGTGTGATATAGGGTTTTTAGCCATGCAAGATCGGGACATGACGTAATATTGCGGGAAAGTTGATACACATCAAGGGTCATGACCCCTATTGTCTTTCAACGGGAATTGAAATACAATTGCTTCTCTATGTTTCATCGAAGAGAGATACAGTCATATTGTAAATATACTGGAATGAAACTCAAAACTTGATATGTAACTCATGGTGGTAGACTCGCATACCAAATATGAGTTCAATATCTAAAGGCATTTGAAAAAAAAAATCAAGAAAACTGATTCCAGCCTGCATGCATGCTCACTTCCTGCACAACAAAATTAAATTGCCGACTTCAACTCTGTTACTACTCAGCTAAAAATAACTTTTGTCTAGACAATCTTGACTTTGATACAGCATCAGCCACTTGGTGTTGGTGTTTAAACCAAGGCATCTCGCCACTGCAGGTTTTCCCACGATATATTTGTTCCAGGACAAGTCTTGCCAAATCAATTGAGATTTTATCTGGCACTATAGGCAAACAACATTGACCTGTCTGCTTGACCTTTAATTGAAATATTTATTGTGGGTGAGTGCATTTTTATATAGGGGACACACATGTTTATTTCATCTACAGAAGGAGATACACTAAAACAAACTCTGTTCATGTAGGAACTGCAAATTATAAGACTATCCATGTATTGGATGGATTCTAATATAAGAATATTCTTAACAAAAGGTCAAATGGACAGGTCAAAATTGTTTGCCTATGCACATAGTAACTAATTTTGTTGCACCAGAAATTACATATATTGAACAAATTACAAGAATGTTTTAATGTTTTATAGTGCAAATGCTTGTACTCATACAAAATAAGACAATTTTTGCATTGTGAACAATTTACTTCATAATAAAAATCTTTTTATGAAGTCATGTCATAAAGCACCAAAGCAGCTCTGATTTAACATGTAGCCCATTTGGTATTGGAAGTGTTTCAGGTCTTTTGCCTTCTTAGTTAATGTTATCACCATGATAGAAATAACAGACATTGTCTGTACAGTTTGGCATGATTTTTTTTTTTTTTTTTGAACATACATAGTATATCATACAAGAATGACGGAATGGACAATGTTCTGGACTTCACAAACAGGGAGATCCAGACAAGGAGATTCTCTTATTGGAGGGCTGAGTAAAGTATTTTATTGTGACCATTCTTTGTGAAACTGGACAGCATTTTCTCAAGCATGTGAGTTTTGAGATATTATAGAGAAGCTTTTTTTCATGCATTCCTTGAGACAAAATTCCCATTTTATGACATCAAATATGGACTGACATGGCCAAGCAGTACTGTAACTGGCTTTCGAAGTCAAGGGCAGTGGGTTCAAACCTCACTCAGGACTTGGAAATTTTCTGAGGTGATTTTCATCTCCTGTCCATACTAGAGCAGTAAAAACCTCATTACCAAAATAGTCTTTTGGGTGAGACTAAAAAACGAGGTCCACTATCTCAGTGTCCGCTTAATACACCTCTGTAGAGTTCGAAAAAGATTAGGTCACCTGTGGCCGCTACAGAGGATGTTTACAAAAAGTGGATGAAACAGACCAAACAGGAAGATAAGACAAGAAGAAATAATTACCGTTTACGTAGTTATCATATGGATAATTGGCCACTAGTGCTCCTCCGTGCATGTTAGCAGAAAGTACAAAGGGGATTTTATCCAGCCAATCCAATATGGCCTGGGTCTCCATTTGGATAGG
This sequence comes from Anadara kagoshimensis, assembly GCA_021292105.1. Lineage (NCBI taxonomy): Eukaryota > Metazoa > Mollusca > Bivalvia > Arcoida > Arcidae > Anadara > Anadara kagoshimensis. Next base: position 41,323,695 of record CM037874.1, read on the forward strand.
GGCTGTGTTGTTTTCGAAAAAGTCTGGGAAATTACGATTTAAATCATACCCATTGCTATTTGGTCTGGAAATGAAAGAAAGTAAAATACATTTAAAAATATGAATTGAGAAAAGTCATTTCTGTTTTATTAAGAGTTATCTCCATTTCAATTTAAACCAGGGGCCAGTTGTTTGATGCTTGATTAGTTTAATCTATTAACGTATCATCAGCCACGCCCACTATGTTCCGACAAAGGGTGGACATGCTTGAATTACATGCAAAAAGAATGAAAACTCGGCCTGAATTGTGTGGTTTAATGACGTCACTGACACTAGAACGTCATTAGTTGCCATAACGCTGCTATGGTACCATGATGGCCGCCAGTGTTGAAACATTGTGGGTGTGGCCGGCAGTACGTCAATTGATTACGGTAGTCAATTTAAATTTTCGAAAATTTCAAATATATTGTGAATATAATGATGATCGAAATTATCAAAAGTAAATAAAATACCATCAAAATAACACACATTGTTACAAAACTATTACCGGTAATTTAATAATAATATGTTGATTTTTATTGATGTATTTAATTTATGTTAATCACTGATGTAACTAATCAAGCTTTGAAAAACTGGGTCCAGGTATCACTGAGTGTGTTAATTATTAAATTAAATTAAATTATGAAACATTAAATTAAAATTGACTAAATGATCATTATCAAATGTCAAGTCAAGTACTAAATCGATCATTCAAACCAGAAGGATTCATTATATGTAGTTGATTGAAATACAGCAAAACCTCGCTATAATGCCCCTCGATAACTTTGCCACTTGCTTATTGCCACACTATTTTGAAGTCCCAAAATCCATTTATTTGTTTTTCTTTATCCACCTCCCCCAATTTATTGCCAAACCTCTTTATAACGCCAAAATTTGACTGAACAAATTGTGGCGATAAATCAAGGTTTTACTGTAATGGAGTGACAGTGTTATGCCTCAATCATGATTGTTCCACTTAAATTAAGGTGGTCAGTTCATGGATGGTTGAGGAAACCAGCATGCCCATGAGAAAACACTGAACTTCAGCATGTGAACTGACGAACTTACTTTCACACTGTGATATGTCCTAAATTTGAACCTAGGCGGTGAGAGGCGCAATTATCTGTAAGCACAGGTTTTAGACCACTAAGCCACAGAAGAGTTGATTTGAGTAATGGTGTTTAATGTCCCAGTCAAGAATATTTCACTTACAGTATATCAAGACATCGCCAGCTTTGGGCAAAGGTGCAGAAATTTTTCTCTCTCAAAGTAACACAAATTCAAAACATGTGCAAAAATCTACACAGGAAGTTGGCCTCATCACCAACATGACCTATGATTTAACCCTACACTGCCCTACTTATACCTACACCAACTGTACCCAATTTTGGTCAAATCCAAAGACAAAATACTATAATTCAATAAATTCATCACTGTAGTGTAAGCAAATACCTTTTATGTATCAAAATAGGGTCAATTTTCAAAGAAAACATGTATTCTCTAGTGTACTCTTTGGGTCCCTATCCCGGAAGTAGACAGAAACCCTGGTGTGAGACCATTGCGCTGATGGCATTATACAGCAGGGCTCTTTATTGTCCAGACTACTGTGACATTGTTATTTTTAGTTCCAATCCAAAAGAACTGTGACTTTCAATTTGTAATGCCGAGTGCTTGGCAAAAGAACAGTCACATACCACTTTCAAGTCTTGGGTCAGACCCAGTGGAGATTCGAATCCATGACCTCCCACTTATGGAGCCAGTACTCGACCAACTGAGCTACCACAGTGGTCAGCCACCAAAGATCTTATTGTTCAATACTGGATATATTTATAAACATACTCACCTGCCAGTTACGCCAGTACAATTAGTCTCAAAGGAAGCCTCAAAACCGTCAGGATTCATTGTCGGCATGATGTGTACTAATGTGGAGTTTAGGTATGACGTAATTGTCTGATTTGTACCATAACTTGTCACAAACAACTCTATAAGATGTAGTAAAAGTTCACGTCCAACGACCTGTTATATAAAAACTAAATTTTGCAAAGATTGACCTGTCCAATTTTAACAAAAATCAAAATGTAAATATAAATCTTTTACTTTTATCAAGGTGGTCAGTTCTTGGATGGTGGAGAAAACCAGAGTACCCAGAGAAAACCACTGAGCTTTAGCAAGTGAGCGTCAACATGAAGGAGATATGAAGGGAGGGTTATGGTTTCCAAGTTCATATGATATGAACTGAATTTTAGGAGTAGTGAATTGGAGTTATGCACTTTCCTTTAAAATGAGGCAGTCAGTTATGAAACAGTGGGGAAACCAGAGTACCCAGAGAAAACCACCGAACTTTGACAAGTGAACTGACTAACTTTATCACACTAGGATTTGTCCAGAGTGGGATTCTAACATCTATAGGCTGTGAGAGGTGTTGTGATCTGTAAGGGATTGCTTTAAATAACTCAACCACCAAGACTCTTATCTTATCATGATACACATCATATCATATCAAACAATTAATACTGAGAGAGGCCCTGGTGGCCTAATGGATAAGTTGTCAGTCTTCAAATCTAAGGTCTCTCACCACTATGAGTTTGAGTTTGCTCAGACTCGCACTTCACATGCATACACAAAATTATTCATAGATTAATTGATAGAGATTAATAAAAATAGTTCTCGTCGTGAATAGCTGAAAAATTGCTGATGCGACGTTAAGCAACATTAAACCAACCAACCAACAATTAATATTGAGAAAGTGGGTTCATTTGTACTTTACTTTTAAGCCTTACCTCACTGTGACTTAGAGTGGGAGGTCTTTTGTTGAAGCCCCAGTAATGCTTCCACGTCTGACGCTTGGTAATTAGGGAGTCAGATTATCACAAGATGACTGGTTCATATAATGTAACTAGGCAAGCTGTATGCTTGTCTGTGACATATTGATTCTGTGAGCTGGTATTAAAATCACCATGAGTGTGTGTTAGTACAGTCCAACCTGTCTTAAAGGACACCTCTATATAAGGTCAACTTGCTTATAAAGGCCAGTAGTATTATATCCCAATTGTTCTTTATTTATATTATTTGAACCTGTATATAAAGGCCACTTGCCCATAAAGGCCACTTTTACTGGTTACCTTGGGTGGCCTTTATAGACAGGTTTGACCGTACCATACATGGCAGACCATAAATCACAATGTGTGGAATAGCTGAAAGATTGCTGATGCAACATAAATCAACATAACCAGCAACCAAAAATTGTAACATACCTCATTTCCATGCATATTGCCGACATATTTCACTTGTGGTCGTAAGGTCACATGATCTCGTGGCGACTTACCAATGGCTAATACCCACAATTTACGACCTGAAGTAGAAGAGACATCTTGTATCAAAGCAGTTAGGGGAATTTATTCAGTTAAAGAAAAGTTCTGAAGTTCAGTTGTTTTAAATCTTTCACAATTGTACATGGATAGTCGCTGAAACAAGAGGCCCAATAGGGCCTGTACCGCTCACCTGGGCCGTTAACAGCACAAAAACACAATAAATACTACATTTAAGGAGCAATAACTCTGATGTGGATATTTAGATATTTATGAAACTTGCTACTCACATCTGTGACCTTGACCTTCGAACCAATGACCATAATCTATATATCAAAATGATGATTGCATCAATACCAACAATATTCTAATATACATGCCTATACAAAAAATTCATAGTTTTCGAGATAATGAATCTTTTTGGTATTGTTTTGCAACCGTGACCTTGACCTTTGGACCCATGACCTTTTTCTATACATCAAAATGATCGTTGTATTAATACCTACAATATTTTAATGTAAATGCCTATATAAAAAGTTTATAGTTTTCGAGATAATTAACGATTTTGGTATTGTTTTGCTAATGTGACCTTGACCTTTGGACCCATGACCTTTTTCTATACATCAAAATGATCGTTGTATCAATACCTACAACATTCTAATATACATGCCTATACAAAAAGTTAATAGTTTTCAAGATAATGAACCATTTCAGTATTCTTTTGCATCTGTGACCTTGACCTTTAAACCAATGACCTAAATCTATATATCAAAACGATTGTTACATCAAAACCAAGAACTTTCCAATATACATATTTATACAAAAAGTTTATAGTTTTCAAGATAATTAACAATTTTGGTATTGTTTTGCTACTGTGACCTTGACCTTTGGACCCATGACCTTTTCCTATACATCAAAATGATTGTTGTATCAATATCTACAATATTCTAATATACATGCCTATACAAAAAGTTAATAGTTTTCAAGATAATGAACCATTTCAGTATTCTTTTGCATCTGTGACCTTGACCTTTGAAATAATGACCTTAATCTATATATCAAAATGATCGTTACATCAATACAACAAAATCTCCAATACATGCCTATACAAAAAGTTTATAGTTTTCAAGATAATTAACCTTTTTGGTATTGATTTGCTACTGTGACCTTGACTTTGGACCCATGACCTTTTCCTATACATCAAAATGATCGTTGTATCAATACCTACAACATTCTAATATATATGCCTATACAAAAAGCTTATAGTTTTCAAGATAATGAACCATTTCAGTATTCTTTCGCATCTGTGACCTTGACCTTTAAACCAATGACATAAATCTATATATCAAAATGATCGTTACATCAATACCAACAAAATTCCAATATACATGCCTATACAAAAAGTTTATAGTTTTCAAGATAATTAATGATTTTGGTATTGTTTTGCTACTGTGACCTTGACCTTTGGACCCATGACCTTTTTCTATACATCAAAATGATCGTTGTATCAATATCTTCAAAATTCTAATATACATGCTTATACAAAAAGTTCATAGTTTACAAGATAATGAACCATTTCAGTATTCTTACGCATCTTTGACCTTGACCTTTGAACCAATGACCTTAATCTATATATTAAAATGATCGTTTCATCAAAACCAACAAAATTCCAATATACATGCCTACACAAAAAGTTTATAGTTTTCAAGATAATTAACGATTTTGGTATTGTTTTGCTACTGTGACCTTGACCTTTGGACCCATGACCTTTTTCTATACATCAAAATGATCGTTGTATCTATACCTACAACATTCTAATATACATGCCTATACAAAAAGTTAATAGTTTTCAAGATAATGAACCATGTCAGTATTCTTTTGCATCTGTGACCTTGACCTTTGAAATAATGACCTTAATCTATATATCAAAATGATCGTTACATCAATACCAACAAAATTCCAATATACATGCCTATACAAAAAGTTTATAGTTTTCAAGATAATTAACCTTTTTGGTATTGATTTGCTACTGTGACCTTGACCTTTGGACCCATGACCTTTTCCTATACATCAAAATGATCGTTGTGTCAATACCTACAACATTCTAATATATATGCCTATACAAAAAGTTAATAGTTTTCAAGATAATGAACCATTTCAGTTTTCTTTCGCATCTGTGACCTTGACCTTTGCACCAATGACCTTAATCTATATATCAAAATAATCATTACATCAATACCAACAATATTCTAATATACATGCCTATATAAAAAGTTTATAGTTTTCGAGATAATAAATAATATTAGAAAGGTAAAAAATTAGGTCATGACCTTCATAATTGACCTTGACACCATTTTGAAGGTAATTACAAGAATATGTCAAAACTGAAAACCCCATGTCATTATCTGGTCATATAGTCAAGTTATAACAATTTAAAAATATTTTACGATTTTTGCAAATTTGAACGCAAAAACGCGTAACCTATTTTTAAACCAAATTTCATGAAATGAACAAACTTAAAGGTTAAGACTATGTAGAATCCAAATATCACATCAGTTTTTGCCTCCAATGAGTGGTTCAAGAGAAGAAGATTTTTTTAGGTTTTGTCTATTTTTAGTAACAGCGGCCATCTTGGATATTCGATCGTCATGATTTGAACAAACTATAGTTAGACTCTGTCAAGGACCTTCTATGGCAAATTTGGTTTCATTTGGCCCAGTAGTTTCCGAGGAGAAGATTAAAGTTTACTGAAGCACGCACGGACGCACGCACGCACGCACGCACGCACGCCTCGCCATGCCATAAGCTCACATGGCCTTTGGCCAGGTGAGCTAAAAAACTCGACAGGAAATGGTCATACATTCCCCAAATTGAATGTAGCGTAGCCTTGACTTAGTTTTATGCTGCAAATATTGCTTAAAAAAACAAAAACCGATATCTGCATAAAAAAATTTCAAATTGTCAAACTTAAACAAATACAACATAAAAACATTTTTGTTTTTAAAATTTTAATGTTATCCTTGACTTTATTTTGAGGATGTTTTGAGAAAATACACGTACTGAATTTAAACCTAGTGTCATTATCTTACATGTAAATTAGAATTTAATGCCAAACTGGATAACCTTTTGTAAAATCACAAATATTCATGGTATATTAAATTTCACGTTTTTTGCGTGTTAGTAAATACTGTACAATGGAGTTTAATGTCAAGGGAAATTACTACTTGTTTAGTCTGAAATCTGAAGTCTGACCCAAAACTTAAAAATCGGTAGCGACTGTTCTTACGCCAAGCACTTGACAATATGAAATGAAAATCACAGTTTTTTTCGAAAGGGAAATTAAAATAAACAAGGTCCCTTGTCATGGTAGGTGTAGCGCGATAAAGAACCCTGCTGTATAATGCCATCAGCGCAACGCACAGGCAAAATTTCTGCACCTTCGCTTATAGTTGGTGACATCTCAATATATTGAAATGTTCTTGACTGGGACTTTAAACACCATTATTCATCTAAGCTGAAACGTACTGAATAAAATTTAAAACAAAATTCCGTGAAATTTTCTACATATAAATTTTTTTTATTTTACAAATTAACCAGGAAATTTTAATCCCACAAATACTAATGAAGAGCAGGATATGTCTACTGCACTACGAGACATGTCCAAAGTGTTAGACAGGGTGTATTTACTGCACTTTAACTCTTTTATTTTTCTTACAACCATCATGATGAATATATTTGAATTTGATCGATCAAAGCCACAGTGTTTTAAACAAATTTTATGTTATTTTGTTTTGCTTTAATTTTCAATTTTTTTTTTACTTTTTTGTATTTTTTATGGATGGGTTAATTTTCTTTGGGTATACCATACATAGTCAAACCATACCTTAAATGTCACCTCTATATTGGGACCACCAGCTTTTAAAGGCCAGTAAAATTTTATACCAATTTCTCTTTATTTGGGTTATTTGGACCTGTATATAAGGGTCACCTGCCCATAAAGGCCACTTTTACTGGTTCCCTTGGGTGGCCTTTATAGACAGGTCTGACTGTACTATGCAGGGTAGGGTGACCCTGACCTATATTCAAGGTAAATGTCAACAATTTGCAAACTTCATGTTCTGATACTATATATGAAGTTTCAAACTCTGGACAAAATAGTTTCTATGGACATATGGACATCCAAAGTGATTCCAGTATGTAACACAAAAGGGAAAAATGTAGTGGCCAAACCAGGACTCAAACCTGGGACCTTCCCAATACTATTAGGATGCTCTACCCACTGAGCTATCCATCCAACTATAGACCCCATTCCTTTTTTCTATTCAACACCCTTGAATCAAAACCACCAGGTTCCAATCTGGGACCAACCTATTGGTCAGCAACTTCCCCCAAATGTAACATGAAAGGGAAAAATGTAGCAGCCAAACTGGGACTTGAGCCCAGGACCTTCCCAATACTAGCTGGTTGCTCTATCCAACGAGCTACCAGCTACTTATCGAGCCTAGTTCGCCACAAGTATACCCCTACAATATTTCACTGCCAGGGGTAGGTTGATATGAAAAATAGTAACAGATGACAGATGTGACCTACTGATAATGGATTGAAAAAAATAGCATCAATATAACTGCCTTTTAGTTTACCCAGGTGAGCTGAAGATCACAAGCAAATTCAGTGAATTAGGATCCTCCGCCAGCAGGGATTTTTTTTTTTTTGGTGATTTGCACATATGTTCAAAGGGCAATAACTCCTTGTTAAATTAACAAATTAGCAAACCAACTCAGGTTAATGATATGCGTACTCCTACCAATATTAATGCTTTACATCAAGTTTTGTGAAAAAGTGCTTCATAGTTTTGGAGAATTAGCACAGACAAGAATTTCGGACAGACAGAAGAACAGGAGGAAGGACAAACAGAGGTAAACTCAATTTTAATATCCCCTCTTTCTTCAAAAGGTGGGGGATAAAATGATATCTATCCATATTTCTATATAAACCTACCCTCAACAGACTGACCAATGGAATACAGGTGGGTTATATCAGGATATGATTGGTTCACAGAAGTTAGGTAAGCTTCCATAGCAACCTGGTTGTGATAGACAAAATCCAATGTTGATACTTGGGTCCATAATAGAGTACTGAAGCAGAACAAGATTGTCAGCAGTGATCCAGAGTTGTCTCCCCTTGTCTTCATGTTGGGTGTCAAATCTGCAAAGAGAAATTTTGAAATTTTAATTTTAAGTATCTTAAATGAATATAAATGTTTCTGATTACACACAGAAACTTTTTAGCTTTCTAAATATTTGTATACATCAATTCTGATGACAACCCTCTAGGCTAGATAATGATAATAATGATATTAATAATTTTTATTACTTATACTTAATTTAAATGCCTCCATGGTTCAGTGGTGGAACATCCTCATTTATACTGGGCAGTTATAAGTTCAAACCCTGTCGACGCCATATATAATATTTTAAAATTTGTGATACTGCTCCCTCCCCTGGTAGAGGACAGAGTACCGACTGGTTTACCTGGTGTCCATGTCATATGGCTGGGAGATTGGAATGCTTGTTTGCTACAAACTCACTTAGTGAACTAGCACCTTAAAATCACCCTGAGTGCATGCTAGCAAGCTAGTACAGACAGCTTATATATTTTCTCAGCAAAAATTTCTTATTCCTTTGGTACAATCCCTCTACAGTTGGAACCGTGAAAATTTTACACCACAAAATAGTTTAAAAGATTAAACCGCAAAATATTTCTACCACTAATGAATCTTAATATACAGTACATATTATGTACAACATACTAAGCTTACCAAGAATATTTAACTTCATTGAGCTAAATTGAACTTTTTTATAAGTATCGGTCATTTATTCCTTTCAAAAGATACCAGTATGACATTTGGTAAACAATACTGTAAAGGGAGAAATTTTCCCGTGGGTAAAATTTTCGGTTATTTCATGCTAAAGAAATTACCGCAAAATTTTTACCCACACAAAAATAACACTATACAGGTTTATATATCATAATATACAGAATATACATCCACTTATATTGGTAACACAAAAATTCCACCCACACGAAATGTCAGATTTCAAAAATTGCGACATTTTCACAGCGCAAAAATAATTCCCTTTACAGTATCCAACTTGTTTTAATGTCTGGAATTATGGAGAAAAAGGTCTCAGATTAAAGCAGTTGTCAAAGGAACCAAGTTCAGAATTTTCTCAATTTTTGAAAATTGACTCAAGTGGATTTTTTATTACAATAGCAACATAATAGTGGATTTTTTCATTACCATAGCAACCATCAAATATATTACAACGGCAATATCATTATAAACTACATTATATGGATTTTCTGTTTATACCCTTAAATTTTGTTGTATGATAAAATTGCTAAGCTTTAAAACCCTCTTGTCAGTTCCAAAGTATTTTCTTTGCTTCTGGATTGTATTTTGGACATGGATAAGTATGTTTGCTTTTGATTAAATTCCACTGAAATTTCAATTTTAGCTCAGCAGAGTTGAATATTTGCCACTCTGAGCCAAAGACAAGATGTAGTGAATCTTACATGAGTGATTACTAGTATGTAAAGATAGATTTATTACATAGGCTGAATAAAAATTTTATGCAACAAGCCTTGATAAGTTAGACCACTGCCACAGCTAAGCTGGTAGAATGATCGCTCCGTAAGTGGGAGGTCTTGAGTTCGAACCCCAACCTAGTCTGACCCAAGACTTGAAAGTGGGTAGTGACTGTTCTTTTGCCAAGCATTCAGCATTACAAAATGAAAGTCACATTTCTTTCAGATGGAAACTTAAAAGTAATGAGGTCCCGTGTCACTGTAGGTGTAGCAGATAAAGTTGCATAATGCCATCAGTACAATGCACAGGCAAAATTTCTGCACCTTTGCTTATAGCTGGTGACATCTCAATCAAAGTGAAATATTCTTGACTGGGATTTTAAACACCATTACTCAACTCAACTTATTGTGGAAAATACAAAATGTTTTATTCAACAAGTTTAATAAATTCAGTAGTTAACATAAACACGAATGTAAGATTGAGTTTGTTGTATAATTTGAGAAAATTTGAATTTTTTTTGTATCTGTAAAGTGTTTTTTTGGCTAAAACATGACATCATAATATGTTACAACAATCGTATGATGCCATTAACCAAGGAAATCACACGTGATATCACATGTGTGTAAATATCATTTCTATTGCATCACTGTTTGGATTTTGGGAGAAATTATATAATAAGTGTTATATATTATGCACGAGTAATGCACTTTACATTTTTGACCTTTTTTCAAAATCTGGGTACCAAACACTATGATATTTCTCATGAGACGTTACTATTCTTGAGTTTGAGCTGTAAAACAAAAACCACACCACCCAGATTTCCAAAAGTGGTCTGCAATGTCATAAAATAGAAATAAAGTTTCAATTCAACTGTCTATCAAATGATATCTATATAGCACGCTGACAAGCCCTGTAAATTATCCTAAGCCATAAATCTGAACATTTTACGACAAAATAATTTTACCAATGTATCATATATCATTAATGTAGGTATCAATAAATTTTTAAAATTTTTAAGTATTATCTAAATTTACATGGAGTACCAAAATTTGTCTAAAAATAGAGGGGTGTGTATATTTCAATCAAAGTTCATTGAAAAGGTAAGGCAAAAGAATTCAACCTTGGGGTACACCCTTGTTCCATGTGATAATACTCAACATTTTAGCATAAACTATCATTTCAATTGGATATGGAGTGAAGTGAATAAACAGTGTTTTACACAAGACAAGTTTCTTTCACTCATATCAAGATAGTCAATTTTAAGATGGTGGAGGAAACAGGAGTACCAAGAGAAAAATCACCATCATTGGGCAAGAAAACTGAAAAATTCCTTGAACTAAAATCTACCAAAGTGGGGTTAGAATCTGCAAAGTTAGAGGTGCTCAAATATGTCTTTTGTTCTCAAAATATGAAAGATGTTCAAATGTTAAAAATAGCATCAGGGGTAAACATGCTCCAACCTCTTAATCAAAAGATAAAATCTAGATGTTAATGACTGAGAGAGACCAGGCTAATTAAAAATCAAAAATACAGTAAAACCTTATTACAATGTCCCTCAATAACTTTGCCACCTTGCATATTGCCACAAAATTTTTACAGTAAAACCTTATTACAATGTCCCTCAATAACTTTACCACCTTGCATATTGCCACACAATTTTTACAGTAAAACCTTACTACAATGTCCCTCAATAACTTTGCCACCTTGCATATTGCCACACAATTTTTACAGTAAAACCTTACTACAATGTCCCTCAATAACTTTGCCACCTTGCATATTGCCACACAATTTTTACAGTAAAACCTTACTACAATGTCCCTCAATAACTTTGCCACCTTGCATATTGCCACACAATTTTTACAGTAAAACCTTACTACAATGTCCCTCAATAACTTTGCCACCTTGCATATTGCCACACAATTTTTACAGTAAAACCTTACTACAATGTCCCTCAATAACTTTGCCACCTTGCATATTGCCACACAATTTTTACAGTAAAACCTTACTACAATGTCCCTCAATAACTTTGCCACCTTGCATATTGCCACAAAATTTTTACAGTAAAACCTTATTACAATGTCCCTCAATAACTTTGCCACCTTGCATATTGCCACACAATTTTTACAGTAAAACCTTACTACAATGTCCCTCAATAACTTTGCCACCTTGCACATTGCCACAAAATTTTTACAGTAAAACCTTACTACAATGTCCCTCAATAACTTTGCCACCTTGCATATTGCCACACAATGTTTACAGTAAAACCTTACTACAATGTCCCTCAATAACTTTGCCACCTTGCATATTGCCACCCAATGTTTACAGTAAAACCTTACTACAATGTCCCTCAATAACTTTGCCACCTTGCATATTGCCACACAATTTTTACAGTAAAACCTTACTACAATGTCCCTCAATAACTTTGCCACCTTGCACATTGCCACAAAATTTTTACAGTAAAACCTTACTACAATGTCCCTCAATAACTTTGCCACCTTGCATATTGCCACACAATGTTTACAGTAAAACCTTACTACAATGTCCCTCAATAACTTTGCCACCTTGCATATTGCCACACAATGTTTACAGTAAAACCTTACTACAATGTCCCTCAATAACTTTGCCACCTTGCATATTGCCACACAATTTTTACAGTAAAACCTTACTACAATGTCCCTCAATAACTTTGCCACCTTGCACATTGCCACAAAATTTTTACAGTAAAACCTTACTACAATGTCCCTCAATAACTTTGCCACCTTGCATATTGCCACACAATGTTTACAGTAAAACCTTACTACAATGTCCCTCAATAACTTTGCCACCTTGCATATTGCCACACAATGTTTACAGTAAAACCTTACTACAATGTCCCTCAATAACTTTGCCACCTTGCATATTGCCACACAATGTTTACAGTAAAACCTTACTACAATGTCCCTCAATAACTTTGCCACCTTGCATATTGCCACACAATTTTTAAAGTCCAAAAATCCTTTTCTTTTAAGATTTTCAATATAAGCCTCCCTTAATTTATAACCAAACCCCTTTTGGGGTTGTAAAGAATTTAGTTTTTATTCTAAAATTAAAATTATTAAAATAAGAATGTTTTGGGGTTGTTATTTGACTTCTTTAGGATTATTAGGCTTACACAGCCAATTTTTTCTCATCTAAATTTGACATTAATTTCATGTGAATTTCTTGTGAAGTTCATGTGAATTTCATTTATATAAGCTTGAATTACATGAAAATTTTCATGTGAAATTCATGTGAACAAAATTTGGCTGTATAGGGAAATTAAAATATAGCGACCAGTTTGTTAAATGTAATAGTGAACAAATTCAATCAAAAGTGGGTAAATGACTTGTGCAAGTCTGAACTAGAACTGTCCCTTGAGAGTCAAATACTCCCAAACCCCAACATTTAATGTTTTCCAGTGACCTTGACCTTTAGATATGGTTCAAGGTCATGACACAATTTTAGATAATTCATGTGAAGTTTTATGACCATCGTCAAAAGCAGCTATGAGGTATGGCCCGGACACGATTTTACACAGACGGACAGACAAAAAGACAGACAGACATGGTTATTTCTATATACCCCCTCAAACTAGGTTGCGGGGGGGGGGGGGGGGGGGTATAATAAGATGGTGGCAGAGTTTGTTTTTTTTTTTTTTAAATTGTGAAAAATCCCACAAAATTGTAATTGTGATGTGGGTCTAATATCAGCTGCAAAGATGGTCCAATGAGAGTGGAGTAATGGTATTTTACATCTCAGTCAAAATTCCTTCACTTATATAAAGGTGGTCAGTTCTGGGATGGTGGAGGAAAATGGAGTACCCAGAGAAAAACCACCAACCTTTGGCAAGCAAAGTAACAAACTTAAAAACTGGCAAAATTACCAGTAAAATAAATAAATAAATAAATAAATAAATAAATAAATAAATAATGAATTAAGAACAAAGTGACATAAGGTAAAAACTAGATGGTCAAACATCTTATGATATTTCCTTTAAAATAGAAATTTTCAAAGTTTAGAAACAAGAGGCCCATGGGCCTTAACGCTCACCTGAGGCTAAGTACATATCTCATACAGAGGTTCAATGGTCAATAACATTTATTTAAGAGAACTCCTAATTTTCAGCAGTAAGGCAGAATTAAATGCAAGGATTTTTGCAAATTAATCATACCTTGTCCCGAGATTGCTACATATAATATATGTATAATATTATATATATATATATATATATATTATATATATATATATATATATATATATATTCTAGCTACAATACATTATTTATAAACAGCTAAAAAAGTAAAAACAAAAGTATGAAACTATGACCTTCATCTATATATCAACATGATTGTTAGGCCATTACCTTCAATATTCGAATATACATGCCTATACAAAAAGTTAATAGTTTTTCGAGATAATTAACCATTTCAGTATCCTTTCCCATCTGTGACCTTGACCTTTGAATCCATGGCCTTAATCTATATCAAAATGATCATTAAATCAATTCCTACAACATTGTATTATACATGTCTATATAAAGCTTATAGGTTTTAAGATAATTAACCATTTCAGTATTCTTTCTCATCTGTGACCTTGACCTTTGAACGCATGACATTAATCTATATATCAAAATGATTGTTAAATCAAAACCTACAATATTCTAATATACATGTTTATACAAAAAGTTTATAGTTTTCGAGATAATTAACCATTTTGGTACACTTTCGCATCTGTGACCTTGACCTTTGAACCCATGACCTTAACCTATATACAAAAATGATCGTTAAATCAATTCCTACAATATTGTAATATACATGTCTATACAAAAAAAGCTTATAGTTTTTTAGATAATTAACCATTTCAGTATTATTTCGCATATGTGACCTTGACCTTTGAACCCATGACATTAATCTATATATCAAAATGATCGTTAAATCAAAACCTACAATATTCGAATATACATGTCTATACAAAAAGTTAATAGTTTTGCAGATAATCAACTATAACGGAAATAGTTGTGCATCCTTGACCTTGACCTTTGAACTCATGACCTTGATCTATGTATCAAAATGATCGTCATGTCAATACCTACAATTAACTGAAAATCCCATGCCATTATCACCTGAAATGTTTAAAAAATAGCATTTTTTATCAAAGGTCAAAAACAGGGGCATGACCTTGACCTTTGACCTTGACATCTTTTGGAAGAAAATAGCAAGACAAGATCAACAGTGAAAACTCCATACAATTATCTTCAGCCGTTATTGAGTTATAACAATAAGTGTCTCATTTTCAAAATTACGGTACATAATTTTACGCAAAAAACGCGTAACCTATTTTTCGTTCAATTTTCATAAAAAACACAATTTTAATGTTCCCCGGTATGCTAAATCTAAATATCTAATCAAAATTTGCCTGCACCTTTTGGTTTCAGAGAAGAAGATTTTTTTGTCTTTTTGCTATTTTTAGTAATGGCGGCCATCTTGTTGGGCGTGGCCAAACCCCGAACACAATTTTTAAAGGCTGTTACCCAGGCATGATAATCGCCAAGTTTCATCAAATTTGCCCCAGTAGTTTTGGAGGAGAAGATTAAAATGTAAAGTTTACACACGACGGACGACGGACAACGGACGACGGATGACGCACGACGGACGACGGACGGTGATAAATTGCAATAGCTCATCTGAGCCTTTGGCTCAGGTGAGCTAAAAACTTAAAACAGCAAAATAGAGTTGTAAATGTATACCTGACTAAAAATATACATAAAAATGACAGTATTTTGTTGAATAATTTCCCATTATGATATGCGGTGTCTGCTACCTAGATCAGCTAAACAAACACTAACTTATTAATTACAGGTAAATTTCACTTTAAATAAATGAAAAAGCAAAAAATTTTACATCAGTTTTATCATTTAATTTTTTTAATTGATTTAACAAATGAAAATGTATTTCAGATTTTCATATTAGACCCATTAAGAGCCATTCCCTGTAAGAACTTGATGATTTGGCTATATTTTGGAAATAACATGTCTCAGATTTTGATGATATGGCATTTTATTGTTAAGTATGTGTAAGAAAACTAAATGAAAAGTCTTTTGCAAAAAAACAGTGTCTTTCACCTACTCCCACTTTTTAAACTTGATGTTAAACACTATTACTTAAACCCAACAGTTAATATTCAGTACATCATAAGCATAATAAGTGTGCTGTGAATGCAGCAGCATGCAAAGAAAATTTTCAAATAATAATTTTTATTACTTAAATAAATTAAATAATTAATTAATTATTAATTAAGTTCTTAATTAAAATAACTTATTTCATAAGATATTAATTCAAATTTTTATCTATATCTTTAAATAATTAGGTTTTATTTAGTAAGTAAGAACTTAAAATAGTATTAAAATTAATATAGCATAATCTATTTATTATTATTATTTTAATTTTTTTTATTATTTATTTCTTTTATTTATTTACTTATTTATTAATTTATTTATTTTAATTATTATTTTTTATTAAATTTAACAGATATGTTCAAGTTAATATGTTTAAGGTACCTTCACCTGTATGGCTAATGAATGTAAAAACAAGATTACCGTAGTTAAAATAACATCTATTGTATTCTTGAAGAGGGAGTAGGTGGAATATGAATTTTCAAAAAGTGGGAGTAGGTGGAATGAACCATAAAACGCATAAACGATATTATACATTATAAACAGACATCGCTACAACACTTGATTTGTGTAATGTCACTATTGTATCCTAACATAACGTAAGCAACTTCGAGCTAGTTCCATACTTCGATTATTCGAGCCCCCCCGATTTTTCGAACCTGAAATTGAAGACCCATTCACTTCGAATGACTTAAGTTTGACTGTATTTAGGACAATTACATATAATTGAAAATTTTTATAGTATTAAATTGTAAATACATTAAAAAAATAAAAAAATAAATAAAAGAAAACAAAAAAGAGAAAAATGTAAAATTAAAATTCCAGTCTGTTACTCTTACCGTTTTTGAGACTATAATACCTAAGATGTCTTCCTCAGACTCCTGTTTCCAATTCAATGGAAGTCAAGCAAATCTTACAGCGGATTTTATCTCTTTACAGCCCTAACTTGTAATTAAAGATTGAATACTTATAGACCCATGTCTGACAGATTTTATTGCACTTTTTATAGTTACTGATTTATTTATATTTAAATGACTGAAATTCTTAAACAAAGTACATCTACAACACTGTTTACAACACTGTTTATAACACTGTTTGCATCACTGTCTGCAACATGTTTAAGAACAGAACACTGTCCACAACATATGATACTGCCTACATTACCATCTACAACAGTGTCCACAAGACTATACAAATGTCAAATTTAATTACATAAAAATGTTGCTAATAAAAAGTTTGAGATAACTCAGTTGGTAGAGTGCTCGCTCTGTTAGTGGGAGGTCGTGGGTTCAAGCCTGGACAGGGTGTGACCCAAGACTTGAAAGTAGGTAGTGACTGTTCTTTCACCAAGCACTTGGCATTACAAATTGAAAGTCATGGTTATTTCAGATGGGAACTTAAAATAAACAAGATCCCCTGTCACAGTGGGCTTGGCATGATTAAGAACCCTGCTTAACGCACAGGCAAAATTTCTGCACCTTCACCTATAGCTGGCAACATCTGAATATAAGTGAAATATTCCTGACTGGGACATTAAACACCATTACTAAACTCAACTCCCAGTGTCACCAAAAGAAGAAACTAATTTCCTTAACTGTTATAAGGTAATAATGCTGGACCAGACAGGAACTAGAACCTAACACACTATAGATGAGTGCTCTACCAACTGAGCTACTTAGCCTGCCATTTACCTTCTGTCTAATTCTTTTAATTAAAGAACTTTGAATTGAAACAACCTCCTTGACTAATTCATTGGTTGTCTATTTCCCAGGATTTGCAAGCTCGCAAAATTTAACAGAAAATTGCAAACATGCAAGGCTGTAATGACTATAAATCGAAATAATTACTTCATGCATTACAGGCGAGTGTTTTTCCAACTGAGATACCTAGACCAATATATTCCTTCTATTTCAATTAATTATTTTGATTAAACCACTTTGAATCCTCACAATTATCACCTGGTTCAGTCTCTGGACCATTGCATAGGTGAGCCACTTTCCATTATTTGCAACCTTGCAAAATTTTATAGGATAGTGCAAAAATGCAAGGTTGGACTAGGTATTGAACCCATTACCTCTTGCATTATTGGCAAGTAGGCAAGTGGTTTACCAACTGAGCTACTGAGACTTACATTCATTCTCTTTCAATTTTTTTTTATTGAACCACTTTAAATCTAAACAAAGTTTAAACCCCTAGACTGATGCAAATGTCAGCCACGTCCAAGGATTTGCAAGCTCATGAAATTTTACAGGAAAGAGCAAAAATGAAAAATGCAAGGTTGGACTAGGGATTGAACCCATTAACTCTTGCACTATAGGCAAGTACTCTGGCAAGTGCTCTACCAACTGAGCTATTGAGATTGTTACATACCTATAAACTATGGGCCTCAGTTTCACAAGCATTCCTTAATTAAGATTTACCTTAACTTAAATCTGGCAAATTTTGACAATATTTTATAGTACTAGAAATACAAAATTTCAATAAAATTAGAATATAAGTGTAAAAACTATTTTGTGATCTTCAAAATGATCATGGGTTCATGAATATTTTGAAAACTAACAAAGTTATTCAGATTTCAAATTTGCACAATTTCAGATTCGGCAAATGATCTTAGTTAAAATAATTGTGAAACTGGACCAAAAAATATGTACCATGTTGTCAACTAATTTCATCAGCTACTTACCTATTGAGAAAGTCAATCAACTAAACTAAGCCACTAAAAGTTTGTAATTAAAACACTAAAAGTTGAAAATTAAATTAAAATTAAGACGCATTAAAAAGTCACTGGACTCAGACAATGGGTGTATCACACAAATATGTTTGTTATGTAATGTTGAAATTTAAAACGGTTATATATAAGAACCACTTGACTTTGTTTATTTTGATTTGTCTAAAATTCACAAGGTTCTTTAAACAAAACCAGTTTCAGACCTATCAGTGTCATGCTTCTCGGTGCTATAAATACGCTAATGATTTATACACCTACAAGACAGGCTTTCAGTATACAAAGTTTTTAGATCAGACAGATTTTCAGTTTACTTGATGTTCAAATTCAGACCTACGCCAGTATGGTAAATACACTTATGATTCATACACATCCAGAATTCAAACAATAGTGATATCACTACCAAATATAGGTAGTTTGTCCTTTTGAAAAATGACCAAAAAAATCCAAATCTGACCACTATAATTTCCAAAATGATATTAATACAAGAACCAAATGTTAACACAAATCAAATCTAGTTATCTATTACTGTTCTGGCCCACAAAAATTTCTGATATTTTCATAATATCTTTGTTGTGAGGGTTCGAATTATTTTTATACCCCCACTTCGAAAAAGTTTAAAGTATGCTGGTTTACCTCTGTCCGAAACAAAAATTTTCATAACAGTTTTCTCAGCAACTACTAGTCAGAGCCACTTGAAATTTTGTATGCAAGTTCAGCGTGAGGTCCTATGCCACAAGTACCGATTTCAAGTCTGCCAGACATCTACTTCCTGTTTACCAATTTATTTATTTTTCGCATTTGCAGTCGATGGTTGAAGTTAATAGCAGGGGTATACTACGTGAGCTACTCTAAGTGAGTAGTAGCTCACAGATTTCTTGTTTATAATAATTGAATAAATAATGTATCTGTTTTTCACTGTTAAGTTTAGACTAGTTTTCAGTATACTCTGTGTAAAGCTTAGACTAGTTTTCAGATGACTCGGTGTAAAGCTTAGACTTGTTTTCAGTTTACTCGGTGTAAAGCTTAGACTAGTTTTCAGTTTACTTAGTGTAAAGCTTAGATTAGTTTTCAGTTTACTTAGTGTAAAGCTTAGACTAGTTTTCAGTTTACTTAGTGTAAAGCTTAGTCTAGTTTTCAGTTTACTCGGTATAAGGCTTAGACTAGTTTTCACTATATTCTGTGTTAAGCTTAGACAAGTTTTCAGTTTACTTAGTGTAAAGCTTAGACTAGTTTTCAGTTTACTCGGTGTAAGGCTTAGACTAGTTTTCAGTTTACTTAGTGTAAAGCTTAAACTAGTTTTCAGTTTACTTAGTGTAAAGCTTAGACTAGTGTTCAGTTTACTCGGTGTAAAGCTTAGACTAGTTTTCATTATGTTCTGTGTTAATCTTAGACTAGTTTTCAGTCTAATCGGTGTAAAGCTTAGACTAGTTTTCAGTTTACTTAGTGTAAAGCTTAGACTAGTTTTCAGTTTACTAAGTGTAAGGTTAGACTAGTTTTCACTATATTCTGTGTTAAGCTTAGACTAGTTTTCAGATGACTCAGTGTAAAGCTTAGACAGGTTTCAGTTTACGCATTGTTAAGCTTTTTCAGTTTACTCAGTGTAAAGCTTAGACTAGTTTTCAGTTTACTTAGTGTAAAGCTTAGACTAGTTTTCAGTTTACTCAGTGTAAAGCTTAGACTAGTTTTCAGTTTACTCAGTGTAAAGCTTAGACTAGTTTTCAGTTTACTCAGTGTAAAGCTTAGACTAGTTTTCAGTTTACTTAGTGTAAAGCTTAGACTAGTTTTCAGTTTACTCAGTGTAAAGCTTAGACTGGTTTTCAGTTTACTCAGTGTTGAGCAGGTTTTCAGTTTACGCAGTGTTAAGCTTTTTTCAGTTACCTCAGTCTTAAGCTTAGACTGGTTTTCAGTTTACTCAGTGTTAAGCTTAGACTGGTTTTCAGTTAACTCAGTGTTAGGCTTATTTTTAGTTGGCAAGTAAGCAAGTACTCTACCAACTAAGCTTAGAAAGGTTTTCAGTTTACTCAGTGTTAAGCTTTTTTTAAGTTGGCATGTAGGCAAGTGCTCTACCAACTGAGCTACCAAGACTGTTTTATACTGTCTGTTTCAATTTTTCAATTAAATCACTTGAATTTAAACCCCGTAGACCGATGTCAGCCACTTCTAAGCTTGTAAAATTTAACAGGAAAGAGCCAAAAAGAAAGGGTGGACTAGGGATTAAACCCATTACCACCAGTGCTAAAGGCAAGTGTGTGCTCTTCCAACTGAGCTACCTGGAGATCATCCTAACTGAGCTACACGTAGAGAGCTACATACCTAAACAAGCGCCAGTTTCACAATCATTCCTTACTCTAGAATTTTCCTTAACTTAAATCTGGCAAATTTTGACAATATTTTATGGTGCTAAAATTAACAAAATTTTAACAAAATTACAATATAAATCTAAAACCTAATAGTGATCTTCAAATTGACACCTTAAATTCATGAATATTTTGAAAACTAACAAAATAAGCAGATTTCAGATTAGATAAATGATCTTAGTACAGAAATGATTGTGACACTAGACCAAAAAATATGTACCATGTTGTCAACTGATTTCGCCAGCTACTTACCTATTGAGAAAGTCAATCAACTAAACTAAGCAACTTAATATTGATAATTAAAACACTAAAAGTTGATTAAAATTAAGACATTAAAATCGCCACCGGACTACAGATAATGGGTGTATCACACCCATATGTTTGTCATGTTAGGATGATTACAGTATAGGTAAACAGCATTGACCTGTCCGTTTGACCTTTCATTACGAATATTCATATAGGAGGGTCCACCCAAAACATGGGTAGTGTTAAGATTCGCAGTCAATGCATATACACATTGCCCATAATGAGTGTTCACATCATGTAGACGAAGTTTACACGTGTGATCCCTATTCTTAATTCAACTCGTCCATGATGACTATTTAAATCAAAGGTCAAGGGGACAGGTCAATGTTGTTTACCTATATATGATCATAATTCATTACACAGCTTCTGTTGACAAACTAAAATTCAGTAAATGATTGGGTAGATACAAAACTATGAGAGACAAGATACTGTCAGGTACTGCTTATAGTTAGGACCAGATACTGATGTCTACCAATACGATAGTCTTAACCTGACATCGCATTAATATACTGGATCAACAACCACATAATTAAAACTCCTAGCACATCTTATGTTTATTTTGTCTGTTTGTTTTTCATGGGTCAGTGGTTTTTAATCTCCACAATTCCAGAAGTGACAGCCTCGTCAGTGGTTTTTTTGTTTTTAACTTTTATTCTTAATTTTTTTTTTCTTTACACTGGAAACTTATTTTGAATATAAATGATTTTTTTCCATCTCCACAATTTCAGAAGTGACAGCCTCTTCAGTTTGTTTGTTTTTGTATATCATTAGTGTTCTCTATAATTTCAGAACTGCCAATTCATTTTCAATACAAAAACTACTGCACAAAGAAATGTAGGTCACAGCTACCCTAATTCCTTGCATAGTGGTTTTTTTTATCTCCACCATTCCAGAAGTGACAGCCTCGTCAGTTTATTTTTGTAGATCTGTGGTTTTCTCTATAATACCAGAACTGACAACTGGTTTTGAATATTAAATTCACTGAAAAGTAGGTCACAGCTACCCTAATCCCTGGCATAATGTTTTTTTCAATTAACACAATTGCAGAAGTCTCATGAGTGGGTTTTTTTTATTTTTTTATTTTTTTTTTGATACATTAGTGGTTTATTTTATATTTCAGATCTAAAAACTGATTTTGAATATAAAATTCTAAAATCCACTGAACCAAGAAAAATAGGTCACAGCTACCCAATTCCTGGTATGGCTTTAGTAAAGTTGTGCATGTATACAAATTTCATCATTGTATGGAAATAAGCCTTAGAATTACAGCAGAAAATCAATTAACCATCACATGAGTTATCTCCCTTGTCATTGCAATTTAAGGGGTCTGATCTCCAAAAAGCACAATTTTGTTAGGATGACTTAATAACACCTAAAAATGAAATCCTTATTTTTTCCTAAGATATAGCATATTTTTAAATCACTAGTAACATGACAAGATGATAATTATTCCATGTTCCATTTCAGTATTAATTATAGTCAGAGATGATGGCCATGATGATGACAACCATGATGATGACACCCAATGACTGCATAACCATGATGTCTCCATAAGATGAAAATCATCTGCGCCCATAAATGTTTATACACTTTCTAAACCAATGATTTTAATCAGATTAGACCAATTTTTGGCTTACTTTCATTTTTATAGAAAATTTGAACCATTTATTTTTTCAGCTTGCAACACATAAGTGATTTTCTCTGGAAGCTCTAGGTTTTCTCAACCATTCCAGTACAGACAACTTTGATACTTGATATATTGACTGGGATGTACAACCATTCCAACAAACATTCTATACTTAAATGTGTGTGTGTGTGCATGCATGTGTGTGTGTGTGTGCAGTAAAGCCTTGATTTATTGCCACCATTTTTTCAGCCATATTTTGGCATTTTAAAGGTGTTTGGCAATATATTGAGAAGAAACTTAAAAAAGATAGAAACAAAGAAACTGAATTTATGTTGCAATAAGAGAGGTGGTAAAGTAATTGATGAGCATTTTAACATTATAATGAGGTTTTGATGTGTGTGTGTGTGTGTGTGTGTGTGTGTGTGTGTGTGTGTGTGTGTGTTGTTTTCATTTGCAAAGAAGAACTTTATATTTATTGTGCTTGAAATCAATTTTTGAAGTACATATATATAGACATATAGATGCAGTATATATTAAAATTCGATACTATCTTAATAAACTACCGGTAGTACTATAGTTCTATAAGTAGATAAGTTTTGACTTACTTGAGGATAGATACTGATATATAAAACCACAAACATTCTTCTCAGGTGTTACTACAGACTAGTTTATAATCAGATTCCGCAGACTTCATGTTTCTACACGGTTCAGTTAACATGATCTGCTTCCGTCTGTCTATAAAAAAACAAGATTAACACACTCTTAAAACAACAGAAATCACATTATTACAGTATGGGTCTACAACTTTGACCTGTCCGTTTGACCTTTAATTTAAATATTTATTATTGACCACTGCATCTATTTATAGGGATCATATGGGTTTATTTTTTCTACATTATGAGAACACTAATCACTTATCTTGTGTACACATTATCAACTGTGAATCCTACTACTACCTATGTATAGGGTGGACCCTTCTATATGAATATTCCTAATGAAAGGTCAAACGGACAGGTCAATGTTGCTTGCCTATAACAAATATTCCATATTATCTGCATATATAAAATGGTTAGACAAGGCCTAGTTGCTAAGTAAAGCTAAGTCACTAGGTTATGAGTTCAAATCCTAGCACTGCTTTAAAATTTTCTGAGGAGATTTCTATCGGGTTTAAGCCACACCATCTCCCTTCCACTGTGGGTTCAAATCCAGCACTGCTAAAAATGTTCTGAAATTATTTCTATCAAGTTTAAACCACACCATCTCCTACCAACTGTGGGTTCAAACCCAAGTGCTCCTTGAAAATTATCTGAGTTGATTTCCATCTGTTTCTGGGCTCAAACCCAGAACTGATGGTTATTTTCCATCTCAGGTTGTACTGTTGGTTCAAACCCCAACACTATCTTAAAATTTTTTTTAATGTGTTTTTCATCTTTGCTTCAAAATTTCAAAATACCGGTATTCTTTGCAGTTAATACCATGGTATGTACCGCCAAAGAAAATAAAATGGTACACCAGTAATACTGCACTTAACTCATGATATTTACAACTGCAATATCTTTGCTTCAATAAAGTATTTGACATCGACTATACTTTGCAACTTCATAGAGACATTGCTCCACGAGCTGACATGATGACGTCAGGTTTCAAATGCTCTCGTTAACTGACAGGAGACAACCGATTTCAAATGCTATCGTTAACTGACAGAAGATGACCGATTTTAAATACTCTCGTTAACTGACAGGAGACGACCCAATTTTATGAAAAGATGAACCAACAGCGCATTTCAAACATGTTTTCAAATTATGTAATTTATGCAATTTGAGACAGCCCATTATACTTTGCAAGTTCAAAAAGAAATTGGAAAATTACCTCATTTCTTAAATTTGCACAAAAATACCCCGAAACTATACTTGAACCTAAGACTATATAATTATACAGGTATACATAAAAATCTACAAGTCTAAATTAATACATCACGATAGTATTTAAATTCTACATACACTCTCTTAACTCCAGTGGGTAGTGGGGACTTATTGCTCACCTGAAGATTGGCTCATCCACAAAGATATCTCAAAATGATCCCCAAAATATGAAGGTTTATGTACATAAAAAATAAAATATAATTATAAAGCAAGAAAAGTAGTTTCGTATTTCAATATGAAATTTGAACAATTATCTGCCGCTACCCCATCTGGAACCCCTCAGTCAAGATTATAACACATCCTGAGGAAGTTACTGATTTAAGGTCCAATCTGGCACTTAATATTTCACATACAGTAAAACCTTGTTATATCAACCTCTACCCCATCTGGAACCCCTCAATCAAGATTATAATACATCCTGGGGAAGTTACTGATTTAAGGTCCAATTTGGTATTTAATATTTCACATACAGTGAAACCTTGTTATATCACCCTCTACCCCATCTGGAACCCCTCAATCAAGATTATAACACATCCTGAGGAAGTTACTGATTTAAGGTCCAATTTGGCATTAATATTTCACATACAGTAAAACCTTGTTATATCACCCTCTACCCCATCTGGAACGCCTCGATCAAGATTTGACACATCCTGAAGAAGTTACTGATTTAAGGTCCAATTTGGCACTTAATATTTCACATACAGTAAAACCTTGTTATATCCCCCTCTACCCCATCTGGAACCCCTCAATCAAGATTACAATACATCCTGAGAAAGTTACTGATTTAAGGTCCAATTTGGCACTTAATATTTCACATACAGTAAAACCTTGTTATATCACCCTCTACCCCATCTGGAACCCCTCAATCAAGATTACAATACATCCTGAGAAAGTTACTGATTTAAGGTCCAATCTGGTATTTAATATTTCACATACAGTAAAACCTTGTTATATCACTCTCTACCCCATCTGGAACCCCTCAATCAAGATTATAACACATCCTGAAGAAGTTACTGATTTAAGGTCCAATTTGGCACTTAATATTTCACATACAGTAAAACCTTGTTATATCACCCTCTACCCCATCTGGAACCCCTCAATCAAGATTATAACACATCGTGAGGAAGTCACTGATTTAAGGTCCAATCTGGTATTTAATAATTCACATACAGTTAAACCTTGTTATATCACCTCCTTGATTACACAAGTTCCTGGTTTATCACCAAAAATTTTTAATTACAAAATGTAAATATTGGCAATGAAACAGCTTTTCTTTTCTTTTCTTTTTTTTTCTTCTTCTTATCCTAATTTTATGTCTGGACTTTATAGTTAGAGGCAGACTGAGTTATTTGCCAATTTTTGTTGTAATTTTGATATTTTGGGCCTATAATTTTAGAAAAATCATAAATTGACATTGTTACCAAATTTTACTGGAACATTTACTATATAATGCTGTGAAAAGTTTTGGTTGGTTGGTTGGTTGGTTGGTTGGTTGGTTGGTTGGTTAAATGTTGTTTAATCTCCCATCAGCAATTTTTCAGCTATTCACGATGAGAACTATTTTATTAATCTTTATGGATTAATCTATGAACAAATTTGTGTATGCATGTCAAGTGCGAGTGTGTTGTATGGTCTGCCCGCACTCAGGGTGACTTTAATGTGCTAGCTTACAGAGTCAGTACGCCGCAAACAAGCGTACTACTCTCCCAGTTTATTATACTGATACCAGGTGAACCAGTAAAGGCCAACGGTAAGGAAAATTCACTTTCCCACATGTGGTCTGAGCAGGACTCAAACTCACAGCGGTGAGAGACCCTGGATTTGAAGACTGATGTCTTATCCATTAGGCCACTGCGGCCTAGTGAAATGTTTTGGGTTCAACTTAAGATTCTTCAAAAAACAGCAAACCAGACAATAAGTATAGAAATAGTCAAGCATCTAACAAAAGTTGTCAAAGAATATTTACAATTGCAATATCTTTCCTTCAATAAAGTATTTGACATCGACTATACTTTGCAACTTCATAGAGACATTGCTCCATGCACTGATGTGATGGTGTCACACACTGACGTGATGACGTCAGATGTCAAATGCTCTTGTTTACTGACAGGAGACTGGCCCATTTTTATGAGAAGGTGAATCAACATTGTATTTCAATATTGTTTTCAAATTAACATACAAATGTGAGACGACAATAGATTCATTTTATAAATATTGTAAATATAAGAAATAAAGTAAAGGACGACGTATGATAAGGGGGTCAAAATGGCCCACTTCATAGAATCTTTATTTTTAGCATATTATTACATCAAGGTCTACTTTAAATGAAAATGGTAATATTTTACCTTTCCAACTGACCTTGATCTCTAACCTAGGGGTCAAATGTCAACATAATCCTAGTCTATATACCATTACAAAGCTTGAAAATACACGTTATTTGAAAGGTATGGTCTTATTATCATTTGTTTGGTTGTAAACCAAAGCAAGATTAATTGTTTTATTAGTCAATTGTGTTTTTTCTGCACATTTTGGCCTGTTTTGAGAAATTGTAGTATACTAATTTGCATACAATGATTTTTGTTACACTTTTTCTTGATATAAAAGTCACTGACAGTAACTAAACAGCAAAATATGATGTGATATCGCATCAAGAGGTACAGTCACTAAACAGCAAAATATGATGTGATATCACATCAAGAGGTACAGTCACTAAAAAGCAAAATATGATGTGATATCACATCAAGAGGTAGCAAAATAAAGTCACAATTCAAAATGAAAACACACTGGAGACTTTTGACAAAATCTAGATGTCAAAATCTGGATTTGGGTATCAAACCAGGGGAGATAATTAATCAAGAATTTTGTTAGATTTCATTAAATAGTCTTCCTGTGACATGTTATGTGCCCTTTTATTTAAAAATAAAGCCATAAAGTTTTCTCAGAATATTGCTTATATATGATTTCTATAAATTATTGCAAAAATAAATATTCAGAACACATTTATATACATTTTGTTGATTATCAGCACTATAGACTTGAACTATAGCTCAAAATCTGGTTTTTAATCCATATATTTTACCATTATTTAATTTAAAATAATTAATAAAAGGTAGTAAACTTGGTAAGAGAAACATTGTTATAACATTATTTGTTTTACGATACCTTTTTTGATTTGGATTGTGCATACCATTTGTGGAAAAACATCTAATTTTCTATATCTTTTAAAAGTTCACAGTGGTTAATGCATGAACCGGGGTCCAACTTTCCAATTTAAAACAACCAACTTGTAAATTTCACAAAGGGAGATAATTCTGTCGGATGGTACATATTAGATAGATCACATACATACAGTAAAAGTTAATTTAATTATTACTGTTATAGATATTATACATTATTTTACTTATTTTGTCTTTTTAAATTTGTGTACTGATAAATTAATTGTGCATTTTTAAGATTGAAATTGACAGCATGTCAATTTCATTTTGACACTTCCTCTGCAGGTGTTCATATATTGATTTTTGTAGAATTGTGAAAATCAAGCAAAACAACATTCTTTTCCCCCCAAATCTTTATTGCATCCTGACTTACATTTCACTAACATTTAGAATAATTCAAAATATTACTATTTGTCCTCATTTTCAAAATGCCTACTAATGGGTATAGATGAGCACTGTGTTTGTTGAAAAAGATGTCTAAAATCTAAAACAAGGAGATTTAGTATAGATAACTAGGCATTCTGCAGGTTCCTGCAGCAAAATATTGACAAACAATTTACTTGGAATGACTTTATCTGTAACCGATGCAGAATTCAATTTTATTATGAAAAAAAAAGATAAAAAAGAATTCAATCAAGAAGCAGATGAGAATAACGACAAAACATTGTTCCCTAAAGATAGCCCATATAGCATAAGGCTTCCCATATTCTGCAGATTTTGGAGTAATACAAAATGTATATTTTGCAATAGAAAATCTAGAAAATTTGTGTCTGTTTCAAGTAAAATAAAAAAAAACAAAACAAAACAAAAAAATTTGGTAAAATGTGTTACAGAGGTAGTAACATGATTGGTGTTCTGTTTACACTGAGTGAGTTATCCCCCTTTCCCCAATTAGCATTAGTTGAACAGTCTTCTCATTAGATGATGCAAATTCCATTTCAAATAATTGATCTACTTTATCAATTTCACATTTCTAGTTCAAATTCTAATATAGATGTGTCGTATTAACTAAACAACTAAAATATTA
This sequence comes from Anadara kagoshimensis, assembly GCA_021292105.1. Classification (NCBI taxonomy): domain Eukaryota; kingdom Metazoa; phylum Mollusca; class Bivalvia; order Arcoida; family Arcidae; genus Anadara; species Anadara kagoshimensis. The sequence continues at coordinate 41,352,982 of CM037874.1, forward strand.
TGTAGTCATGGAACATTTTTTTTAACTTTTCATTTTAAAAATCCAGAAAAAACCTTGAGATAAATTTTTCGGCAAGACATTTCTTATTTTTTAAACACCTGCACTTATTTTATTTGGAAAGTATTGTTACAAATCATAAATCTCCATAAAAATGAATACAAATGCATAAATACACAGGAAACAACTGAAAATAGTTGGTTGACCCTTATGACCTTTGACCCCAATTTTCAAGGTCATTATAGAGGTCAGACAAGTAAATGACCTCTATTTTCAAATATGTTATACATAATGTATATTCATGTATTAATATATATTTACAATATGCCTGTACCTGTCTTCGATGAAACATAAAGAAGCAATTGTATTTCAATTCCCAATGAAAGACAATGGGGTCTTGACCCTTGATGTGTATCAATTTTCCCGCAACATTATGTCATGTCCTACACAGGGGGTCACATGGTCATGTGAGACAGGCCGATCTCGCATGGTTAAAAACTCTAATATCACACGTGCAGATAAGGAAGAAATAGCGCCAAGGTACAAAATATTTATTGTAAATATAAGAAATGACATTTCTGATCATGGTATTTCAAGGGGTAATGAAAGATAGTGTGGCGCATGCCAAATTCAAAATGAAGGGCTTTGCCCTTCATCGAATTTGACACGCTCCACACTATCTTTCATTACCCCTTGAAATACCATGATCAGAATGTCATTTCTTAAACCAAAAATTGTATTTCTGCTACAAGGGCCATTTTGACCCCCTTATCATATGTAGTCCTTTCCAATGTCTTTATGAACTCACAAAGTATAATGGGCTGTCTTAAATTGCATATTCATGATTTTTTTTAAACAAAATTGATTTAGCCTAGAAAACACTGGGAAAAATTATGTAATCTGAAAAACTAAAGTGCATGTATAGAGAATGTGATACTTAAACAACTGATAATACAAAAGCCCTATTTAAAAGGCATATGAATAGCAACATCATGCTTCCGATAAATACTGATATACAGAAATTTAATACAAGTGAAAAAATTTTTACAGGGACCTTAAACTCCATTACGCAATTCACCTCTTTATTTTATAGTAGAAGTTTAAATATATTTATAAAAGTTAATGTGTTGCACATGAGAGTTTCTGTATATAGGTTGGGTGTCCAGCATGTGGACCAGGAGTGATTGTCATGTGATCACTAAAGTTAAAATCTGGTACAATTTTACCTCATTGCGGATTCACGGGTGCTTATACAGGCATTAGTATTCATGAGAAAACGTGCTAGTTTTGGTGTATATAAAGGGTCATGTATGATTATACAGATTCGAAGTTAGCCACTCGTTGTAGCAGCATGCATACTCTTTTATAAACCCCACCCACCCATCCCCAATGTATTTGACTTGTATTACATGGTACTTTTTCTATTGTAGATTTTTGATAGTTGCTATATCTTACATTTAGACTTATACCTGGATTATGACGCACACGAAAGGCTACATTTGAAACTTTATGACAAACGTGATGACCTCAATTTTTCTATTTTTATGCAGCAATATACAGTCACCTGCTTCTCCTGCTTATGGTGTATTTGTTTTCCAATTAATACGCTATGGTAGAGCTTGTTCCCACTACGGGGACTTTGTACAATGAAGTAGGTTGCTTGCAAATAAATTGTTGACTCAGGAATATTGCAAGCCTAGGCTTATCAAGGCCCTAAAAAAGTTTTATGGCCGTCATCACAGTATTGTTGACAAGTTTGATGTCTCTGTGTCCAGGATTGCCCTGGATATATTTGACGTCTCATAGTTCCATGTTCCTTTCACACAATTTTGATTAAACAAATGGCGGGTGTAGCTAGCTAAACAGGAGTGCTTACCCTTCCGGAGAACCCGGCCTTACTTCCCTGGTGGAAGTTCATGTGTCTAACCTAACTTGTCAGTTCCAAAGTTTTAACTTTGCTTCTGGATTGTGATTCGGACATGGATTAGTATGTTTGTTTTTGGTTATGTATTAATTACATTATGTGCCACCGTGAGTTTGCTGTAAAGATGAAGATAAACTGAATTTATATTAAAATAATGTATTAAAAAGCTGCTACCTGTGTAGGCACTTGTCCTATACTTTTATGTGTTGAGTTTTATTTTATAAATTATTTATATTAGTTTGAACTTGGCAAATTAGAATATAAAGTTACTTTCCCAAAATGTACATATTGTCCCCATCTGCAGTCGTGCTGATATTGGTATATCAATACCTACATATCAGTTAATATATATACATATATATTAGTAAACCACATAGGTTTTTGAATCACAGAGTGTATGCCATTAACCAGGTTTGACTGTATACTGAAATGCCCTGCTGACATTACCTGCTTAAGACTTGTTGAGTGAGGTCTTTGAGCCACCATATTTAAGAAATGATGTTCAACTTATGAAAATTATATTGTAAGTAGATCTAAATCATAAACTTTTCCTGAATTAAGACAAATTAATAATTTTAATTTAAACTGCACTTGTTTTAGTGATTAAACTAATAAAATCTTAATTAGAAATATATTGAGGAAGTTCTCAGACATATCTTATAATTATGATGAATAATGTATAAAATTGCAGACAGTCAAATCAACCTGTTTCATCAATACAGACAAACCTGTCTATAAAGGTCATCCAAGGGGACCAGTAAAAGTGGCCTTTATGGGCAGGTGGCCTTTATGGGCAGGTGACCTTTATATACAGGTTTGTCTGTAATATAAATAAAGAACAATTGAGATACAATTTCTACTGGCCTTTATAACCAGGTGGCCCTCATATAGAGGTGGCCTTTAAGGCAAGTTGGACTGTACCATCACAGAAATATCCCTTGGATAAATTTATGGAAATAGGGGAGGTTTATGCACTGTAAACATATTAATTTTAGCAAAGAACTTATTTTAGCGATTTTGCATTTTGTGCGATGATACAGTTCCACTAAATTAAATCTACGCCAAATAAATAGAGGATCTTGCATGAGTGTTTATGTAATATTGAATTTATTAAACGAGTTGAATAATTTTTTATGCAACGAGCCTTGGCGAGTTGCATAAAACATTATTCAACGAGTTTAATAAATTCAATATTGCATAAACACGAATGCAAGATTCTATTTATTATATAATCCCATAAAAACGGGATTTTCGTAGATTTAAAACGTGTCTTCTCATTATAAGAAAACAGCTGATTGACCGAAACACAACAAGTTCACGTAACTGTGTACATGCGCCAAAAGTAATCCTACTGAAATATTAAATATTAGTAAACAATAGTCTGTCCGCAAGATACAAAAACAAAACAAACATTTTCAATTTAAATACAATGTATCTTCTTTTTAAAAGAAAAGTATCAGCTTAATTTGAATCAACAAACAGTGTGAAATGAAACAAACAATTGTGAACTAGGTCAATTATGTGACGTCACTCTAGAATGACTTTTATGCTTTTATGACGTCATACTCATTCAATACGATTTTTATTGTATGACCGTATTACATGGATTATTGAGTAGATTATATAATAAAATACGATTACGGTATAGTAAACAAGGTGATCTATGAGATTTATGCTTTTGCGATTTTATTCAATTTATACATTAAATCATAATTTACATTAAAATCTGTACACACTTAAATTAATACATATACAATATGTGGTTGGTAGTAGTTCTAATTAAGAAACTTAAAATCAGGGTGCACAAGTTGAGTTGCAATTTCATATACTACATGATGTGTGAATGACATACCAAATATTAATTCAAAATTTGCAAAAAAGTCAAGAAAACTGCTATTTTAAAGAATTTTTTTCTAAGTCCACATTCTATAATTTCATCAAAAATCACTAAACCGGAACATAACTCAAACTTAATTTGTAACTCATAATGGTAGATTCGCATACCAAATATCAGTTCAAAATCTGCAAGCGTTTAAAAAAGTCTGGAAAACTCTAAAATTCCTGCCCACCCACATCACCGAATTAATAGTTGAGTACAAATTTGTTGCAACTTTACTAAAAATTAAAATCTCCCGAGATATGATGTGAGTGAGAGAGGAAATTAGATGTGTTATGAGAGAGAGAGAGAGAGAGAGAGAGAGAGAGAGAGAGAGATTAAAAAATAAAATATTGATAATCTTGATTGCAATAAGTAATTTTCTGTATATCTGATGTCTCACCAAATAAGTCAGATACAAGAGAGAGAGAGAGAGAGAGAGAGAGAGAGAGAAAAGAAAGAGAGAGAGTAATAAAAACAAACCTGCAAGTGGCTCATTGGGTTATAAAAATGAAGTACTAAACATCTGATATTTCAGAAGATTAGTCAGAGATAGTGTAAGAACTTCCTAAGGCATCCCAAAACCAGGACAATTTTCCTAGCCTGAGGGAGCTCAGAACTTAACCAGTCCTAGCCAGAGGAAAGCAGACCTAACCATTAGTAGAAAGACCTGAAGGTGATAGCTTACCAGCAGGGTGATGATAATACATGTAACTATTTAACTTATTCATGCATATATGTCATAACTTGTGTAATTTCACGATAATCCATTAATTAGACTCAGAATTTTTAAATACATGTATCTAAAGATGTACATGAGGAACTCCTAAGTATAGTTGAAGTTTACCAGTTGAGTGACCGTTAATGGTATAACTGTTGTCAGCAACACATGTACTAGAATATTAAATACCATAAAGAACTTAAATAAACTTATTTCACTTTAACCAATTTTACACATTAGTATTAATTTATGCTCAAGTGTTTTCTTGAAAACTTCTTAACTGAAAAAAAAATCGTAAAAACTAACAAAACATGAAATAGCTATTGATGACATTTTTTTTAAATAGCTCTGGTCCTGGTTTCCTGGTTTCACAATCATTCCTTACCTAAGATTTTCCTTCACTTAAATTTGGCAAATTTCAAATTTTAACAATTTTGATAATTTTTAAGATTTTGAGTTATTCAAGGTGTAATTTTGAAAAGAATTTCAAGCTTATGACATCTGTATTCAGTTTTTGTCTAAAATTTTAACTTGTAATTCCGAAAAAGATAGCCAAAATAAGCTAAATTTAAGAAAAATCTTAATTAAGGAATGATTGTGAAACCAAGGCCTGGTTCCAGTTTCACAATCATTCCTTAGCTAAGATTTTCCTTAACTTAAATTTTGCAAAATTTCAATCTTGAATGTTGTTAATTTTTAAGATATTTGGGAATTTAAGGAGTCATTTTAAGACCATTTTAACATTAAAACATCTGCATTTAGTTTTGACAAAAATATTCATCAATAGTTCCAAAAAGAGAATATCAAAATTTGCTAAATTTAAGTTAAGAAAAATCTTAATTAAGAAATGATTGTGAAACCAAGGCCTGGTTCCAGTTTCACAATCATTCCTTACCTAAGATTTTCCTTCACTTAAATCTTGCAAAATTTCAAATCTATGTAATTTTGTTAATTTTCAAGACAATATTGAGGAGCAATCTAGGAACAATTTGAAAATACTGATATGACCATTTCTAGTTAAATATATTTCACCAGTTTTTATAATAAAATTTAAATTCGGGATTTAAAGAAAATTTAAATTCGGGATTTAAAGTTATTAGCATGAAACTAAGTGTAAGACATTAATTAAGATATAATTTTGCATATTTAATATATATATACCTATATATGTACTACATGTGTCTGGAAACTATTCACGGCTAACATCATTGAATTTTTTCTGAAATTGACATTTAAAATAAAATTTAATCGTCAAATATATTAAGGATATACTTGTATGTTAGCAAATTTTGAAATAGTGTTGTAGAGTTATCTCCCTTATCTCATTAGCTCACAGCTTCAATTTTGTTTATGGCAGTTATTTTTTCCTCAATTTATCACAAAATCCCTTTATAACATCAAAATTTCAGTGTGAAGAAAGAATCAAAATATTGCTGTAAGTGTATTTCATTCTTAATTTTTAAATATATTATAAGAAGAATTTTGTTTATATTTAATTTTTAAATTATAAATTTTGGATACAAAGTCAAGTTTTTCAAGCAGCCTATTTACAATTATCCTAAAGTTCAATTATTTTGTTAAGTACTTTTCAGTCAGTTGCCATGGAAACAGCATTTAAAAAAATTAATGTTTAATTATTTTTTTAAAATGAATACAAAGACATGTTTTTCAAGCAGCCTATTTATAATTATCCCAAATTTCATTATATTGTTTGGTACAGTTGCTATGGAAACAGCATTTGTAAATTTATGTTTGGGCATTTGATCTTGGTTTGCCCAGAATACTCTTCAATTAATTTCAATGTGAATAAAAACATTCAGGTGAGCTTGGACCTTACAGAGAAAGACTCTTAGATTTTTACCATAGCCAACTAAAATGTCTGCATCATACTTATCGATGTTGTTGTAAATCTGGTTGTAACTTACAGAGAAAGATTCTTAGATTCTTGCTAAAGCCAACTAAAATGTCTGCACCATACTTATCGATGTTGTTGTAAATCTGGTTGTAACTTACTGAGAAAGATTCTTAGATTCTTGCTATAGCCAACTAAAATGTCAGCATCATACTTACCGATGTTGTTGTAAATCTGGTTGTAACTTACTAACAATGTCATTAATATTCCTAAGATATTGATATCATAAAAACTAATCATTGGCATAAAACTAAAATATTACAATAGTGTTTTCATTCTAAGAGGGGCCATTAGGTCCACTAACTCCTTATTTTGCCAAAAGACTACCCATTGTTAAAGCCTTGATGGGCCATGATTTAACATTACATGAATCCAAAAATATTAATGTTACCATGTTTTAGATGACAGTTGTTTTCAAAAATCCTCCACCCCCCACCCTATGAAAAATCTTAGATTAAACACTGTATATAACAAATATGAATACCGACATCTTGAATAATTTTGCAGATAGTCTGTACACCATCACAAATACAGAAATACAAATACATCCAAAAACATCAAATTATTTCTAATTTATTGTAAAAGTCTCATTTCATTTGTAAGTCAGTGATATCTCATTTCAATTTGAAATCAAATCAGTTGTATGTTTCCATGGATTCTATTTTTATCCAAATTGCTAAACTTGCTAGTATTAAGAGCTTTAACAATATCATGTAGAAAATAATTTCATAAAAAGATTGGTTTACAATTTGATGCTGAACATCAAACGTTTTCATCAATGTTAAAGCATTGGTATTGAAATGTAAAACCACGATTCATTGATTCATCTTCATTTTATTTGTTTTGTTCAACTTTGGCATTATAAATTAAGGGTTTAGCAAAAAAAGAAGTAAGGTATATAATGATAAATGTGCATGATAACGTAAATCCACGATTCATTGTAACAATTTCTTTTGTTAAATTTTTGCATTATAATCAGGTTTGGGGATAAAGGAGGGGGCATATAAGGTAAAACATAAGAGAATTTGATTTTGAGACTTTAAATTGGTGTGGCAATAAGCAAGGTAGTGTCTGGCTGGTTGATTGAATGCTGCTTAACGTCGCATCAGCAATTTTTCAGCTGTTTGCGACGAGAACTAATTTATTAATCTATATGGATTAATCTATGAACAATTTCGTGTACACATGTGAAGTGCAAGTGTGTTGTATGGTCTGCCTTGTACTAGTGAGCACTCAGGGCGACTTTAACGTGCTAGGTCATGGAGTCAGTATGCCGCAGACAAGCGTACCACTCCCCAGTCGATTAAACTGATACCAGGTGAATAAGTAAAGGCCAACGGCAAGGAAAATTCACTTTTCCCACATGTGGTCCGAGCGGGACTCGAACTCACAGCGGTGAGAAACCCTGGATTTGAAGACTGACGTCTTATCCATTAGGCCACTGCGGCCTCTTATATGTCTGTTTAAGAACTAATGGTTATTATGATATGAGTGGAGTGGAGTAACAGTTTTAAATCCCAGTCAAGAATATTTCTCTTATATTGAGATGGTTACTTAAAGGAATGATGGAGGAAAGTGGAGTGCCCAGAGAAATCCTCTGACCTTCGAGAGCTGACAGTTTTTGGAGTAAAGTAAAGGCCCTATAACACAGCATATAAAAAGTGGAGTGTTCTAATGGAGGAAACTGGAGTGCCCAGGAAAAAACACTGATCCTTTTGGAGCTACCAGTATTATGAGTGGAGTTATGGAGTTTAACCCCCCCCCCCCAGTAAAGATTCTCTAACTTATATCGAGGCAGTGAGTTCAAGAATGGTGGAAGAAACCGGAGTACCTGGAAAACAGCTTCTAACTGACAAACTTTCTCACACTTGGGTCTCTCCTAATTTGAACCTAGGTTGTGAGAGGTGCTTGGTTGAGTTGAGTAATGGTGCTTAACATCCTAGTCAAGAATATTTCACTTATATCGAGATGTTGCTAGCTATAGGCAAAAGTGCAGAAATTTTGTCTGTGTGTTGCTCTGATGGCATTATACAGCAGGTTCTTTAACGTGCCAAGCCTACCGACACACAAGAACTTGTTTATTTTAAGTTCCCATCCAAAATAAATGTGACTTTCATTTCGTAACGCTTAGTGCTTGGTAAAAGAACCCATGACCTCCCAACTACGAAGTGAGCACTCTACCAACTGAGCTAACGCAGAGGTGTCTCTTATCTACTGAGTTCCCGGTTATTAGACGAGTGTTTTCATATGGCACCCTATATCAATCTAAGACATCTACATCAGATAAAGACAAAACCCCAAAATTATTAATTTTGACGGATTTGGTGTTTCTGATACAAGACATATTTTGAAGTCTGGTTTTTGATTGTATACCGTGAAATCGTTTATTTCTATGGTGTCCAAATTTTTGTTGATTTTGGTGAAAACTCCAACCCATTAATTTACATATCAACTAAATAGTATATTTAAGCAATGAACTTTGATTCCAAGGGTTCATTCAATTTGCACATGACCCAATAGAATTACACACCAATAAATCGATTACAATCAAAGTTCATTGCCTAATTAAACCACAAATTAATCACCTAGCAATATTTATTTCTTAGAATGATGAAAATTGGACACACACAAAATTTGTCAAAAAATAAAAGATTCTACTGTACTATGAGTTTAAATCATTTTACCCTATCATATATACAAAAATTAAATGGTCTTTTTTATATGTAATAATGAAATAGTTTACATTAGGAATTCAAAAGACCACAAAATGATACCAAATTACTGTTGTGCTAAACTGGATTTTTTTGGCTGAAAGTGGGTCTTTAGTTTATGGGATAAGGGGGATAACTCTTGACTGCATAAATGGAAGTGCTTAATAGATAGATGGATTAATGGTGAGTTATGCCTTAGTCTAGATTCTTTCACAATTATTGAATTTGTCATCAGATTGTGGAGGAAACCAGAGTGCCTGAAGAGAACCAACTACCTTTGACGATTGAACTCATGAACTATCTCATGCTAGGATCTGACTGAATGGTATTTGAACCTAGGTGGGATTGTGATCCAGAAGTGAGTACTTTAGACCACTTAGCCACCATAGAATTGTGATAAATGCAGCTAAACTATGTTAATGCCACAAAGAACATGTCATAACACAATTCAAGAAGAAGAAGCACAAAACATAAGACAGATAAGAATATTTTTTACAAAGAAATAAACACCTTATGGATACCCATATATGCCATATCAAAATCTACAATGACCTTGAATTACCATAAAATATTCTATTTTTTACTAGTACAGAGATGTGCAAAAATATTCAGTGACTTTGTAAAATCCTCCTTTATTTCATTTAAAACCATATATTTTTTAAAAATTCTTAAAAATTTATTTCTTGGTTAATTTTCATGATGTTTTCCACTGTTTAATGTAAAATTAGTTGAAGTTTTTCTTAAACACAATTACAAAAGGAAATTGCATTGTTTTAATTGATAAACATTTAAAATTTAGAAAATTTTTAAATACAGATTTTTTTTTTAAATTGAAATACGTTATAATCATGCTTCACATGGTAGTTCAAAGTTTATCATGCTTATGTTTTCTTGAATGTTATATAAAACAGACAATATTTTTAATTTTTTTTTAAAGAAACTACAATTAATTTTGGATTTATTGGTGAAAATTTTATAAAAATTGCCCAAGAAATAAATTTGAAGGAGTTTTTTTACAAATACAGTAAAACCTCGTTATAATGCCCCTTGATAACTTTGCCACCTCGCTTATCGCCACTATTTTGAAGTCCCAATATCCATTTTGTTTATCTTTTTCTGTATCCGCCTCCCCCAATTTATCACCAAACCCCTTTATAACGCCAAAATTGTATGGGACAAATTGTGGCAATGAATAAAGGTTTTACTGTACATGGTTTTACATGAAATAAAGAAAGATTTTACAAAGTGACTGAATACTTTTGCACATCTCTGTATATCTGAGTAACAGATACAGTAAAACCTCTTTAAAATATCTTTTGATAACTTTGTTACCTATATATTGTCGTATTTGAAGTCGCAAAGCCTATTTCTTTTACATTTCTCTCTAAGTCACCCCTGATTTTTACTACACTAAAATCTGACTGAACAATGGTTGTAGTGAATCAGAGTTAAAAAAAAAACTAGTTAATTGCATCAAATTCAGATCTAATTTTTTGCTTAATTCAAATATGAGTTGCGTTGAGTTGAGTAATAATGTTTAATGCCCCGGTCAAGAATATTTCACTTATATCAAGATGCCACCAGCTAAAGGCAAAGGTGCAGAAATTTTACCTGTGTGTTGCATTGGTGGTATTATACAGCAGGATTCTTTATCATGCCAAGCCAAACTATGACATGGGACCTCATTAATTTTAAATTCCCATCCGAAAGAAAGAACCGTGACTTTCATCCATAAGGCCAAGTGCTTGGTGAAAGAATAGTCACTACCCACTTTCAAGTCTTTGATCAGACACTGCCACATATGATATGAGCACACTACCACTGAGCTACTATAATCCAAATTAGACAAACTGATTTATGAAGTAACTTGAGTACACTCATATACAGTATAAGAAAACAACATTGACCTGTTAGCTTGACCTTTTATCAGGAATATTCATATAGGAGGGTCCACTCAATACATGGGTAGTGTTACGACCCAAGTTAATACATACACAGTGCACAGGTTTACTATAAGATGAGTATATCTCATGATGTATACAAAATAAACACCTGTGCTCCTTATATATAGATGTACTTGGTCCGTGATAAATATTTAAATTAAAGGTCAAGTGGACAAGTCAATGTTGTTTATCTAAAATACTAAATTGTACACACATATATAGAATATATCAATATTAGGTTCAGGGTATTATTGATTATTTGTGAAATCAGGGTTTATCATCTGAGATTCAATCAGCAAAATATATGTAGTTTGTAAAATAATACCAAAGGCAAAAAAAGATAAAACACAAAATCCTAGATTTCAAAAAAAATATTTTCAAGTTATTTTAAGAAAATGATTGTAGAATTTTTGTAGGCTGCAGTTCTATTGATAATTAAAATGGTTTCATATTTTCATTCATAATTTAACATTAAAAACAGCAACATTCTGAACAAGCATGGCACCAAGGGGTTGTGGGTTCAAAACCCACTCAGGGCTTGGAAAATTTATGTGAATATATCTCCTGTCCACACCGAGCTGTAAAACTGTCTTTCCAATAGGGCTCAAAACCAAGTTTCTGAGTCTCAGTACATGCTAAACACAAGTCTATAATTTGAAAAAAGAGTGGAGTAATGGAGTTTTATACCAAAGTCAAGATTTTTTCAATTATATTGAGGTACCGGTAATCAGTTCTGGGAATAAAGAACCAGAGTGCCCAAAGAAAACAACAACCTTTAGTAAGCAAACTGACAAACTTCCTTATGCTAGGATCTGTCAGATTTGAACATAGGCTCCTCAAGGCAGAGAAAAGTCTGAAGATCCATAAGCACATGCTTTAGACCACAGAGCTGATAAATGACTTGCATTTACACTTGAATTCCCGCTGACCCGCCAAGAAGGGGACTGACCTGCAAATGACCAAATCCATCTGTATTGTAATTACAGCATATTTGAGTTATTACATGGGTGGACTAATGGTGAAATCGTAATTAATTTTGTGCCGGTAGCAGGTAAAAAATCAAAAAATCACCGTTTGCACATTGCTTCCATTTCTCTGTGAAATCATATCACAATGCACCATTGATTTTTATCTAACTTTCAATTTTTAGCAGTGCATGACACACCTTTGTTGGATCTTGATTGGACAATTACACGAAGTAGGGTTGGCAGCTCTGAAACCACTGTGCTCTGATTAGATCATAATCGCAAGATACTGGTAGAATACTTAATACTCACTGGTATACACCATTGTAACAGATTGAGAAAAGTGTATTAAGCTAAACACTCACCCATTGTCCAGTTCTCCAATTTGACAATGCTGCAACAGTCATTTTGTGCCTCCAGGGAAATTTCCATGGCAACAACTTAGCATGTACACTTATAATGGCCAAGATATTTATTTACACCAAGTTTCCTTCTGGCAAACTTGGTCCATCTTTACAGTTTGGTACATTAAATTTTATCATCCAATATGGTATCCAGTTCTCCAATTTGACAACATGGCAACAGTCATTATGTGTCTCCAGGGACACTTCCATGGCAACAACTTGGTATGTACACTCATAATGGCCAAAGAATTTGTACACCTGGTTTCCCTCTGCCAAACTTGGTCCATCTTTACAGTTTGGCACATTTATCACCCAATATGGTATCCAGTTCTCCAATCTGACAACATGACAACAGTCAATATGTGTCTCCAGGGAAACTTCCATGGTAACAACTAAGTATGTACACTTATGATGACCTAAATATTAGCACATTGGGTTTCCTTCTGGCAAGCTTGGTCCATTTTTGCAGTCTGGTACATTTATCACCAAAATTAGTACTTATAACCAGCCCAATAATTAACTTTGAACTCTGACCTAAAAATATTCAATAAAACAGGTTAGAATGGTAAATTGAAAAAGTGAAGTGACAGTTATCCGTCTTGTTTACTGTAAATCAGGCAATATTCGCATTCCTATTATGTTGGCATAAAATTGTAAAAGTAACAAAAAAACTCCCATGAATATTTTATTTTGATAAAGTTATTTCTTTTGCATCTGCCACGACCATATTTAAAGGACAAATAATGACAAAAATAAAATTATGCCAATATCTTAAAATAATATTTTCTTCAAAAATTAACTGATGCAAAAGTTTTCCCATTTACAGAATCTGCAATACTGCAGGCCCACGTTTAACAATCATTCCTTACCCAAGATTTTCCTTAACTTAAATCTGGCAAGTTTTTGTCGACCTTTTGTCGTAATAAAAATAAACAGTTTCAACTAAATTGGAATATAGATGACGTTCGCTCGAAATGACCTTCAAAATGACACCTTATATTCATGAATAACATGAATAAGTTATTCAGATTTTAAATTTGTCAGATTTGCGTATGTTTTAATTGATTTTAAATTTGTCAGATTTGCGTATGTTTCAATTGATTTTAAATTCGCCAGATTTGCAAACATTTTAATTGATCTAAAAATGACACCTTAAATTCCTGATTATGTTTAAAATTAACAAAATTATAAAGATTTGAAATTGTGTCAGATTTAAGTTAAGGAAAATTTTAGTTAAGAAATGATTGCAAAACTGGGGCCAGGCATTCTAAAGGTCACTGCAAGTGCACACTAACTGTACATTTACACAGCATACATATATAATTTGTGCGCAAAACATTCAACAAACCAACCCATTGAATCATTTCATTTCTGAACACAGCTCTATAATCAAATCTTTTTTTTTTTTTTTTTTTTTAAAAAGGAAGATTTAAAGAAACTTGTGTAATAATTTTTTTAAATAATTTATCTTATGTAAAGAGAAAAATATAATGAGGCAATTTTCCACTGGCCCAAAAATTAACTGCCTAATAAATTTTAGTCCAGAACAGTATAGTAGAAACTTAACCATATTCATAATTACTAAAATCCCATTTTTCAAGAATTGTGTCCACATTTTACAAAAATTAACATGTTTTCTTGTGTCATAGTTTTACTAGGCACAATGTCAGTCTCAATTAAAAAAGACAATGAAAAAGAGACAAAAAAAATTTCAATTTCACTTGAAACTTAATTTTTTTATGCACAAACTCTTAAAATTTGAAACAACCAAGTCTTTTTTTGTAAAATGTGGCTACAATTCCTAAAACAGGGTTTTTCATGATAAATAAGATTTATACTATCTGCATAAACACAAAAAACAGTGCTACATTGTACACCTAAAGGGGAGTAACTCTTTAATGCTTAATGCTTGGTGGACATCTGAAAAATGGTTTAATATTATTTCACAATTATAAGATAATATCACTTGCATCAAGATATCACCAGCAATAGATGGAATGCCTTTTTGAATGAACTTTTGGCAATTATTACCTAATGACCATAGTCTATAGTGAATTTCAGTCAACAAAGAATTTCAGGGTCTTGACTTGGAAATCCAGTTGCAGGACCACTAGGCCAAATGCCCTATCCACATAAAGGAATCTGGTACCCATTCATTTCTTAACTAAGAATTTTTTTTAAATAATTTTAGCAAATTCTGTCAATCTTTTTTAAATAGAATTACACATAAAAACTTTCAGCAAAAAAAAATGACCTTCAAAATAATACCTTAATTAAAATCCTGGCTTCAAGCCCCCCAGTTTCGCAATAATTCTCTAACTAAGATTTTCCTTAACTTAAATTTAGCAAATTTTGGTATGGTATTTTTTGGGAACTACATTTGAACTAATTAATATTTTTGCAAACACTAAATACACATGTTTTAATCTTGAATTGATCTTCAAAATAACACCTTAAACTTATGAATATCTTTAACAACAAATTTATCAAGTTTTCAAATATTACCAGAGTTAAATTAAGGAAGGATTGTGAAACTAGGGAATTTTAACCCTCAAGTCTTGACTTGGAAATCCTGTGGCAGGACCACTTGCCTAATCCCAAACACACATAAAGGAATCAGATACCAGCTTCTATTCATTCCTTGACTGAGATTTTCTTTTACAGAATTTTAGCATATTTAGGATGGGAAAAAAACACCAACTTTAGACGAACCAACTGACAAATTTTCCCTATTAAGGATCTGCTCAGAGTGGGGTTTGAACCTAAGCAGTGAGGAGTGCTGTTATCTGTTAGTACTGCTTTAGACCACTCAAACATCAAGCCTCCCCCCTATAGACGTGTGGCATTTTATATAGAGGTTTACAAATCCAGTTTGAGCACTGGTGTAATTGACGATACATACATATTATATACACAGTGTGTAGGTACAACCCTCAGTATCAGGTCGAGTCCTTTTTTCGTAGCCGTATCACTACGAGTCGCGCTTGCGCGACGAATAGTGATACAGCTACGAAACAAGAGGCCCAATAGGGCCTGTACCGCTCACCTGGGCCGTTAACAGCACAAAAACACAATAAATACTACATTTCAGGAGCAATAACTCTGATGTGGATATTAAGATATTTATGAAACTTGCTACTCGCATCTGTGACCTTGACCTTCGAACCAATGACCATAATCTATATATTAAAATGATCATTGTATCAATACCAACAATATTCTAATATACATGCCTATACAAAAAGTTCATAGTTTTCGAGATAATGAACCATTTTTGGTATTGTTTTGCTACTGTGACCTTGACCTTTGGACCCATGACCTTTTTCTATACATTCTTTCGCATCTGTGACCTTGACCTTTGAACCAATGACCTTAATCTATATATCAAAATGATCGTTACATCAATACCAACAACATTCCAATATACATGCCTATACAAAAAGTTTATAGTTTTTAAGATAATTAACGATCTTGGTATTGTTTTGCTATTGTGACCTTGACCTTTGGACCCATGACCTTTTTCAATACATGAAAATGATCGTTGTATCAATACCTACAACATTCTTATATACATGCTTATACAAAAAGTTAATAGTTTTCAAGATAATGAACCATTTCAGTTTTCTTTCGCATCTGTGACCTTGACCTTTGAACCAATGACCTTAATCTATATATCAAAATGATCGTTACATCAATACCAACAACATTCCAATATACATGCCTATACAAAAAGTTTATAGTTTTCAAGATAATTAACAATCTTGGTATTGTTTTGCTACTGTGACCTTGACCTTTGGACCCATGACCTCTTTCTATACATCAAAATGATCATTGTATCAATACCTACAACATTCTAATATACATGCTTATACAAAAAGTTCATAGTTTTCAAGATAATGAACCATTTTAGTATTCTTTCGCATCTGTAACCTTGACCTTTGAACCAATGACCTTAATCTATATATCAAAATGATCGTTACATCAATACTAACAACATTCCAATATACATGCCTATACAAAAAGTTTATAGTTTTCAAGATAATTAACCATTTTGGAATTGATTTGCTTCTGTTACCTTGACCTTTGGACCCATGACCTTTTTCTATGCATCAAAATGATAGTTGTATCAATAGCTACAACATTCTAATATACATGCTTATACAAAAAGTTAATAGTTTTCAAGATAATGAACTATTTCAATATTCTTTCGCATCTGTGACCTTGACCTTTGAACCAATGACCTTAATCTATATATCAAAATGATCATTACATCAATACCAACAACATTCCAGTATACATGCCTATACAAAAAGTTTATAGTTTTCAAGATAATTAATGATCTTGGTATTGTTTTGCTTCTGTGACCTTGACCTTTGGACCCGTAACCTTTTTCTATACATCAAAATGATCGTTGTATCAATACCTACAACATTCTAATATACATGTCAATACAAAAAGTTCATAGTTTTCAAGATAATGAACCATTTCAGTATTCTTTCGTATCTGTGACCTTGACCTTTGAACCAATGACCTTAATTTATATATCAAAATAATTGTTACATCAATACCAACAATATTTTAATATACATGCCTATATAAAAAGTTTATAGTTTTCGAGATAATAAATAATATTAGAAAGGTAAAAAATTAGGTCATGACCTTCATTATTGACCTTGACACCATTTTGAAGATAATTACAAGAATATGTCAAACTGAAAACCCCATGTCATTATCTGGTCATATAGTCAAGTTATAACAATTTAAAAACATTTTACGATTTTTGCAAAATTAAACGCAAAAACGTGTAACCTATTTTTAAACCAAATTTCATGAAATGAACAAACTTATAGGTTAAGACTATGTAGAATCCAAATATCACATCAGTTTTTGCCTCCAATGAGTGGTTCAAGAGAAGAAGTTTTTTTTAGGTTTTGTCTATTTTTAGTAACAGCGGCCATCTTGGATATTTGATCGCCATGATTTGAACAAACTATAGTTAGACTCTGTCAAGGACCTTCCATGGCAAATTTGGTTTCAGTTGGCCCAGTAGTTTCAGAGGAGAAGATTCAAGTTTACTGACGCACGCACGCACGCACGCACGCACGCACGCACGCCTCGCCATGCCATAAGCTCACATGGCCTTTGGCCAGGTGAGCTAAAAAGGACAAGACCTGATACGAAGGGTTGTACCTACACACTGTGTATATAATATTTTTATCTAACATTTCCAATTAGGTTATTTAAAATAATTAAAAAACAGTACTTAATGTGAAAAAATTACATTTTACCACAGAAAACCACTGAACTATGTTGTGACATTTGTTCTACATCCTCCCAAATGAGGTCACAATGAGAATGTGCACGTGCACTTTACCGCCAATGTTGTATCACCACACTGTGGTGATACAAGATTCTGTATCATGCTGTTTGATAAAACTTGTATTTCGTAGAAAAACTAGTCTAATGTTAGATAAATTACATACTGCATAACATGCTAGAACTCTGGAATGTAGAAAGTGTAATGACTGACATTAATAATCATTATTTGGTTTATAGGGAGGGGGGTTCGGTTCCAGGGACATAAATACCCCTTTTTATTTATGTCCAATATATTATGTATGTGTGTATCCCTTGCTCAAATTGTAGGATTTTATTTTAAATTTCAAAAATTGTATTTGGGAGCAAGCCTCCAAACTTGTTCTTCCGCATCAATGAAAAATTGACCCGCCCCTTTAATCACCACTGCATTGAATGTCTTAAGTCAATGCATATACATGTAGGTTTGAAGAACATGTCTTGAACCTGCATGTGCATGACTCCTCATCCCCCCCCCCCCCCAACATGTTGAAACAAATGCACTTCTTAGGCATACAAAAACTTAAATTAATTATATCATTAAAGATTGAATAAACCTGTTCTCTTCACAAACAGCTGAAAGATTGCTGATGCAACATTAAATAATATTACAACAACAATAACCCAAGTGACCTTTGGGTTTCACTTTTTGACATTAGAATAATGACTTTACTTTAAGTTTGATCTTGAAATTGTCAGAAATGTTAATTATTTTAATTTTTTTCTTCATTGTTTTTGACAATATTTTTAAGACACTATTTTCTGTTCTTTAAAAAGTTCACAGAAAAGAAAGAAATTTGTACTTGTAACCTAAGAGATGGGACAATAAATGTAAATGAAAGAAAGTTTCACAATTATTTCTTAACTTAAGATTTTCCTTAACTTAAATCTGGTAAATTAAAAACTTTTATAAATTTGTTAATTGTTAAGATATTGAGGAATTTAAGGTGCCATTGCAAGGATTATATCAAGCTTATGACATCTTCATTTAGTTTTGACAAAATTATTCATCAGCAGTTCCAAATAGAGCATGCCAAAATTTGCAAGATTTAAGTAAAGGAAAATCTTAGTTAAGGAATGATTGTGAAAGTGGGGCCGGGGCCTGGTTTCACAATCCTTTCTTAACTAAGATTTTCTTTACTTAAATCTGTCAAACTTTCACAAACTTTATCATATTACAAAAAAAAAGTTTCAACACTATTACAATAAAGATGTAATAAGCTTATATTAGAGGAATTTTCAATATGACACCTATAATTCATGAAAATCTTGAAAACTAACAAAATTATTCAGATTACAGAATTGCCAGATATAGGTTATGGCAAATCTTAGTTAAGAAATGATTGTGTTTTTTAAACAGACACTAAGTTTTATGATAACATGAGGTCCAGTGGTGTAGTTAAAGTATGGTACTAGTTTTCTGGGCTCCATCTATTCAACTTATTTTGCAACTAGCTATTCATAAATACCAGACTAGTATGCAAATATATTTTTTTTTATTAAATTTAAATCCTATAGGTGAGTTTGCAGCAATTCATAGTCTTATTAATTTAAGTCCTATAGGTGATTGACTTGTGATGTCAATTTCAATGAATTAATTCATAAATATGCAAAAAATTCTTATGATGTAAATTTCATTGAAGCAATTTTAATCTTATTAAACTTGAGCCCTATAGGTGAGTGGCGTGTGTATTGTCGATTTCATTGTAGCAATTTATAATCTTATCAATTTTAGCCCTATAGGTGAGTGGCTTGTGATGTCAAGTTCAGTGTAGAAAAATCAGGCTAATCATGTTGTATAGATTTTCTATTCTGGTTCTTTTAGCAATGTAACCACTACCATAGCTCAGTTGGTAGAGGGCTCGCTCCCTAAGTGGGAGGCCGTGGGTATGAACTCAAAACAAATCTGACCCAAGACTTGAAAGTGGGTAGTGACTATTCTTTTACCAAGCACTTGGCGTTATGAAATGAACAGTCACAATACTTTCGGATGGAAAATTAAAATAAACAAGGTCCCGTGTGACAGCAGGCTTGGCACAATAAAGAACCCTGCTGTATAATACCATCAGCGCAACAAACAGGCAAAATTTCTGCACTTTGGCCTTTAGCTGGTGATTTCTTGATACAAGTGAAATAATCTTGACTGGGATGTTAAACACCATCACTCAACTCAACTCTTTTAGCAATGTATTATATTTGTAGCGCTCACTGATCACCCAAAGAGGGTCAATTGGATCCTCTCGGAGGACTTTTTATCAGTGTTTCCTCTCTCCTAGTACAGAGGATTGGGTTTGAACGCCAATCTGGCCTGACCAAGACTTGAATAAAGGGTAGTGTTTTTATTTTTTTACCAAGCACTTGGCATTTAGAAAAGAAAGTCACAGAGTTTTTTGAAAGAAAACTATTCCTAGTGTCACCATAGGCTGCAAATTAGCACACAAAAAAACTCTGCACATTGCCTTGAATACACTGTTAAGGTTAAAATTCATGCCATTTCACCTATAGCTGGTGATGTCTCAATATCGGTAAAAAATTTTGACTTGAGTGTAAGAACGCATTCAATAAATCCCCCATGTTACTGTAAAGGACAATGGTTAGAGTCCAAGTTTGTCTGCCCAATCATGTTAAATAAGTCATCAGATTATGTTTTGTAACCACCGACTCAAGATGGTACGCAAAATGCTTTATCATTGTGTTAAGATCATGTGACATTTATTTTGATGCGACGGGTAGCGAGGTAGGATGATATACACACAGGTACTACAAATAAATATTAATCTCTATATTTATCTTTTAATCTACCTGAGATCCGTAATTTACCTGGTATTACCTGGAATGAGATAGCCTCTCACCTAGTGAACTCATTACCCGCTGATACCTCAGTTATCAACTTATAAAATGTCAATCAGGTCAATTATCCTTGTTTTTGTTGTTGTTTTTATGTGTTTACAAATATATTAGACTATAACGAGTTCACAAGACACAGATACCCATACTCAACCCAACCCTTATTGACTCGCATATTTGATTTCATAAACTCTGTCATTCGTGAATGTTTACAAATATCCGAGTGAAACTAGAGTTTGTAAAATATATATGCCCCTGCTAAGGCCATCTTTACGTTTTTAATGTAAACTAATTTGATCAAAGGGGCATAACTCTTGTCAAAGTTTAACTTGAATGATTCTTTTAAGATAAAGAACCCCTGCTTTTTCCATTCTTTTTGAGTCGCACATTTGAAAATGCAAACTTATTTGATCAAAGGTGCAAAACTCTGTCAAAAATGCATGCAGTGCAACAAAAGTAAACTTGATATGTAACTTATCATACAAAAGTCATGGTTTTTTAGAAATAGTTTGAATGGTAGCAAAACCACTAAGGTAAAGAATGGTGGGACAAACTGATATAGAGTGGTGTAACAATAAAATAAGGTTTGGTGGGACAGCGAGATGCTAAATTGGTGGGATAATGAACTACAAAGAGGTGGGACAAGATATGTACAGCAAAGAGTTGAGGGGCTTTGAGGTCTAAATGGTGGGACATGAAATACAGAGAGAGGAAAGGAGGATATTGAGTTATGAGACAGTTCAAATGCAGCTTAGTAGAACAATGAGATTGGCAATAATGATCCTTATAGTAATACATAAGGTATAATATTGTTATGAAAAATGTTGTTGTATTAAGCAAATGTTGGTCATCCTAAAATCTGTTGACTTGGCTAGTTTCTTTTTACCCCCTGCCTTTTTCAGATAGGGGGGATATTTCATTGTAAATTCAAGTTTCTTTCAATCCTTCCATCCAACCGTCCATCCATCCGAAATTCATGTCTGTGCGCAAAATATCCAAAATTGCCAAGCACTATTTCATGCGTGTAAAGCATCAACATTGATAGGAGATGTGCATATGGTTAACCCCGAGTTGCTTTTCTAATTTTCCTGGGAGTTATTGCCCTTTGAACATATATGCAAATCACAAAAAACACTGCTGATGGGGGATTCTAATTCACTGAATTTACTTGTTATTCTAAAAATATTGGGCAAAACAATAACTTGTCATAAATGGAGAACTGTTGTGACCTCTAGTGTTGCTGTATGTTGTACAGTATATGAACATAACATATACTGGTATGCATAGCAAATTCCGGTGCCAGATAAAAAAGTTTAATAAGAGCGAGTTTTGGCTTCCAAAATTCTGACAAATATCGATAGTTTTTTATGTTGGTTTTTTTTTTTTTTTTTTTTTTTTCATTACTGAAATAAATATTTTACTATTGTTTCAATTTTGTTTATTTATTCATTTTATTATTATTATTATTATTATTATTTTATTTTTAATATTACCATATCTGGCCATTGATTGGAATTTTTTCATTTAACACAAATGATTTATTTTAATTTTTGGCCAGTAAATAACATTTTAATTTTTTGCAAGTAAATAAGTAAGTTTTGAACATTTTCGAACAAAATTTTTCTTTCATTCTTGTTTATTTTTATTATTATTTTTCTATTAACATAAAATTTGTTATTGCTATTAATTAGATGTTATTTATAATATGAATATGATGATGCATTGATGTGTATCTACTGGAGAAAAGAGAAAACAATTTGTGTTTAAAAATAAATACCTTTAAAACTGCTTTTTATCATTATTAATTAAATTTGATTTATGAAGTGTGTACTTCAGAATAATTTAAAAAGACATAAATATTTATAAGCTGTCATGGACATTGATTATGTCGGTACCACAAAAAATTCTTAACTTATTATCAATATTTTACCAATCCCTTTCTGATTATGACGTATCTTAGAGAGGGACCACGAAGATTCATACTTTCTTTGTTGCCAAATGTCCTGGATAATCTCGTGGGAAGGCGTGGCCTAATCATTGCCACGTGCTGGTTTGTTTTGGTATGATTTTCGCACGCTCGCGTTTAATAGATAGTAAAACTGATAAAAATTAAATAAATTTATATTTTTAATTAATTTTTTAGTTTTCGTTTGTTTTCAAATTGAAATATACCGCAGTATTTTATTTTATTTTCATTTCGCGGAATCAATCAAATCATGTATAAACCCGAATACCCTTTGACCTCTGCACTTTGCATCTTGGGAAACCTTCGAGGCGTTGTCACGTGACTTCTTTGTGTGCTGGACTCGCCGCGTGTGAGTCAGAGCCCCTTATTTTGCTCTCGAAATAGTTTGATGTCTTTCAGTTTAAAAGGACAGTTTCAACAAGTAACTCTCCCAGATTACAGGAGAGATATTCCTCTAAGTGTATGAAGCGAACAAGGATATGTTTTTACCCTAGTGTGTGTATACCGAGCGTTTTGTGTACGAGCACCTTACTGTGTTGCTTGGATTTGTATGGTAATGGCGGTGGTGGGAAGCAGGCACGCCCGGCATATCATGGCATTTCAGGGTGCGCCACCCCCGGCCCCCTCTCAGCATGCGATATTGACTGCGGCAGTTGCTGTTCCCTTCTTTCAAGTTGCCCCGCCCCAAGATGTCCAGCCTGATAGACCCATAGGATACGGGGCATTTGGTGTTGTTTGGTGAGTATGCTCACATTCAGCCTTTGTTATTATGTTGACAGTAACCTCATTAGGACATGGTTTTCACGAGTTTTTTATGAACATGAGTATGACCAAATATTAAATTGTTTCAGATTATATATAAATTGATATATTTCTTCAATTTAAACCCATAAAATAACATGGATTCATATAATTTTTTTCGTGTTTCATTGTTCCTTTGTTAGGATGACATTTTTCCGTGAGTGATATCAGCTGATTTGATTGGCTGGCCCCATTTCCTCAATGATAAGTAAAGATTACTAAAGAATCTTTTTCCTTTTTCCCTGTTTTATAGATTAATATGAAATGTTTCTATTTAATTCACTGGAATTTCATATTTCTAATATCTGATATTATTAATTTGACATTTATCAGATGTTTTGATAAATTCATAAGCTTTATGGGTTGTAACAATCCATTTTATAAACAATGAAATGAGACACAGTCGCATAGAAATAAGAATTTAACAGAATTGGCCTAAAATGGCTTAAAATGTATAGCCACTACTGATTGCGGAAGTATTTTGAGTTTATCTCCGAAATCGGTTTTATGTACCAAATGCAGGTACTTGATTTCAAGATGTTTTAATTATACATTACTGGGTAATCGCAATTTAAACCTTTGTTTTTGATAAATGTTTAAAAAGGTAAGACTTCCTTTTGTACCCCCCACCTATTAAATTCTATGTAAAAAAAATTGAAACTTTGTTATTTTTCACAAAAATATTCAAAATGGCTTGATTCCGTCATGTTAGGCTTTTTAGTCGAAATCTAAATTTTAGTGTAAGGTACAAATGGAAGTCCTTCCTTTAAAAAGACTGGTATGGTTATTTTGCTTAATTATTTGCTGAGATTATTTGATCCCCAATTTGCGAATATCATTCCCTAGTACAGTTCAGCCTGTAAAATATAAATTTGATTAATTTCATTCAAATAAGCTCGTCTAACCCAGGTACTGTCTCTAAGATTATTATCAAACCTAGCGGTAGTGCACAATTTATTGAACAAGTTGTCCTTCTCTGTCGTATAAAGCCCAAGGGGTTGCATATACTGGTATAGCCTGCTAGCCTATGTTGTGTTTACAAAGCCATAAATATTTTCTGTCTGTGACCTTGTCGCATATTATAAGGAATTGATATGGCGACCAAATCTCCCTGGACTCAGTTTCCTGAAAATAATTCAAATAAATGTGTGCACAGTACATACATATTTATGGTCCATAATTTTAAAGAACTAAAACGTCGTAAGCATCTTGTGTTGAAATTGGCTGTAAAAAATGACAAAAGTGAAGATACATATGATGGGAAAAGGGAAAATTAAGCAATCAAACTGTCAACCATCCCAATCATTGCTGAGCTACCCACCCGCCAAGCCTATCAGTCTATCACATGTATGCTGTTAGTGTTTGCATCATATATTTGTAATACCGGTAAGATGATGAAATTTAGTGATTTTGTTTGCTTAAAATTATTTCTTGATATAGGTAGCTTCTAGAGTAAAATTGTTTTGAAAATTTCCTAATTTGACTACTAAAATTCACAAAAGAACCAACACTAACACCAAATAAATTTTGTTGTCCAATACTGACCTGACCTACAAAGTAATTGGTTATTGTCAATAAATACATTTTGTAACATCTTTAAAACAAAGATTTGTGCTTTGAAAGTATGTCATAATATAGTTTGCTCTTTATTTATTTAAGACCTTCAATTTTTCCTGGAAAGACGTTCATTTGTACCCTCCACTAAATTTTTAATTTCGACTAAAAAGCCTAAAATTGACGGAATCGAGAAAATTTGAACAATAATTTTTCAAAATTTTAGATAAAATTTATTATATAAATAGATACAAAAGGAAGTCGTACCATTTTCCCTTGATCTAAAAGGTAGAAGATAGTAAATGAAAAAACTTAACAGAATTTGCTGCACTTTAAATGAAGCTATTGTATTGTCGTCATGTTATGTCAATATTCAACAACAAAGATGTATCAATACTGAGTCTGGCTCGAGGACCTCGTTGGATAAAGCATGTTATTTTAAGTCCTAAGAGCATGATTCGTTTAACGACATTACAACACGCAATCACACAGCTGGTTGGTCAGGCACATTCTCTTTTCCCCACTAGAAATTGAATGATTCGGTAATCATGTTTGGTTTTTTTATTGAGCTAGTTCGTTGTATTTTTTTCTAAATTATGGGTCATGGATTTCCTGTCTAGACGTATTGAATGTACCATATTATATTCAGTTATAAAACGCACATTGTATCGCATTCTGTCGGAGCATTTTGAAGTTTTAAGTAGTCTGAACTGAAATGCAACAGACCTGTCTGGTGTCACAGTTGGATAAAAATGATAATTAAGATGAAAGGACGCTTAAACAAATTAATGGATCTTTTTTTCTTTACTACTTGTAACTCAATTGCTATAGACCTCTTGTTTAATCTGGGTACGGTACTTCCAGCAAATTGGTTCACTGTGACCAACCAATTTTAATTTATCGTTATTGCCAGGGTTAAGGGAGACTGGTATTTCATTTTGAATTTCATTGTGGTAAAAAAATAATTCAGTTTATCAATGTGGCATCCCCAAATTGCGTTGAGTTGAGTAATGGTACGACTATTTCATTCAAAGCGACTATCGAGAGAGACATCCATCCCCAAATTGCCAGAGTTGGAGGAAAAATATACTAGTTGTTATTCTGATACATGTAAAAACAATGCTGAAAAAACAATTACCGGGTAGTTCAAAAACTTTAATTACTGTCCAGTGTCTCTTTACACATTGTGGGATAATTTTGATTATTTTAATTTGGGTAGTTAAAATTACTATTTCAAACTCTACCCTTTTGTCTTGCCCAGTTTATAATATTTGGAAAAGTTAATCCTTTATTAATAGGCTTATCAGTTTGATTTCTGGAGGTTCAACTGTATTCAAAAGTTTTAGCTCGCCAAGGACTGGGGAAAAATTCCAATAATTAATTTAATGATCTAGTATATATATCATAATGTATCTAAAAACTCATGATGAAGATGATGTGTTTTACACCGAAATTGGCACCTTGAAATGATAAAATCACTTGTGTGATTAGGTGTTGAACTTTAATTATGGTAAATATTTCATTATTTAGTCTGCATTTGCAAATTTTACATTTATAATATGCACATTTGAGTGCTTTTCAATTTAAGTTAATAGATGAACAAAGGAAGAACGGAGTAAATCTGATGTTTTTTATCTCGGTTTTAGAATAATTATAGATACATCAATGATTATGTACTAAGGTAGTACAGTTTGACTGTCGATTCCATAAATAGCCTCGAGTTAACAAACAATGATCTTAATACATCATAATATTAATGTGGTAATTAATAAAAA
The DNA here is from genome assembly GCA_021292105.1 of Anadara kagoshimensis. Taxonomy (NCBI): domain Eukaryota; kingdom Metazoa; phylum Mollusca; class Bivalvia; order Arcoida; family Arcidae; genus Anadara; species Anadara kagoshimensis. The sequence continues at coordinate 41,379,733 of CM037874.1, forward strand.
AGGACAAATCAGGGAAACAAACATAAATTAATATAATAAAAGTGATCATTGTGACGTTTAAAACTCCTCTCCTTGTCGAGTGACAGCGAGGGTTAAATAATCCCAAACCATCCTTCATTCATTATGGAGATAACACCTCAACACTTTATACGAAAACAAAATTACAAAAACAAAATCTGTGAAATTGTTTGTTATGGCTATTCTCACTTATAAGTCTTTTATTTATTAAAAACAACAAGTATATGTTTATGTTTGGGTGAGGAAATGACATCAAATGTAAGAGTTAAAATAAGTCATAAACAACGACACATGTACGTATTGTACATAAAACGTATACTGCCTAATGACACGATCAAGAATACAAGTGAAAATGACAGTATTATGACGCTATTACAGACCAGTCATGTTTTTTGTTTTGAACAAAATGCATGTTTACTGAGAATGTCGACAAATTTCCTTAATGGGAATTTCAGAATATTTTTACTATAATTATTTCATTTACAATAGAACCTTTCTTTTAATTTTTTTTTTTTTAAAATGTAGTAACTACCATAAAAGCAGGGATGGATCTTATTTTTGAGGGGGGAGTCACTTAAAAAAAGAAGTTGTAATAATAATAATAAATAGCTAAAAGGTGTAAAAAACTTCAGGGTTTCAAACTTTATTTTTAGGAACTATGAGGCACTTGGCCCCTTGACTTCTATAATCTACGGTAATCTTAATCTGTGATACATGTCACTGTCGGTCTATGGGAGGGGTATATAGGTGATTCACTATGACTTTATGAATATTGAATTTGATTTTAAACTCAAAGAAAAGAAGAAAAAAAACTTAATATGTGATGTTACAACAAAGAAATATTTGTCCATTTTGACTGGGATGACTGTTAGTACAGTAACCTATTTTTTGTGTATAGACTTAGCAGATATTGATCAGGTTCACAGCAGTTTGTACTGTCAATGACCTCTTTATAATATACTCTAAAAGTCAAATACCCAACATAACACAACACAAAAAAAACCTGCTTCATCTCAACTCCGCTAGTCACTGGAAATCATTTAACAATAGTCAAATACCCAACACATCACAAAAAATCTGTTTCATCTCTCTGCTGCCTTGTCACACTCTGAAGATCATTTAACAATAGATAATCTATCTCTGTGAACAGTACTTAATTCACCCATACATCATAACAAATTTACATGTCTTTATTTTCTGTGTCCTCTCAGTGCTATACTTTAGGACTTTGTTTATAATGGAAAATGAAGATTAATGACTACCGTAATCCTTCTATATATTCGGACCCTCTATGTTTTCGGACACCCCAATTTTGAAATTTCAATAATTTTCAAATTTCCTCTAATTTCGGACGGCATTTTTTTTGCCTCTAAATCCGGACGCGATTTTGCTGGAATTCACCCGGAACAAGCAATACATATTGCTTATAATTAATATTGAATAAAAACAAGAAGAAATGTTGTTGTTTTGTTGTCAATTTACATTAGAATTTGTTATTTTTATGTGTTTGTTGCGTTGTGTATTTGCGTGATGGAGTCATGATTGTAACTTTGAGGACAAGTATTTTACGATGTATTTACGTTTTTAATGTAAGCTGAATATAGCCATACCTGTATTAAGTGTTTTAATATTCTTTGAAAGTGAAAGTTGATTGAAATTAAAAATCGTGGGTAAGAAACATCGTACGAGACCAGAAGTTCTGTCGGCACACAAATCCAACATCAAAGACATTTTTTCAGGAAGTGACGTTATCAATGAATTTCATTGGATGAGAAACTTGTGGAATCCCTTCTGATTCAGTGCATGTCAACTATGGGAATTCCCGATCCTCTGATACTTTCATTTGACTAAAAACGGGAAGATGGACATTACGATGTATTTATTGTTTTTCCTAAGATTAAAATTGTTTGAAACGTGAGTTAAAACAATGTATTTGTAAACTATTGTGTTCTGTGAGTGATAACATCGATTTTTAAACAAAAGCTATATTGATCACGGCGAACCCGATTCATACATGTCCTGGTTCTTAATCGTACAAAATGTGGAATTTCTTGACTAAAAAATATTCTTGACCATTATTAATTATCAAAATTTTGACCGTAGACAGTGACAGAAGACGAAGTGGGGTAACGGTGAACCTCAAACGGTGGGAACTACTGACAAAAATCATGCGATTTGCTTACAAAAAATGGCGTCCTTCGATGTGTATTACACATTGGATCATGATTATTGGTCAACAAACACTTCAAAAAACGACTTTTTTGTGAAATAAACAACAAAAAAGGTAATTTCAACATGAACTTTATTTGAAAATTGATATTATAGATGATATTCATGTGCGTATAGTCGTTGATAGTGTCTTGCATCACCGGGAGGGCAGCGAGACATATTATCGGCTCCTAAATATCGGACAACTCTAAATATTCGGACACCCCCATTTTTCCAAGTGTATAATTTTCATATTTCCTCTAAATTCCCGGACACTTGAAAATGAAATTATTAAAATTCGTCCGAATACATAGAAGGATTACGGTATATAAGGATTACCATGTTGTGTATTCTCACAAACAACATATGATTTATATATATCAGTACATGTAAATAAGCCATCGGATGGCATTATGGAAATATTGTGACACTATGCATGTATAATACATATGTACATGTGTATGTTTGACACTCAAGAATGAGGTTTAACTATTTTGAGCATGGGGCTCAGCTCACTTCAGAAGTTAAATGATGAAAATGACTAACACCTACTCACCTAGGGGCTAAGCCAAATTTTAGGGGCCAAGGGCTACAGGACCCTACTTATCTAAATCTCTGATCTGTATGAAGCAAATAGATAAATTGGCTTTTAGGAGTGACACCATTTATGATTATATCTGCCTGATTCAATGTTTAAATGTGAGATGAGAAAGGTAGGTCTGATAGTGTCAAAATAAGACAAATGGCTAATTTTTTGTTGCCACACCATCAAGCTATTGTAATATTTGTACTACAGTTTTTGATCATGTTTTTTGCTGTTCATACACAGTAATTTCTGCGGCTAATTTTGCTTGGCAGGCAGAAAATCACAGATAACATGTTATGTCTGGCCCACATATACATGTATATATACTTTAATTAACTAGTCAGGTATATGGCAGGTTTTGTTGTTTTGACCCGAGGGTCAATCTCTGACCAATACTTGCTGTAAAGAGGTCTACATGTATATATGTACCTGTAAGGGGTTTCTTAACAAGACAGATTGGGTATATTGTAATTTTTGACAGATTATGAAGCTGTGTTATATCTATATATACATATGTAGGTTAATGAATATATATATGTATATAATAGCTCAAGTCATTAACCTCTCACACCGGTGATATACTGCTACATTTATCTGATCTATGTTGTACATATGGAGTTCATCTCTCTCTCTCTCCTCTGAGTGTTATACTAAGGCCCCACACTAGCTCAATTTTTTTGTCACAATTTTTTAACAAGATTAGGAATTTTAAGTTATATAGGAGACATTTTTTGTCGCAACTTATAAAAAGTGTCTCAAATTGCAACTGACAGTGTGAGTCCTGATACTGTTTATCCATGATATGCTTTGCTCACTCTCCCTCTGATGATATACTGCTACCATAACCTCATCTTTCATTCTTTGTTGTACATCTCTATCTATCTATCTCAGAGATAGAGAGAATAATAAATTCACTTTACAACCATAATTGATTTTCAGTACATCATATCCTCTCAAACTCTTGTCATTTTCAATTTACCTCAAAAAATCATATATTAGACAGGCATGTTCAAATCCTTTATTTTATAACCAAAAGGTTTAATTTCCAACTTATTTATTTTATTCAGGTCAGTCACAGATCCAAGAGATGGAAAACGTGTGGCACTTAAAAAGATGCCAAGTGTCTTCCAGAACCTTGTCTCAAGCAAGCGAGTGTATCGGGAACTGAAAATGCTCTGTCACTTCAAACATGACAATGTAAGTTTATAATTATCATCAATAAAACCTGTATATATAAAGACCACTCTGACATGTACAATCTAGAATATATCAGAAAGGACCATTTTCAAAAAACTTTCCTCTAAAACACCATGATATCAAATTTTTTGCATATACCTAATGTGAAAATGGGCCCCATTGAAGCCTAAACAATGGGTATTCAAAATAAAGGATCAAAGGCTCCATGGTCCCTTCTTGAATGAACTCTGTGTGTGTCCATGACACAGCAATACACAGCATTAATAAACACATGTGACATGAAAATAACACAATTTACATGTTAATTAATAACTAAACAACAATATTTGTTATTCGTTTATTGTTTGTATTCAATCTAACTAGTGTGAAGGGCCTAAACCTTGAAGGATTTCATATATGTTGGCCTACCTACACATGCAGGTACCCGACTGGTTGGGTGTATAACTGTAATGAAATTGGCGACAGAATTTTCCAACCCAGTGCTAATCCTGAAAAAGAGAGACAAAAAAACATCACCATGCACTGTGAAAGTACTTTCTGCAAATTGCAGGAGAAAATGGGGAAGAGAACATAAAAAAAGTAATTAATGATATGATAAATAGCATGGGACATAATGTTCTACTGGTTGTCAAAGTAAGATGTATCTATGTTGGAAGGAGTCGCATGATCTTGGTCTTAATAGATAAAGCCATACTTAGCTAGCCAACATGTCAGTTTTAAGTGCAGTCAAGTTGATGAAATGGAACATGCTATGTGTAGGCATTTCACAGCTAAAAAGAAAGAAAATAAAACAAATTCATTCTGTAGTTTTTCTTTTTTTTTTAAACATTGAAATTCTCAGTTCTGGGATGGTGGAAGAAACCAGATTGACTGGAAAAAAACTACCAGCCTTAGCACTACTAGCAAACTGACCAACTTTCTTGCACTAAAATCTGAACGGGGCTGCCATCCATAAGTTTGCACTTTAGATTCACAAAGCACGCCCCCACCCCTCAAAACAGACGGTGATGAAGAGCAAAATATTTTATTTTGGACACATTTTCCAGGAACTAACCCATTTAACTCATTTTCAGTTTTGTCTTCTGCACACAAATATAATACTTTATAATGTGTAGGGGTGAATTTCGTCATGAATTATTCTTGAGTCATTTCTGCCAATGTATGCTATATATCTTGCTGGCCTTGCAGATCTAATAATAACAATCTGATGTGGACCTGATAATTACTTGCCATACTATACTAGTATACTATGGAGAGGGAGGGGTGTATAATACAATGTCTGGGAATGTGTTAGTACTGCACACAGATGTATATATAAGCTGAAAGTGTGTACATCACACCTGGTCCAAGAATCCATATGCACCTTATCAACGTGTGGAGGCTCACTAAGGGGGTTTATCTTGGTTTCCATAAATTAAAATTGCTAGTAGCCAGTCAAATTTCCTAAATTTGCTAAATTTGGGTTACTTTTTGTAAGAATTTCTTTAAAATTAGTTGTCATTGACAATTTTGGCAACTAGGAATGGAAACCTTCATTTGTCATAGGGTTTTTTTCTAGACCCCTATACAAAGCAGTGTAAGGACCTGAAAAGGGCAATCTGTTAACGTGTTAAACAATTCCATCGTTTAATTCGATTAATTCAACTTCATCAAGGTGCAATAATCTGAAGAGATCGTCATGTGACCTGGTATAATGTTTGGGAAACTTTTAAATTATATTATCAAAAATGGTCATAAATTTATATGAAATAGGAAAACAAAAAGGTTACAAAACTTGAAATATGTCAAATTATTTAGCAGTATATTGTCATATTATATCATCATTTTCTTGACCTTAAATTCAAACATTTCCTTGGTTACCATCACTAAATCAAATTTAAACAAAGGAAAAAAAGTTCTTTCCTAATGAATTGGGAAAAACCTTAATATTATAGCACAAATTTTAAAAGGAGTGATTTGTCATTTGATGATCTGCAGTAAATATCCTTTAATAACCCCAATGCCAATATACAAGAGAACACTTCTGAATATTTTGATAAAGTGTTCATGTTAATATAAAATGTAGGAATATTTCAGTTATCATGTATGTATGTATGTATATGATATGTATGTAATGCTTCCTAGTTACTACAAAAATGACTGCTCAGATATGTTATTTCTACTGTCCATTTACCATGTATATCATAGAATCCTGAAACGACCAATTAAGTTTTAATGTTGTACAATAAGCAGGGTCTCTCTTTTTTTGTGAAAAAAAAAAGATTTTGTGAATTTTAACCTCCTTTCCATTCCTGGTAGCCAAAAGTGTCATTGATTTGCCATACTGCAAAGCTATCTGGTGGCATCTGGTCAAGAAAATGTCAAACGGTTATTTTGCTTTGAAGTCATCCCACTCAGACCACATGTGGGAAAGTGAATTTTCCTTGTTGTTGGCCTTTACTGATTCACCCTTGTCAGTTTAATATGACTGGGAGAGTGGTACGCTTGTCTGCGGCGTACTGACTTGGTGAGCTAGCACCTTAAAGTCGCCCCGAGTGGAGGCTCGTATGATACAATCACACTTCACATGCATACACAGACTTGTCCATAGATTAATCCATAGAGATTAATAAAATTCAGGCAGTTCTCGTCGCGAATAGCTGAAAAATTGCTGATATGATGTCAAGCAACATTCAACAACTTTGTAATCATTTACTTACATTCTGTTTCTTTAAATACAAATACTTATTTAATATTACTGATTTTTGTGACAAAATTCAATTCATTCTGATTCTTCTTGATTAAAACTCAAATTACTATATACAGTATTTTGGTATAATTTCGGATGTATATAAAGTGTATTATCGGGATAGGTTAAGGAGATCTTGTATCAAGTTTCAACCTGTTAGTGTTTGCAGGATATTTAAATATTTTTAAATGGAATGTCCAATATTTGAACTATGTAGACTTGCTCATTGACTGAATTATTTAAATATATATAAAATGTACAGTGTAGTTGGGTCAGACTGATTCATGAATAAAAAGTTAACAACATATATATGTGTGTCCTTAAAGAGGTTATTTATTGAAAAGTATATTGGTCCCAACCTCATGTACATATATGTATTATACACAAGGCTTGCAGGTGAAGATTTTAAAACCAAGACCTTGTGCCATAGTGCCATGGTAGACATGGTTTAGAAAGCTGGCTTATCATAGACAAATTGTGTAGGTTTGAATTTCCCCAATTTGTGTATTTTTCTGTTGATGTCTTGATATGACATACAGTAAGTTTGTCATCCCAGGGTCCCAAGTTAAGGAAAGTGAGACCTAGATTTGTCATCCCTGGTCCCGGTTGCACAATCGTTCTGAAACTGAGGTTTTCCTTAACTTAAATCTGGCAAATTTAAAATCTAAATAATTTTGCGAAACTAAGATATTTAGGAATTTAAGGTGTAATTTTGATAATCACTTTAGGCTCATGACATCTGCAATTAGTTTCGTCAGATATATACATTCATAGTTCCAACAGAGGTTGCCAAAATTGCAGAAATTAAGTTAAGGAAAATTTAGTTAAGGAATGATTGTGAAACTGGAGCCAGGGTCCCAAGTTAAAGAAAGCGAGACTTAATCTGTATTGTCTTCACCGGGATATTGTTGTTTCAACTCATGAAAAGTTGCAGTTGTACAGGTTTTTTTCATGAACATTTTGTTTGGTTAAAAGTATCTGAAACACAACTTTAAAAGTAAGACTTTAGAAGATAAGATCCCCCAGATAGCTGGGACTTCGGTGGCAGAGTGGTATTAAGGGCATGCATACAAATAACAGTACATCTCACCACAGATTTAATTCTCTGAAAGTTTATCAGTTCTCTAGCTGAAGATTAATGACCATGGTTTTCTTCAGAAGCTCCAGTTTACTCCACCAGCCCTGAAACGACCATCTTAACAGTGCTTCAGATTGTTTTTACAGATAGTGGGCCACAAGGGCCCACCAGGTCCAATAACAAGGGGTCATTTCTTGTTATAGTGGGTCATGTTTTGCCACATAATTAAATGTTATGCCACGACCACGTGACTGAAAGTGAAAGTCGGCACTTGACATCTTCATATAATGCACCAAAAGCGATCTTGTCATCTGCTAATTTATACTTTGTTAACCTTTACGATATATTTTAAACTCTTTCAACTCCATGATTCATTTTATGTATCTACTTCTCGGCGCTTTGTGTTGTTTTAAAAAATGTGAATAGAGTCGTCTGCATCTCATAGCCATGGTTGCCGCTAGCATATTAAATGAACGACAACGTCCGAGGTCATAAAAAGTTTTATTACGAGTTCTCCCCCTTTGAATATTAATGTTAATAACCGACGCATAGAGCAAAGAGAAGGGGCTTGTCGGGAGTCCTGTCTACATGCTGATTATGAGATAAACAAAGATGCTAGAGATTTTCCGATAGAAAACGAAAACAGAAAGTCAAATCGGAAAACCGCATGGAATCTAATATGTAGTTTTGGGAAGAAATTATTAACGATCAATTTGGCTAAGAAAAACCATGCGCCACGTGGACCCATTAGAAGAAAATGTTATGCGCCATTTTTTAAAATAATGCGGGATTGGCGCGGGCGCACCGACAATCTGAAGCACTGTCTTAAACAAAATCTGGACAAGTGTGTAAAACTGTTACATCTGCGAAGCTAGAGAAAAAATGAATATGCATGCTTAACATAAGAGGGATCCAAGTCCCTTAAGTGCTAGGGGGGGGGGTCAGGGGGTATGCTCCTCCGGAAATTTTTTTCAACAGGTCACAAGACACAATCTCCTCCACTTTTCCACTTATATACTTCAAAATAAAATTTGTATCAAGTTACTTATTGTTGTTTGTTGTTTATATTTGTAGGTATTATCAGCTCTGGATATATTACAGCCACCACATATAGACTTCTTCCAGGAAGTGTATCCTTTTTAATCTTTAATGTACATATTATTGTACTAACTATGGTACAGTAAAACCTCGTTATAATGCCCCTCGATAACTTTGCCACCTCGCTTATCGCCACACTATTTTAAAGTACAAAAATCCATTTTGTTTAAGTTTTTCTTAATCTGCCTCCCCCGATTTATCGCCAAACCCCTTTATAACGCCAAAATTTGACTGAACAAATGGTGGCAAAGAATCGAGGTTTTACTGTACTTACTAACAACAGGCTGACAGGGAGGGAGGATGTAGAGCTCTGATAATTATAACAAGGGATTAAAGAGGTAATTACTGGTAATTTACACACTTTATAAATACTTTATATATACATGTATGGTAAACCATGACTATAAAGATTAGTGAATGCAGGAAACACTTTAAACTGGGAACTATATAAGCGATTTATACTGGTTTTGAATCCTGCCATTGAAGTAATCCTGACTTGGGGATGGCAGATGTGGTGCATATAACACCATTTCTGTGTAGCAACAATGAAATAATCCTAACTGGGGGAAATAGGGAGGTTGATGGGGTATAAAGCACCATTCTAATGTGTACCAACCAAAAATGGTTAGACTGCTGTTACATTGTGTAGCAATCGATGAAATAATCCTACCTGGGGAAAATAGGGAGGTGGAGGGGTTAGCAAAACTGACTAGGAGGGAATAAAACTTCCAGCCAGCCTACTATAATAGAAGCTATTGGATGAACTTCTGGTTGCACTGTATAAAGTGGTTTAAGTTGCACAAGGGTGATTAGCTTTGTCTTAAGCTTATAATCTAGATCTATAGATTTGATCTTTCTGTACTAACTAAATGTATCGTTAAAAGGTTCTTCGATTATTCACTGGGCTAATTGTCTGGATGGGTGTTTTAAAAACACCAAGCATATCAGGGCTCTTAAAATGATGTTAAATATGTACTCTGGACTTGTTTTAAAGTCCTAACCTAGAAATTGTAGGCTTTTGTTAAATACTTTACACAAAGTGCATACTAGTGACCTACAAATTAGCGTCTTTATTTATACCAACTTCCAAACTTCCTAATGGGATCTAAAAATAACTATTTACAGACAGGGTGACCTATTTGGACATTGACCCTCTATAAATCCTACCATAATGTAACTCTAGAGAATGCTGGTGGGATAAGGAAATCATAAGAAGTCAAGTTAGAGTGATCAATTGGCCTATAGGTTTTATATATATTAAACGCAATACATATCTTCAGATGTTTATCTGTGACAACGATTGTTCAGTTATTGACCTGCTAAGTAGGACATTGTACTGTAATAATTAATATTGATAGAGTATTACATGTTATATATGCTAGCGGTCATTCTCACTGGCTGAAAGCTGTTATGATTTACAAATTTAGTGATTGCCGGTAATTTACTAATAATCATTGATTTAACACCATATCAATAACTGATAATAATGCTACATTCAACCTACCTTAAAGGCCACCTCTATATATGGGGCCACTTTTTTATAAAGGCCAGTAGAATTGTATCCCAATTGTTCTTTATCCATATTATTTGAAAGTGTATATAAAGAAAATTTTTACTGATACCCTTGGGTGGCTTTTATAGACAGGTTTGACTGTATTTAAAAAAAAATTCATGAGATTTTATTCACATAGAATCCTTGCTTCAAATTTTGACTCATCAACCTAAACTGATGTAACATAGAATAACTGAATCCTATACATCCAAAATTAGTAGGGCAACCAATTACATGTATTTGTATACCATAAGTGGAATAAAAACAAATGATTACCGGTATGAACTTCTGAGTTTGAAGAAAAGGAAGGATAAATTAAAGAGAATAATGCATTGACATAATTGATGTCAAGTTTATGAAATTTAAAAATAAACTGCTTTGTGATGATAACCTTTGTAAATGAGGAAGGGCAAATTAAACAAGTTTTCATTTTGAAATTTAAGTGTCTGGGCAGGCCCAAATGGGTAATAAAAATCCAATTATTATTAAAAACTAAAAAATTTGTATTATAGACAAAAGTTTTGACTTTAAATAATTTCTGTCTAAGTTTTATAATAGAAAATTTATATATTGCATAACAGACCATTAAAATTACACAGAATACCAATTTTTGCTAACCAACTGGTTTAGGTTTTTGAGCTTTGAACATCCAGGTCCTTCTAGAATTTCTGGTTGACAATTACCTTTAAGAAAGGTCAAATTAATTTTATGGCATTTGGGTTTTGTTTTTAGTCCAGAGGGCAGAGATTTTTACTTTGTTTTGCTATTAGTATATTGACCTGTTGGTCGTACTGATATGTACAGGGGATAATTAGTACAAGTTAAAAAGAGTATATATCAGCGGGTCATAAACTGACACATAGTACTATCTTAGTACCTACTAACACCATATACCACCTATATATCAGTCAGTACCTTTGATAGTAGTGCTGGGTAAATTTATATGATAACTAGGAATGTTGATGTTTATATAAAAGGGATGGCTTGTACTTTCTGAAATGTTATTATCTTTGACGGTGCATGTATGATCATGTAGCCGTGTTGATAGTGACAGGTCGTCAGACATGTTGTTGTCCAGCGCCTGTGTGTATTATCATTTAGCGAGGATGATAATGTCGGGCTCTTGTCCGATGCATGTATTATCCTGTATTGGGGTTGATAAATGTCGTTTGTGCTAGTTATGATGGAAATGTTGCTGTCCGTGCTCTCGTACCAGTACCAGACGGCTTCACCTGTATTTGTTGATAGTCTGTTAAATATAAATTTATTTATTTACACCGGGACTGGCACAGCTTGCTTCACATAGATAACATTTGCTACATTTTATAAATCTATATATACATTCCTTAGATTAACATATGCTATCTGAAAGAGGGCATAATATTTCTCCTTACTTTGAATTCACTACTATCGGTTTAGTACTATCAATTCAGAATATATCCATCCAGAATCTAGTTCAGGATTTCACTTATTAAATTTCATATTTTCTTTGGCTAAATTGACTCATCATAATTCATATTGTATCGAAATTGTGATATAAAAGTAATAATGCAATTCCTCATTTGTGAAATACTGTATAATGATGATACAGTCGTATAAAGTTTAAAAATTGTATAATGTCTCAAAATGATTAAATCAGTCAAATGTAGTGACATATTCTATTAATTTTAGTATGTAATGGCAACATTTATCAAATTTTGCATGACAAATTAATCCAAATTAAAAAAAAAATTTAATTATGCAATGAGAAGCAAGTATGCATACATTGAAATTTGTGTTTTGAATTTATAACTTTTATATTATTACCGTACACTACGGGAAATGTATATCACGGTACAAATCATGTCTTGGACAAATATTGCATTTCACATTTTGGCGTCAAAGGACTGAACCGTTTCAGGCCTAATTTTATTCAATATATTCCTAACCAATTCCTACATGTAGGTTTAGTGAAAATATTAAATGAAAAAAAAATAGCCTTTGGTCTCAAAAGAGTTTAGAAAGGGGATTTTTGCACCAAGTCCCAGAACACCAATTTCTAGCCTGACACCGCTAAATTTCACTACAGAAATAAGGTTAATAGTGTACTACAGTGTGTGTATGACATCAATGACCTGTGTTTCTGCACTTAAGGATACTTGATGCACTTGAATATTTGTCATCAACAAGACCAGATAGATTTGGCTAAATAGAGTGTTTTTGGCTCTGAAATGCATATATTTAGGTATAGTTTAATACCTAATGCTTTATGAATACAACCTTATATGCTATTAAAGGCTGTGAAACTCTTTCTTAAATTTAACTTCATTAACTTACAAAGTGTGCCAACTGTCCTTAAGAAGAGACTTGTAGATCAAGTTTTTCAGAACAAAGATTAAGTTGTGTTATGTTTAGTTACGTAATGGGAGTGGAGTAAGGAAGTGGTTTTATTATTCGCGAATGATCTTGATCATTCTCGAATTTAGATGTTACATGCAGATTTCTCAACCCGAATATTCTTCCGTTACAGATAATCAACTCTCTCTCGTATGTAGGTTCAAAGTTGAAATAAAGGTAGATAACTCAAATTTTGAATGCGGGTTATGGACGTTTCGCCCCAATATTAATATTTTCCGCCCCAACTATATTCTCCGCTTTATCATACCTGCCAACCCTCCCGATCAGGGATTGAGATTAACGGGCGCCCAGTTTTTCGCTCTGGGCGATAAATGTATCATACACAGGTCGCCCAGGGCTGCCAGGTGGCGATAAGAATTTTCAGTTCGGTGTATTTGACATTCCGATCCGTTTACCGATTTCCTGTTTATATTTCTGACTGGCGACAATAATAGTAAAATTGAAAAATGGGTATCATATAGTTAACAAGTGTAAATGGACCGGTGTTCCGACCGGAATTCAAATACGGTGCCATTTCGTTTCCTTTTCTGATATTTATGTATAAAATGATACTTCCGGCTTTCTGCCATGTGGAAATTTTTAGGAGCATCGACTCCAAAGGCTAAACAAGGACCTGCGGAAAAACGAAAGTACTATCAAGAGTATGATAAGTCCAAACGCATCGGAGCATATAAAAAGCCATGGGAAGATGGCAGGCCTTGGTTGTATGATACGCAGGACGGAAAAGTGTGCCGATTGTGTAGAGTTCGACAGGAAAGAAATCTGTATTTACCGAGGGTTGCACTAGTTATAAACTTGACAGTGTAAATAAACATGACATTTCTGAATCTCACAAACAGGCCCAAGCCTTTAGTAATGCAAAACAAGTTCCTGCTAATAAATCAAAATCTGCCAAAATTATACAGTCATTGACATTGGCAGTACCTATAGATCAACATTTTCTGCAAAACCATTCGTCAATGTAATTGCAGATGTTGAATATCGAAAAGTAAAGCAAGGGATAGAATAATCCAAATGTATATGCCTGATATATTCAGATCAACCATCACTCTTGACAGTTCATTGTATGGCTCATCGAAAAGTTAAGTTCAATCCCTGCTGATGTGAGGAGTCTCCCCATATTAAGACAAAAATTTTGGAATTTTGTGCTATCATACTGCTTTTCCCGTTTTTCAAAGCATTCCGTGAAGTCATCCTTAAAAAATTATAAATTGATTAGAGTGAAATCTGGGATAGCGATCACTTTGTAGAGTGGTCATCTGTCAACTACATTTTTATCATGTACAGAACCTTTGTAGAGGGGTCACCTGTCAAACCCAGTCAGCGGGGATCCTAACGGCCACCCGATTGAAAAAATTGTTGTTTACAAGATTTACTAAAATTATGCTGGTCTCGGGAAAAAAAGTCTTCCAAAAATTATCGAATTCTTAAAACACAACTCTGGTGATATAAATAATAATAAAATAATAGTTAATTTTTTCAAGTTATTAATTTATTTAAAAAATATCCTCAATTATGACATGAAAGATATCAGAAGCTTATTAGCTCACCTGAGCCAAAGGCTCAGATGAACAATTGTCATCTATCTTCATCCGTCTTGTATAAACTTTTTAGCTCACCTGAGCCAAAGGCTCAGATGTGCAATTGTCATCTATCTTCGTCCGATGTGCGTCATGTATAAACTTTTCACATTTTTTATCAATTCCTCCAAAACTACAGAGCCAAATTGGATGATATTTGACAGTAATGGTCAAGTAAGGGGTTTTCAGATTTGCACAAATGCAAGGATTATGTCCCCTTGGGGCCCCATAAAGGGGAAATTTGTGAAAATCTTTAAAAATCATCTGCTCTGAACCTACAAGAGATATAACTTAGATATTTCATGTAAAATACTATGGGCACCTAGTTTTAGATTTGCACATATTGTAGCTTTAGGGGCCAAAATGAGATAATGGCAAGGTACTTGAGGGGAAATTGCAAATTAATGTATTTGTCAATATATTTGAAAACTATAAGCTTTTTGTATGGGCATCATCATCATGTGTATTGGAATACTGTAGGCATTTGCACAACGGTCATTTTGATATATGAATAGAGGTCATAAGTTCAAAGGTCAAGGTCATAGATGTAAACGAATACTGAAATGGTTAATTATCTCAAAAACTTTGAACTCTTTGTGTAGGCATGTATATTAGAATATTGTAGGCATTTGCCTTACGATCATTTCCATATATGAACGAAGGTCATAGGTTCAAAGGTCAAGGTCATAGATGCAAACAAATACTGAAATGGTGAATTATCTCAAAAATGATAAACTTTCTCTATAGGCATGTATATCAGAATATTATAGGCATTTACACAATGTTCATTTTGATATATGAATGTAGGTCATAGGTCTAATGGTCAAGGTTATAGATGCAAATGAATACTGAAATGATTAATTGTCTTAAAAACTATAAACTTTTTGTATAGGCATATATGTTAAAATATTGTAGGTATTGGCCTAACGATCATTTTGATATATGAATGAAGGACATGAGTTTAAAAGTCAAGGTCACTGATGCAAACAAATACTAACATGGTTAATTATCTCAAAAACTATAAACTTTTTGTATAGGCTTCTAAATTGTAGGTATTGACCTAATATTCATTGCGATATTTAGATTAAGGTCATGGGTTCAAATTTTTCTTTACTTTTTTAGTTGTTTATAAACAATATATTGTAGCTAGATTTCAGATATATTATATGTAGCACTCTTATGACTAGTTATGTTATAATACATTTGCAAAAAATCCTTACATATAATTGGCCCTTACTGCTGAAAATTTATTTGGACATTCTCTTTAATTAATGTCAATGACCATTGAACCTCTGCATGAGATATGTACTCAGCTGCATGTGAGCATTAAGGCTCATGGACCTCTTGTTTAATATTAGGGTCTCCATGACGATGGAAGTAACTTTGACCATCCTTGATGGTTCCATACATGCATTTATTCGGATTGAACTATTTCCTACATGAATCCTTAATATTGGTCCAATGTGTGAATATTAAAACAGCCCCATGCTCATAGTCTGCACATTGCACACTACATGAACCCGCTATGTTGTGTTGGGAGCAATGCAAGGTGAACATAACAACCTCCTTTCAGTTACCTGACAACTTCATATACCTGACACTACATTGATGGAGACACTGAACTCCCTGTCTTTCTAATCTTTCGCGAATTTTAGTACTTTCAGTACTTTGATTTTAACTAGATTTTAATCTTTAATTTTTTAAACTAGTTTAAGTATGTTTTGCCTAATTATGTTATGGTTATCTATTAAAGAGATCTTTAAATTTATCCTTTGTAAATGTGCATGTCTATGGATGGTGTGGTTTGGTTGGTAGGGTGCTTATTCTGTATGGGGAAGGTCATAGGTTTGAATCCAGGCTTGGTCTGAACAGAAACTTGAAAATTGGTAGTGTCTGATCTTTGCTTCGAGAAATGAAAGTCACGGGTAATTAAAAACCAATGGCCCATGTCAAGATAGGTGTGGTGTGCTTAAGTACTCTCGCTGCACATTGCCATGAGCACTCTGCATAGGTAAAATATTAAAAGCATTGATAAAACACTATTTGTGATTTATGTATATGTTATGGTAACCATAGATTTTTATTAGTATCTCCTTCTGTTACAGCTGCTACCATTAAACGTCTAGGCAGCATTTAAAATACATTTAACATGATGAGAAATACTCCATTAAAACCTTGGAAATTAATGAAACAAAGGAAAACCACTATACCTGCCTGTCTTTATGAAAATATAAAATGCAGTTTACAGTTGTTGTTAGTACTATGCCACAGTGAGGAATTATGTAATGGTGTTTTTATGCCACAGACAATATTATTGAAGAAGTCAATTCTGGGTTGGGGAAGGATACAAGAATTCACAGGGATTTGGCAAGGCAATTTTCTCACACTAAGATCTGCCCAAGTGGGTTTCAAACTCAAGAGGTGAGGGGTGTTGTGAACCGAAGTGCACACTTTTGATAACTTGGCCACCAAGGTCCCACCACAAAGACCAATGTGAACATAAAATGAATTAAATATGAACAGATAAACCAACGTATAAAAATCGCTTGGCTTTTGAACTTTTAAAGAAAAGCAGTATTCCTTGACATTGTCAAATGAAATAACATTTTCTACTTGGCATGTCATGAATTTTTTGTGTGAAAATTCTCATCCAGGCTTTTTCCAAAGTCAACTGGTATTTGACCTGTTGCTGTTGTGGCAAGGTTTAAATTTTGTATAGGGGTACTATTGACAAAAGTATGCTCCCCTGCAGGGTAACAAAATTAGTAACCTGACCTTGCCCTTCAATTGAAACAGGTGGAATAATTTTGTCAACCCCCTCAGGTAACCAAATCTCTCCCTTTGTTACGCTGTCCATATGGTGCCCCCATTTTACATGGCTGTTTTAAAAATTGTTGAATTAAGTGGTTCCCCAATTTTATAAAGGCGATATCAATTTCAAATACTATATTGTGCGCATATTTCAATTTCAGTTTGATTAAAGCAAAAAAAAACAAAAAATATATTTACCGGTACAGAAGTGTGTAGATGTCATGTTTCTTTAATTAAAAAAAAAAGATCTTAAAATGTCATTTAAATTTTAATGGCACTTTAAATAATTTTTTATTTGACTTTTTTTACATTATGTTTTTCATCAGCTGTTACTTAATGAATTTTCTGTAACAAAAACATGCACTTCTTTCCCTTATTCAAATATTGCCTGACCATATATTGGAAAGCACTAGGAATTAGGCTTTTTTACCACATTGTTTTTCCACCGTCAGACATGCAAGGGAAATTAAGTACCTTTACTTGATACAGAATCTCTCCTGCTAATAGAAGGTAGGGTATAATTCTCCATTTGTCCTCATGATAAAACTTCATTAATTCCCATCACATGGCAGCAGATGGCATTATGTTGTCATGGTAACATGACGAGAAAATAGATTTGTTTACATGTTTTTAATAAATTGATCATTGATCATTCATTTTTTTTGACAAAGAGATCGCATAATGTAATGAACGTGTAGTCAGATTTCATTTTTAGCAAAAATGTTTTTTTTAATGCCATGTTAAATGTGGTCTGCCAGATGATGGAGTGTTTAATATATATCGTATACTGGGTGTATGATAATTGATGTTATATGTATAATGTTTTTATATCAACATTTAACAAATGAAAAATAAAATGAAATGATTTTTAATCTACAAAATAGTCTTTGCAGATGTTGTATGGGAATCGTATCAAAATTTGAAAAAAAATTATCTTTAGTTTTGTGAATAATGATTATGTTATCAAAAAGCTCTCTCTCTCTCTCTCTCTCTCTCTCTCTCTCTCTCTCTCTCTCTCTCTCTCTCTCTGTGTTATGTATATGAAATTGTGTGTGTGTGTGTGAACATAATGGTTGTATCGCCATGTGTTCATTTGAATTATTATGAAGGGTTTCCTTAACTAGTATTTACAGCTATGTGTTAACAGAACTAATGCAAAGTGACCTACATAAAATCATCGTTTCACCTCAACCTCTCACATCCGACCATGTTAAAGTCTTTCTATATCAAATACTCAGAGGTATGTATTGATTTTATTATATAGTTTTTATCAAATAATTTTGTTTTAAACGTGGCTACATGTAAAAATGTATATCCTCATGATACAAGTGTTGGAGTTCAGATAGGTCAGTTATTATGTTGAACAAATCGCTACTTCTTGTACAAATAACAGACTCTATGTTAAGTCATGCACCAAGTCTTGTATTTGAAAAAAAAAAAATTAAAAATTGCAAATTATTATGTCTGCAAGTTATGATTGAACATAATTATTGTCTGTGTTCATATTTGTGTGAACATGATTTCTTTGATGTTTATATGACGCTAACAATGAAAAGCAAAGTAAAGAATGATGTTTAAAAAACCCCGCAAAGCAAAATTAAAAAAAACCAGATAATTATGGGGCATGAACACCTGTTATGTAATATAATCAAATATGTATTTAACTCTTATTTCTGTTAATAAGCCCATATTATGGAATCAGAAACTATACTATAGTATGCTTTATGCTTATCAAGATTCTAATTTTCGTTTCTCACAGGCTTAAAATACCTCCACTCTGCGAGAGTATTACATCGAGATATTAAGCCAGGAAATTTACTAGTCAACAGTAATTGTGTATTAAAGGTAAGGAGCTTAATTGTTTGAAAACTTACCAATATTGACATACATTGGATATTTTTGTATCCACGGCAGAGTGGTCAAGGCTTCAGCGATGATCCAGGGTAGGGTTTTGAGCCACGGCCAGCCTGCAAAGTGTTTCCTTGAGCAAGACAGTTTGAGTCACTTCACATGATAAACGATGACTACCAGGAAGAATTCTCGGTTTTATTGTAGTGTTGCATTGGTATCCTATCCACGGAGAATTCTCCTCGTGTCAACTGCAATTGACACCAGCAAATGAGCCTATGTAGACACTGGACTTTTTTTTTTTGACCAGTGCATTTTAGGATGGAGTTTTGGCATCGTTGAGTTGATGTAAACTTCGCAAATTGATAATGAAATGACCTAATTCTCTCTTGATCAGTGTTGTCTCATGGAACATTTTATTTAATTAATCTATGGTGGTTGAAAATTACATTATTTTAATGTTACTTTTTGTATTGTAGATCTGTGATTTTGGCCTAGCCAGGATAGAAGAACCTGATGAAGCCATACATATGACACAAGAAGTCGTAACACAATATTATCGTGCTCCCGAAATCCTTATGGGTGCAAAACATTACAGTTCAGGTGTAGACATTTGGTCAGTAGGGTGCATATTTGCAGAACTTCTCGGTCGAAGAATACTCTTTCAAGCTCAAAGTCCAATACAACAGGTAAGTAATACACTTATATCAAATGTAACCCAGAGATAAATGTAACAGCAAATGATTGGGCCAGTGGGGTCAGTTCTTGATGGTCACTGATATTTGGGTGAAATGTTGTTGGAAGCTAGAGTACCTGGAGAAAACTCAACCTTCAGCCAAAAAATCCAGAGCTTTCTCACTAGGTACTGTCCCCAGTTATATACAAAACAAAGGCTTTGAGTATTGAATTTTACAGAATATTTTATCTAAGTATCTGGTTAAATTAAAAGCTTTCACACAAGACTTAATGACCATATCTTATACCAAATTATTAACCAGCAGTTTCTCTCTCTCTCTCTCTCTCTCTCTCTCTCTCTCTCTCTCTCTCTCTCTCTCTCTCTCTCTCTCCAGTCAAGACACTAGATATATTTTATAGTATATTGTTTGTTCATGAAGAAATAATGCTATATATACAGTGTTTTAAGATTTTATTGTTGAGAAAGAGTTACAAAATGTAATAGCTAGACTTCAAGGCTAAAAATGTATTGATTTTTACGGTAATTATTAAAACGCAGCTATATTCGTGATTTTATGGAGTTAGGTGAAATACTACAGTATATTTAAAAAAAAATGTTAACATAGTTTGAAAAAAAGGAGAGAAAGAGTTTTCATGTGTGTTCAAGCTATGTAAGATAGAAAATCTTGTTTTTCTTTGTTAGACTTGATAATTTTAAGTAA
This sequence comes from Anadara kagoshimensis, assembly GCA_021292105.1. NCBI lineage: Eukaryota > Metazoa > Mollusca > Bivalvia > Arcoida > Arcidae > Anadara > Anadara kagoshimensis. Next base: position 41,400,231 of record CM037874.1, read on the forward strand.
ACAAGAATTTTGGGTTTTAAATTTCCAACAAGTCACAAAAGTGGAAAAAGACAGTAATTGATTTAAATGTAGTAATTTGTCATTGTAAATAATCGGGTTATATTTGGTGTCACAAAGATTTAAAAAAGTCAGGTGAATTATCTTTTAATGGGGACAGTGACCTACTAACACAAAACATTACCACCTCCTTGTACAGACTTATTATCGTTTATTAATAATGTACTTGACTCATACTTTTTTTCTCTTCTCTCTCTTTCTGAAACCTTGTTAAGTTTGTGTATCAAAAACAGTTCTTGCTCTCTTGTATTATTTGAATGTATTAAAATTGTAGCAAAAACATCTCTCTCTCTCTCTCTCTCTCTCTCTCTCTCTCTCTCTCTCTCTCTCTCTCCTATTTCTAATCCTTGTTAAGTTTGTGTAGTTAAAAGAATATTTGATACACAAAAAAACATATACATAAAAACAAGCTTGGTATATGATGTGTACAGGATGATGTATCGATTAATCCAAACAAAAGATTTCAAAGTCATTGACCGTCTTGTGACCAGGCTGTATTTCTATTTATAGAACGAAAATACAATTGGTCCTTCTCCTCCTCTTTCTTGTCTCGGTCTGTTGGACGGCACCACATTGTCACCTTGTAGACTCTCCACAGTTGGGTGGGTGGGTTAGTGAGGTTATAGAGACAGGTGTTTGATGCACATAATTGAGAAGGGTTTAAAGGTAAAGGGGGATGCCTGTGTTTTATGATGGGGTTTAAAGTTAAAAATAGGATACCTGTGTATTTTTGATGATTTTAAAGGTAAACGGATACCTGTACTGTATAGCGTTTCCGATTCATTTATTGCAGTCAATTTGAGCTTTTTGTTCACCTGAATTTTTAACGAGTCTATACAAATTTGAATTAAAATTTGCTGAAAAGACACAATGTTTACAATACCTTTGTTGAAAAATTTATTTTAAATATTTTATTGATGTATACAACAAATAAACAAATTATTAACATGCCAAGCTTTGTTTTCATAATAGAATGATGATATATGTAAATATCAAGTATTGATAAATTAATTATTAAAATATTTTGGAGAGGGGGGAGGAGGAGAGAAAATTCAATACACTTAGACTAAAAATAAAAAGTACAAATTTTGATTGATGCACTTGTTTCGTTAACAGAAAAAAAAGAGTTCTTTTATATTTTATCAGGCATTATATTAAGATATCATGAATGATAAATTTTACATTTAAAAGAAATTGAGAGCTGTGATATATCATTGTCTGTGGGGAAAGAGGTTTTCATGTATTGAGCCATCTACAACAAGAATCATTATAATGTAACACAATGCATATGCAGTGATGTGACTTTCCCCGTTAAAACAGATTTATTTCTAATGGTTACAATATAAAATTTCAAACTTGTTTTAATTTTCCTTTGTTACGGCAGATATATGTGTTATAAACTATGATACATTGGGTACCTGTGTTTCCGCTGAATGTCTGAGTAATGAAGGACATTGTTGTCGTTATTGTGTAAAACTCTTTGGAATCTACATCTTCCATTTACCGCAGTAGTTTCATTGATAAGAAATTAGGTGGTGAGATGTAAGAATTAAAAAGTGACGCAGGTATATGATTTAACTGAAATTAATAAGTGAAAGAATTTTTAAAAAGAAAAGAACAGATAAATCACAAATCTACTGGTTATCTTTTTGCTACCTGTGGAAGGTATAAAATGAATTAAGGGATTAGACATCCATTGATTTAAAATAACTGACAAATTTATAGGATTATTGATGAGAGGGTAAAAAAATTGAAATGTATGATAATATAATAAACCAGAGTAGAATCATTTATTTATTTAAAATAATATAATAATTATAATAATTCATTTAGTAAATAAATGAAAGATTGGATAGAGGTGGAGAAATGACTAGATCAAATGATGAAAAACAGAATACATGTAGTAGGTCTGTCACCCTTTCTCATGCCCCTGGAATACGGAAAAAAAAACATCTTTTAGTGCAATTTTGGGGGAAATTTCGAAGGGATATTATATTAATAGTAGGAACAAAAATACTACAATTTTGTATTTAACCTTAAAAATATTTGAGAAGAAATAAAAAAAAATTGACCCTAAATGAAGCAGCCCTTTGTAGCCTTTGGGAATTTTGCTAGACTATCTGGATTGAAACTTATCTTTTTGTTCCAACATTACATATACCTTGCTTATTTTGAGTTTTCTATTCAATGTTTTTCGCAATTCTCTGGGAAAAAATATTTTGTGTTATTGCAGCATTACATTTAGACTGTCTAGGAAGAACAAAAATTCTGAAGATACATATTTTGTAATTTTTTTGTGTTTGTCTATTTTCAGTTGGACTTAATTACAGATCTCCTAGGCACACCAAATCCTGAAGACATGAGAACAGCATGTGAAGGGGCGAGGGCTCACATTCTGCGGCAGTCACACAAACCACCATCATTAGCAGCTTTATACACATTATCTAATCAAGCTACTCACGAAGCAGTTCATCTATTATGTAGAATGCTAGTTTTTGATCCAGTAAGTGTTATTACTGTTGGGTATGGATGGTCACCCGATATATTTGGAATTTTTAACATAAACAAGACTTAGATTTATTTTTTTTAAAAATACTCTTGTTTTGGGCTGTAAAATCCATTCATATTGGTACAATTTAACTGGTATGATAAATAAAAGCTTTTTAGTGACAGAAAGTTGTAAAACTCTTCTTTATTGTAACTTAATAATCTATAAATGGCTGGTCTTAAAATGTGGGTAGATGTTTGAAGTTGCTCACAAAGTTCTTGTTGGCTTTACCATATGGTTAGTAAAAACACCACTGTGAATAAACAATATATGCAGTATAAACCAGGTATAACAACCATCTCTGATCCTCAATTTGTAACAAAATTGAAAAATGTCAAAGAATTTGCTGAAATATTCAACTTGAAAGTTTGAAAATAAAACAAAAATATTGTAAGTAGAAAATTTTTATCAATAGAAAAAGTATTAATATGTATGTAATGGGAAGTAACTCTATTTACCTTGTTGTTTCAGGATAAACGTATAACAGCTGCTGATGCTTTAGCACACCCGTATTTAGATGAAGGACGATTACGATATCACTCCTGTATGTGTAAATGTTGTCATAATACTTCCTCAGGGCGTCACTATACCTCCGAGTTTGAGCCAGTGTGCCATCAACCGTTTAACTATAGTTTTGAAGATGGTCTTTATTCCACTCAGAGAGTTAGAGGTGAGTTTTGTTCAATTTCGTGGGGTTTTTTTTGGGTTTTTTTTTTTTTTTTTTTTCTATAACTATTGTAGCCATGGAAAATTTATTTAATTTTGTTAAATTTAAGCAAATTTGATTAAATTATGAAGAATTTAAGCAGTTTTATTGGAAAATGTGTGCAGGTTGTCTTTTAGTTATTTTTGTAAAACATAACTTGATCACATGAACTGTATGACCACAAACTGAATTACTTGTACTTGCAGTATATATACTGTAGTTGCATGTCAATTTTCAGGTTATAATTTAATAAACAGAAAGAAAAATTTTTTCATTTCTGAATTTCAGTCTAGGTGATATTTGGGACTTGAGCTATTTCGCCCTTTCAAGAATCTCTTCTAATCTGGTCCTGTTTGCTTGTTCCTTTTGTTTGTTGTTTCAAGTTCTTGGTAATATATTTCCTGTCGTTGCCAAGTACATTTTTAGCAACAAATTTTACAGAAATGATGAAAAAATTATTTATTTATTTATTTACTGATTTATTTATTTATTTACAGAAAAACTACACAAGTTCATACTGGAACAGCAGAAAGGAAACAAAGTTCCATTGTGTTTAAATCCAAATTCCATATCATATAAAAATTTTGCCAGGTGAGCATAATAGATTGGTCCTCTTCATTCTTCACCACATACAGGTGTCATTGCATGCCGGTATCATAGATCTATTTAAAATACATTATTATCAGTATATATATTTTTGTTTCTCTTTTTATTATAATTTCCAAACCAGATTTGTGTATTAACTCGTATATGTGCACAAAATGGTAAACACATGCCAGGACTTTTTGGCTGTGCAGGACAAATTAATCAAATTAATACACTTGCAATATTTCTATCAATGGACTCGGACAATAAATTTGTCTAAATATTGTTTTTGGATCTGGTTTGTATTCAGATTGGTAAAATTTAACTTCATATACTGTAAATCATTAAAACTGTGCGTTCATGCAAAAATAATATTGCCACCGATTTAATTTTGAAATAATTCACTTAAATTTGCACTTGCAATTATCCGACAACTATCAAAATCTCTTGAAATGACACTTTTCACAAAAATTTCTAGGATTTACAGTGACTTCATAAGCTTATAAACCTGGTATGTGGTTGAATGTTCTTCAGTAATTTTAAAATTTAAGTGTGCTGCCCTTAACTAGGTTCTGTAAGAAAATATATTCTAACGAATTGAAGTTTGATTGATTAAGATATATTTTGTCAAAGCATTACTGTAACATGGTATTAGACATTTCTGGTCATTACATTTCCTGAGTATTATTATGAAAAAAAATTTAACTTTGCACACTAAAACAATAAATTGAAAATTTCTTTTAAAATCTATGGAAGTAAATAACATTTCAAATTTTGCACACACATTTAAGAAAAAATGTTAGCAGGTTTACAAGGGGAGACAAGTAGAAACAATGATTTATAATTTTAATTTGATATGCATATTAAAATGATTTCATATTGCATGGTACTGCACATTTCTTTTAATGTGGTATATTTTCTTCTTTTTTTCTGTAGGAATGTGTTTATATGGTTCATAGATATAAAAAAAAATTATGACTTTTTCTTTTTCTCTGTAATTCTCAGTCAAACCAAACCTACAGACAGATGGTCTGTGAGTAGTTCCGCATGAATAAAGTTCTGTTTTACCTTTTAAAAAAATCATTTTTTCTTAGTGTTGAATCTTTGCTGGCTCCCTTGAATTTATTGCCATGCCTAGATCTGTTTTGCATTCCTGTTCTTTTATATATATTTTTTTCTCGTGAAATCTAGAGTGTTAATTGCATGGCTTGGTTGTGTTTGGTTTGTTTACCTGAGTTGTTCCCCTTTACCCGAACTTAAAAGCCATATATTTATTGGTTTACAACAAAGTGTTGTTCCATGGGTTAATTTTTGTACCATGTGACGCCTCTGTACAATTGTGTGGTACTATCATTTCCTCCAGATATAAAGTAACATGATTTGCTATTTTGACACTTTCATGTAAAAATCATCTCTTTGGATTGCTGCAGTTAATAGAAATACCAGTTTCACAAAAAATGCAATTATATTGGTAGACCTTAGTTTGGAATTTGAAAAATTTTGAACTAATTAATTAAGATTTTGGCAATAACAAAATAAATTGATCAGTCACCTACTGAAATGAGTAGAATAATGAATACCAGTAACTTCAAGTAAATTTTCAATGAGACGAAAAATAGCCACTTGTTTGCCGGGCCATGATCTACAATTTTTTTTATTTTATTTTTTGGACCAATATGTTTTCCTAGCTAAATTATATGGTAAATTCCTGTATTATTTTTGTTGGCTGAATCTTGATTTATCCACCTGTGTCGACGATGGAAAAAATGGGTCTGTTAATGCTTATGTAAAATAAAAAACGATTTATTACTAATGATTATTTAAAATTGTCTTCTAGGATGATGCTAGGAGGGCATGGGTCTTTGAAGAGGGGAAGATAAAATAAATCTATCTTAAAAGTGAGGTCAATTTATTATGTCATCATCATCACCACGCACTATCAAACTATTTAGCAGCTTTTGTCAAGTACAGTCAGTCCGTGAACCAATCAAGCTTTCTTCATTGCCATCATAGCCTTGCTTCTTATCTTCCCTTCATTTTGCAATGCATCTATCTGCCTGTGTTATAAACCAAAGCAAACAGAATGATCGTGGTGAAGTTAATCTGAATTGAAAGTTGTTATTGATATCGTTATAATTATTTATAGTGCTCTTGCCGTTGTTGTGTAGGAATTTTTACAATTATGATTTTCATCATTATTATTATCAATATTATTATATTTAATAATTTACTAAAGAAATAAGGTTCAGTGGAGAAAGTTCTGTCTTTTTTTACCTACAAAATTGACTTTAAAGAATCGGCAAAGCACTGTAAAATAATTGAAAATGCAAGAATATGGGTTTTGTAAAAGTTTTTACATTAATTTGATTGCTAAGTGTTTTTGCTTCTTTGTTGTCTTGTTTTCTGCATTTTAATTAAAAAAAATAGTTTCAATGATTCTAAAAAAAAAATTAATGATTCTATTGAAAATTCTATTAAAATTATTCTATATTCAATACTTTTTTTTCAATTAGTATTGCCATCCATTTTTCTCTCATTGAAATTTTGTATGGATGAAATTCAATATTTCCCGAACCTTAAACACAAAGTCACAGCAATTTCTGTCTCCCCACTGATAACCTCTTCTCACAGAAGTACCACAACCCCTACCTTTTGTTCCCTGAGTACCTGTAAACACTATTATCTTAAAAAAAAATTGTTAATGGGCTTTACTCATGTATCAAAGTGATGTCCCATGATATTGGAGGAATCTCTAATGTTTCCCCTGAAAAGTATGACACAGCAAACATACTAGCATTTCACATTTAGCTGTTGTACAATATTCTAAAAAAATTTAAGGCAGTACTTATCAGGCAAGATTAAAATTATGTGGATCTCTTGTTTCTGTGCGGATATGGATGCTACTGATTCGGACTTTGCATTAGGACTTCCTAAGCTCAGATGAGCAGTAAGCCCTATATGCCTCGTGTTGTTGTATTTTTGTATAACTTACTATATTTATATAATTATATACTATTATCATGTATTATCCATGCCTAATTTGTTTGGGTGGGCGGCATCATAATAGGAAGTTACATTATCTCTATGTAGGGTTATTTATGGTGTAAACTTCAATTATTTTGATGATATATAATATATGGCTTACTAAGCTTATTTTAGACTAAAAATTAACCCTAATTAGGAAATGTATGCAAAACAAAATTTTCCATTTATCACTTGATTTTAACTATATGTATTCTAATGGAAAAATTGTTTTTACAAAATTAATTTCTGGTTTCTATCTGTATTTATTTATTTATTTTTTACCATTGCAGTTCGCAAGTTGCACAGCCGTCTGAACTCCCGCCATCACCTCATCTATGGGAATGAACGAGTTAGCTTCGTGTATTTGTAAATAATAATCCAGTGTACTTTTCTGCCATTAGAGGAAGAATTGACCATAGAAACCACTCAAGGACCAAATATGATGTTGTTCTTTACCAGATAATCAACGATAATTTGTGTATTTATCAAAAAAAAACATTTCAAGTGGAATTTCATTCCATCATAATTATTTATTTTACAAAATGGTGCTCACAAAAGAAATAATGTATAAATTGTGTTGTTTATCTCCAAGAGACGCTGTTATAAACAGTGATATACGACAGTATATATATATTATATATTATATATATATATTAACATCATCATCCAGAGTTCTAGTGAACTGACTATGAATATCCACATAAAACTTTATCATGAGACAAAAGTTGTGAGTAAAAGCCGGAAGTGATTTAAAAATACATTACTGTATGCTCATGTGCCTGTTGCATTCATCAACTGTAATATATTTTGTTTTTGTACGACTTTTTGTGTGCAAGATCTGTTTTTGGCCAAGTAAAAAAATCATGATTTTGTTGTGTTTAATTTTAATTTATGACATTTAATATTATGAAAAGTGTGAATTGTCTTTAAAAAAGATGACGATATTCCAGCAGCACGATACCATGGCTTAATTTATAAATAATATGATAGGTACCATATCATGATCTCATTTTTTTATTGACATTTTTTTGTTTATATTTATTTGATTTATTTTGTTAAAATAAGATTATTTAATGTCATTTGTGGTATAATTATCAATCAATCAGTCAGTCTGTCTATCAATTAATTCTATCAGGTTACCAGAACAGGACAAAAGAATAACAAATCAAAAAAAATTTATATTTTATAAAGTATTTTCCATTTTATTGAGTGTTAGCCTTGACAGGCAGAGTGGTCCAAATTGTAGATGTTGAATCGCAGTGTCTTTTACGGCATGTTCGAATCACACACGGACAGATCCTAGTGTGAGAAAGTTTGTCAGTTAGCTTTCTGAAGATTTACAGGTTTATCCTGTTATTTCAGATACTGCTGCCATCCCAGACCTGACCATCTCGACATTAGTGAAATACTACTGACTGGGCGTAAAACTCTTTAGTCCATTTTAAAAAGTACATTTTTAAATAAAAGAAAAAAGAAAATCTGAATATGTAGTTATTAAAATGACACATTTTCATACTTTCTACTAAAAGTTTTGTTAGATCACCTACCAAAGGATATATAGTGTTCTCAGGGTACTCTGGTTTGCTCAATTATTCCAGAACTGACCAACGCTAATCTTGACCTGGGTGTAAAACTGTAACCATACAAGACTCAACTTTTACAACGCTTGTTTGATTATGATTCTGGAACCTAATAGATGCCACCCATTTTGTTGTGATAAGGTATACAAGTAAGAGAAAAGAAAACATTGAATTTAGTGTTGATTTTTATAAAAACTATATATATATATATATGCACCATCATCAAAAAATCTTTTATATATAAGTCATACTCAGGGAAACTTGCAAGGGAGTTAACTCTGCCTTCACCCATTGTAGCAACAAAGTCAAAAGAAGTGAATTGATTGTAAGGGGAGTTAACTTGCCTATATTTAAAAGATAATAAAGCATTACCTGTCCGAGCTATGTTTCAGACATGTACATTTAAAGTTGAGAGTAATGTAAACCTAGTCCTAGTCAAATACATAGATGTTTGTTTTGTTTTTTTCTTTTTCCATTGTTTAAAAATCAGTTTTAAACATCACATCAGCTTTATGTAAGGTAGTTAGAATGAAGTAAATCTAAAAACTTGTTAAATTTAAAAAAAAAATGTAGAGGGAACTATGTAAATCAATGCATATAAACAACTTTTTAAGCTTTTGTTGAAGTAGAAGATAGATTATATGTTATAGAGGGGTTTCCTAACTATTGTCTAGAATGATAAATTTTCAGGATTATTAATGCTTTTCTAATCATTGCCTAAAGAGGTTAAATTTCAGATAAACGACTTGTAGAACTATTACAAGTCTGGTATTTGTGTCCCATGCTAACTAAAATAAGTTTGCCACTGCTGGCTTCTGCTTGGTCTTTAAAAAGCAATGAAGATTTTTTTTTTAATCAGTCGGTGAAAATGATAATAATTCTATTATTTTTTACATTGTGTATTGGTAATGTTTAATAAACATTACTGATTTTATGACAAATATCAGGTGTAGATAGATAGATAAATAAAGCCTTTAAAAGGCCACTTGTCTTCAGGGATAATATGAAATCAAGGTATACGTGACAAAGAAGAAGAAAATTGTTGGATGGTGAAACAAGGAGAATTTGAATTTTCAATTATGTTTTCATTATTAATTTTCGTTTTAAAAAAGTGCATTCCATTACACAAACTTATTGCACTGCCTTTGTTTAATGCAAATGATTTTCTGTGTATACGTGTGTGGTTTTTTGAAAACAACTTTTTTTTTCATCATTTTTGGGTACTTTTGTATAATTTTTGCTACTTATTGACAGAGATATACATATGTGTTAGTGTGTATAGTTGTGTGCCTATTTATTGTGTATCTCACCCAAGTATATAAACGAAATGACGAATAAATGATGAAAGTAGCGTGCGGTCATTTCATCATACTTATATGGGAGGAAACGGCTTTGAGGACTTTGTATTGTGATGAAGAAGAAGAAAAAAAAAGAGTTTATTGAAATTGAATGTATATATCTATTGAAAGTTTATCAGAGTAATGTGTTGTTAAGAGCCAAGACGTGAATCATTCAGAGCTGTTAATTAGGTAGGAAAAACAAAACTCATTATAAATCATTTTTTTTATTTAAGAAAATTATATATATGTAAATTGTACTTTTTTTGTATATGAGAATCTGTCATTCCAAAAAACACAATCTGTAAATACTAAAGGTGTGTGTGTGTGTGTTTTGTGTTTGTAATCCATGGATTGTTTTATGTATAAATGAACTTAGAATCGAGGGGTTGTCTCCCCTTTATATACCCTGTAGATACCTTAGTTGTCATTATTGTTATTATATAACTGGGGGGAAAAATAGCAACCAAAAAAAAGCAAAACATGAATAGAAATGGTGCAAAGTAGTTAGTGAATATTGGATGTAAATAAATATATATATATATATCAAGGTGGTTTACAAGGAAGTCATTCTATCTTATATTTAGATTTTGTTAGCTAAATAATTTCCTATTGTGGGGATTTTATATCTTAAAAAAGTACCAAGAAAAAGTCTAAAAAATTTCAAATGCCAGTCTTATATGACATGGTTGATTGGACTAGGTGAAATATTTTTATTTTTGGACAAGTTCCATTCAATTTGGGAATCCGGTTTCATAGACCAAGTTAAAAGTTGAGAGAGAGAAAAAAAAAAAATACTCGTCTTTCTCACATTATTTTTTGAAACTTTACAAATTTTTGTTAAAATTCATGATTAAATTTCGACCAGAAATTCATGAAACCACACCCAACTTTATATTTTCCTTGTAATGGTGAATTAAACCACCTTGATTGTAGCTACAGCTAACTGTAAAAATAACCCATAAAGAAACTAAACCCGTGAATGTAAATGTCTACAGGTGATTTTATATATATACATATATACACATATATATTTTATTAAATAGATAGTTATTATATAAGTATATATGTGTAGTACCTTTGATTAAGTTATCACATTCTTTTTTTCGGATTATTTAAATTATCTGTTTTAAACAGTTCTTCCAATAACAAGAGTTCCTGTTCTAATCCATCTGTAATAACCAGAGAATAGGGAAATTAAATTCGGCAATTTTTATCACAAAATGATTAAATTTGGCCTTTTGGTAGGGGGATACAAATGGAACTAATTCTGACGTACAATATAGATGCTGAATATTTTGTTGTTAGGGTGGATTATCTCCCTTTAACCAATTTACAGTAACACATTGTCAGCAATCATGATAGATTTCATTTGTATTTATTTATCCTTGCTCACTTGGTAAAAGCCATTGAAAATTGTAAGAACTTGAGTATTTGTGTTCTTAAAAGGTCTGGTATAGACAAAATGGGGATAAAAATCTATTGATAGGTATACATGTCTGCAGTCCCACCTAGAAATATATGATTTAAATGGTCTTTTTTTTTAATTCACAAATTCTGAGGTACTTATTGTTTTATCTTTCTTTATGGTTCATAGCTAGTGTGTTTAGTTCATTGTGGTAAGGTGTATGCGCATACTCGGAAAATCTTCATTGCAGGTTGTGCTATGACAGACTAAATCAAGATATTCTGCAAAGTGTACTGCAATGCCCATTTTCTTATTGTTTGTTTTACTTATATTTTCTTATTCAATGATTTTTGTGAAGAAAATTTTTTTCTTCTTTGACCAGGTGAGCGATACAAGTCCCTTTTTGTCATTTGTTTAATGATGAGATCACTATCTAAAATTGTCAGAACAGAGGAAAATTGTGTAATAGTAATGTTTCCTCCATCTCCCGCTCCCTGACTTCCTCAATGCATCTCTAAATTTTATAACAACACTTCAATGAATTTACTATACCAGACATTTTTTATGGTGGTTGTAAAAATGAAATTCAGATTTATTATGTAGTAGATTTTTTATATATCCGTTTTTATATATGTGGTCGTCAAAATAATGAATTATATTTGTTATAACAAAAGTTTACAAGTAAAGAGTACATGATGATATTTGGAGACGATTCAGTGTGAATGTTAAAGAGTTTAGCTTCATTTATTTGCCAATAGATGCAAGTAGAAATCTGCAATAAATATGTGATACTAGCCATTTATTTTTCATTTTTTTACAACATGTTCATGATCATTATTATTCAAATTTAACCGAGTTGCTGTTTTTACGTTTTTTTTCTTGCTGTGTGGAATCAAGTGGTGTAGATAATGAAGTTATAAAAAACAAAAAAATGACTAGTAGTATTTCAGTAACTGAAAATTCACTGGTTTGAAACCTCCAGTGGTTTAAAATTCACTGGTCAAAAACATCCAGTGGTTTACTGGCTTCAAACATCCAGTGATTCAAGTTCTTAGATACTTGCAATTTTATGGTCCATTAGCCAAATCTGGTCCCAGGTCTACATAATTGATACTGGCCATTTTATATCTCAAAAATTGGCAATTTATTATTTTGCACAAATATTTACTGGTCCAATGAATTGGTCCGAGAGTTTTGGACTGGGTACTATTGGACTAATTACAGGTTGTTTGATTTTAAGATCCCCCATCTAGCTTTATTACTTCCTGCTGTTTTAAGATTGAATTATTTACTTTATTGGTGTTTTATATGATGTAAAATATATTGTTATGTTTTTTTTATATACAAGAAAAAATTGTTTTATCTGCTAAAAAACGGCACAACTTATTATTATAAATGTTAAAACATACAAAAATAAGCTTAGAGATAAACCAAGTCAGCTGTTTGCTTTAAAATTGTAATTCACAAAACGTAACTTGTTATTAAAACCAGGCTGGCCTGTAATATTTTATGCTAGTTTTCTTAATTAAAGTATTAATATATACAGCTCCATAGATACACCAGTACGTCCGATAATACACTAAATGACATTGTGAGTATTCTTGTTATTTTGCTCAATTTTCTGGGAACACAATTATGGGATCCATTCTGATTGAGTAACCGTTCTCGCCATTTGACACCGATCTCCATTGTATTTGGCCTTAATAATTTACTTTTTTTTTAATCTGTAACATTCATTAATGTACCATGTCTTGCTTCAGAATAAATGCAAGTGTGAATGCGAAATCATTGCAATTTTGTGGATATTATTTCATTCATGTAAAATAAGTTAAAATGGCGAGAATAGGTACCTGGGAAGAATGGATCTCGGGGTCCATGCATGTAATCATGAAAATAAATGTGAATGACTGGTCAACCTGCATGATATTATAACACATTTATACTGCAAGAATGATATTTTTATTTTATCACCACTGTATTTGAAAAAAAAAGAATTTGTTCAAAATTTCCTCTGTGATCTGTACATGTTTTCACTATCAAGATAAGAGCCGAATTATAAAGAGATTTTTTTCTCGTTAAAAAACCAACATTCTAACCAGTGAAAATTAACAAGACTTTTTGTTAAATGGTGCTAGAGGAAAAATCTTTTCATTTTCAGGTTTTTATAATCTTTGACATATTTTTGGTCATCAGTATATAAGCTCATGTTTGCCATTTTGTGTATACAAGTGTATGTTTGCTGTACAAATGTGCTGATCTTCCTTGGTGGTGTTTTTTATGCCTCAGGGATGAGGGTTTATTTATTGTATGTGACAGTAGATGAGATGTTACCATAGTAATAGTTGTTTCCAAGGTAACCAATTTCCATTTATGTATATCTGATATTTGAGAGACATTATTGTGTGTTATCGTCCATTTACATGTATTTATGAAAGAAATAAACCAAATAAAAGACAAAAAATAAAATTTACAACAATTGTTCATTGTATTTTACTTTTCTGGCAGGCATTACTTAGTTAATATTTTGGCCCAAGCACTACTGATGAGGAATTGTAAAATCCAAAACGTCCATCAGTGCTGTAAAATTAACACTGGTAGAATATATAAATTATTACATTAATTTGTGATAATAATATGATTAGCTTTCCTAGTCCAAGATTGTGTTTCATCAGCACCACTGCTTTGAAATGGGCGGACATGACCGAGTGGTACTGTCACTGGCTTTCGAAGTCATGGATTGTGGGTTCGAACCTCACTTAGAAATTTTCTGAGATGATTTTCATATCCTGACCATACTAGAGCTGTAAAAAGCAACCAAAATAGTCTTTCGGATGAGACTCAAAAATGAGATCCCGTGTCTCAGTGCATGCTAAAGACACCTCTGTAGAGTTCAAAGAGAGTAGGCCCTACAGAGGACGATTACAACTAGAAGTGATTAAAACAGACTAAGCAAGAAGAATATGGATATACAAGTGTAGAAATACAGTCGAGAATCTGTATCCTTTAAACACCAGTTTTTCATCAAAACTTTAGTAATTGACAGTATCAAATTTGCCAGATTTTACTTAAGCATATTCCAACCTGCCTTAAAGGCCACCTCTATATAAGGGCACATGCTTTTAAAGGTCAATTGAATTGTATCCCAATTGTTCTTTATTCATATTATTTGAACCTATATACAGTCAAACCTGTCTATAAAGACCATCCAAGGGAACCAGTAAAAGTGGCCTTTATGGACAGGTGGCCTATATACAGGTTCAAATAATATGAAATCAGTCTTGATACACAGACTGAGATGGTAGCTGTCTCAATACCATCAAAGGATACTAAACCCATCATCGCCTGTAATATCTACCGGCCTAGTCCGATTAATCAGCCCACTAAACCCCCAATTTTAATTTTTGCATCCAAACGCAAGGCGCGATCTGATTGGTCAATGCAGATTAGTAATGTCTTCACGATGCGAAAGTGACAGAGAGCTAAAGAGAAATCAGAAAACCTTGTATTTCTACCGATATCGATGGATTTTAATTAAAAGTTAGACATGGATCGGTAGAATAATGTTTTAGGAAGAGTTTCATGTTGCCAGCAAGAGCGAGGTAAGGAAATACATGTACTGGAAGTTATCGACGCGTGTTTTCGTTTCTGTCGTTTTGCCAAAAATTTCAAGAATTCAATATTAGAAGCTGTCAGACCACAAACCTCCAACAAGTATAAAATTAAAACGGGTGGGGTTAGTAACCAATAACAACATAGTGACACGATCCAACATTTATCTACTATCTACAGAGAAAACACCATCTGGATAGGATGTGATAGCAATCTTCTGGATATAAAAAGGCAATCTGCAATCTGACAGGATAGAGGGTCACCAATATTCAACAACAATCGGTCAAAATTTTATTGATGTTTTAGAGATATTGGATGCCAGCAAACGAAAGACCTTCCAACGCGTCAAAGTAACTTTTTAAATGTACCTGGCTGTATTTGTAACCAACTGCTCCTCGCTGGTATGTAAAATCACACCTTTATCATGTCTTTGCGATCACGATGTCACCCAAACAACTGCACAAAGACGACATCCAGTTCGTAGACTAATAGATCTCTGGAAAGCAGGTATAGAAAAAGATCCACAACAACAATACTGGAACACAGTAAGACAACGCAACACACCATCATCATTAAATTCACTTTGAAATGAATTAAAGTACATTTCCACATCAACAATAACCAAAAATATGCCATCAACATACACAACTACTAGACCTAACCAGCTTTGATTTAAAATTTTTACCAAGAAGCACACCAGAATAAAGAAGAGGGCTCACAAGAAAGCAAGTCACACAAATAGAAAACGTGACTATGATCGCTATTACAGACTTCAAATAAATTCTAGAGAAGAATACAGAGTGGCCTACAACAACTATGTTAACAACATGATCTCTGGTAACAGCAACAAGAAATTTTACCCATTCATTACGAGTAACAAACTCAGGTATAGCTCCACTACGAGAGGAAGAAACTCGACACCATCTGAGAAAGCAAAGATATTGAACCGCCAATTTCCATCCGTTTTCAACATAGAGACTAGACAATATGACACAAACGTAGCGTTAACCTCACAACACAACACATAGCAATTAAAGTCACAAGGGTACACTTCAGCTGCTTCAAGGGCTAAACTCTCACCAAACAAGTGAACCTGATAATATCCCTACCAGATTCCTGAATACAATAGCAGCAGATATAGCTTCCATATTGACAACACTAATCCAGACATCAATTGACAAGGGAACAGTACCAAACGACTGGAGACTACCCTATACAACACCCCTATTAAAGAAAGGAGATTGAGCTAAAGCCCCCAACTATCGACCAGTGTCATTAACATTAGTATGATGCATGGTAATGGAACACTCGTATACACATACTAGTACTTAGAAGCTAATAACATCATAGCAGATCAACAACATGGGTTAAAAAAGAGGCGTTCATGCAAAATTCAACTCATCAACACCATCGATGATTTAGCCATAGGGCTCATTGCAAGACAACAAACTGCCGCTCTCCTACAAAGCATTTGACAAAGTCCCCCATGAACTACTTGCAATGAAGCTGGAACACTATAGAATTAGAGGCAACATCCTGTAGTAGATTAAGAGCTTCCTTGCAGATAGAAAGCAACAAGTTGTAGTTGATGGTGTAAAGTCTAAGCCAGCTCCAGTTACATCAGGAGTTCCCCAAGACACAGTACTGGGGCCATTGCTATCCCTTGTTTATATAAATGACCTACAAACCAAAGTCAGACCAACAGTGCTCAAGGCTATTCGCAGACGATTGCCTATTGTACCATCAACAACAATGAAGATGCCATCATTCTACAACAGGACCTGGACCAACTACAACAGTGGGAGCAAGACTGGATAATGAGCTTCAACCCAGACAAGTTTGAAGTGATCCGCATCACCAACAAGAGGAACATTATCAAAGCTGATTACAACATCCATGGCCACACACTCTAGCTTACAAACCAGGCTAAGTACTTGGGCGTCAACATGACAGTAAATTCTCCTGAGGACCGCATGTAACCATCACAACGAAGAAAGTCAATAACACCTTAAACTTTTTACATAGGAATATTTACAGATGCTCAAAACCCATCGAGGAGACCAGCTACAAGACTCTAATCCGCCAACAGCTGGAATATGCTTCATAAGTCTGGGTCCCCTCCACTAAATTCACATAGAATAAAGAAAGTCTAATGCCAAGTAACACGTTTCAACATGGATGATTACAGGAAGAAGGGCAGTGTTTTATATATGCTATATAAACTCTAGCTAGAGAGTCTTCAAGAACGGCGAATGAAAGCTCGCTGCACTATGATGTACCGTGGTGTCAACAACATGATTGATGTACCAAAAACATCACTCCAACCGGTTAATCTGAAGACCAGAAGACATCAGCTGAAGCTCATGCAACTGGCATGTACTACCCAGAGCTACCAAGATTTTTCATGACCGGCATATCACTTTTGAATTCACTTCCACACACCGTCGTTGCTGCAAGCTCCATCGACTTCTTTAAAGAGCTCATCAGCAATCACAGAAGGCAGTAACAACACCATCAGAAATTGTAAATAGTGTAATATTTTGGTACTTTATGTTTCTTTTCAAGATCTTGGAAAAAGGTTTTGGTTTCATAGTTTTGGTCCAACCTCCACTGATGAGGAATTGTATTCTGAAACGGCCGTCTAGTGCTGTAAAATTGAAACTGGTATATTATGTGATTTAACCTGTTTTAACAGTCATCACATGGTACCGATTTTATCTAGTCGTGCGTTTAATGGTCCAGAGGAGTCCGACACAGTAATGGAAGAAGAAGAAGCTGCTGAGATTCGGTCCGTTTTCGTTAGCCCATTATTAAACTTTTGACAGGTCTGTACTGTAGAACTTACTGGATTTAATTACTCACGTGTTCTTACACGGAATTTTACAATATTATGTCGATATTATTTTTATTACAACATAGTTTTGTAATACAGGGTAAATACAGGTTAAGGTGCAAGCATTACAGGTTAAGACTATATATTTGTACTGGAAGGACATTTATTCTTTAAACGTAACACTTGGAGGGGGTACAGATAAACGGGTTGATAAGCCAAGGTTCTGTGTTTATATTTCGTGACTTTAATCATTTAGAAGAGTATAATTGGTTTTTAGATAGGATTAAAATAATGGTCATTTTACAGAGATTTAAAGAATACTCAATCAGATATACGCTAATCTGATTATCCAATACAATAGCAGTGTTAATCTTTGATCGATTAGAGAAAAAATCTATTAAGCTTGTTAATCTTCAAAGAAAATCAAACACTAAATTTTATAACAATTAAATATTTAATTCTTATCTTAAAACATTTAAATTTAACATATCACAGTCTTTTCATGGATTAACAAACTTTTATCATACATACATAACTCAAAATATCAACACTTCTCATAAAAAACTCCTCAAAAACTTTAAATTAAATGGATAACGATAAATGAAAAAAAAACAGAATGATTATTGTCTATCCTCTTACAAACCGAGGCCCAAACATGCATAGTTTATGATAACAACGTCAAAAAATGAATTAAATAATTTAAAAACAAAACTAAACATCGGAAACAATAGATTTTTTTTTCTAATTCTGGAGCATGTTTGATGATCATGAGCATTACATAATTAACGTACTAGTAAATACGATCAAGGCCAAGAGCAAAATTGATGGCAATGATGCTACCCCTAAAAGACCAAAATTGATGCTTCCCCTAAAAGAGCAAAATTAAGGACAAACTATACCAGCTCTGTGACCAATCTAGACAGGGCCATGGGGGCACTGGCCCTTTATTTTGCCAAATGGTTCCATTGTAAAGGCCTTAGTGAGTCCATATTCACATAACACGAATGCAAAAATATTAATTTTATGGTATATTAGATGATTAAAAAATTGCCCCTCTAAATAATTCCTGGATTGAACACTATCGGATCAAGAGCAAATAATGATGCAACCCCTAGAGACAAACAGCAATATAAAATGCAATGTATTGTGAAGATTATCTCTGTCGATTATTCTTTTTTTTTGAGTAATATATCCTTAGCTAAATATGGTAAAATATATTTTGGTCCTTTGGGTATCTTTTCAACATCTTGATAACAATTCTGGTTTCATAATTTTGGTCCAAGCACAACTGATGAGAAAATTGTATTCCGAAACGGCCGTCTAGTTCAGTAAAATTTAAACTGGTATAATATGTAGATTACAAGTTATACCAGTTTAATTTTACAACACTAAACGACCGTTTCGGAATACAATTCCTCATCAGTAGTGCTTGGACCAAAATTATGAAACCAAAATTATTTTGAAGATGTTGAAAAGCTACCCAAAGGACCAAAATATATTTTGATACTTTATAGTTGGTAGAGCTTGTAGGGAAGTTTGTATAACGAAGCAAGGTGATAAAAAATAAATTGTTGACACATGGATTTTGCAAGCCTAGGCTCATGGAGGCCCTCAAAAAGATTTATGGCCGTCATTTATGGCCGTCATTACAGTATCGTTGATGAGCATGATGTTTCTGCATCCGAAAAAATAACCCTGGATATATTTGACGTCTAATAGTATCATGTTCTTTCATTCCTAATCTTGATTACACACACCTTCCATAATTCCGTTGAACTTTTGAACAATGGGAAATTAAATTATTTTGTAGTATTCTGTACTAGTATTTAACAAAATGATATACCAAAGTGACATTTCTTATTTTAAAATATAATTTTATCAACACAGGAATATAATTAACATGATACACAGGCAATTTGTTCTCAACCTTTCTCATATAGGGGTAACATAAATTTTGCTCTTGGCCCGTTTTCTACATTTTCCAAAATTCAGTCCCCAGTTTCACAATCATTCCTCAACTAAGAATTTTTTAACTTAAATTTTGTATTTTTTATTTATTTTTTTTAACTTGACAACAAAATAACAACTTAAATTCCTAAATATTTTTTAAAAAATAACAAAATTATTAAGATTTGAAATATTGCTAGATTTAAGTTAAGGAGGTCTTAGTTAAGGAATGATTGTGAAACGGGCGCAGGGCATTTAAGCGAAAAATGAAAAAATCTAAGTGGACATTTGAGCGTCAGTTTTAATCTACTCTCCTGTACATACTTGACCTTAAACTGTATCCTGTAAATTGTATAAAGTTTTAACAATTTTTTTTAGTTTTCTGAAATGTAGTGTTAGACTTTTAATGGATTTTATCAATTTTAAATTGGTGCTTTTCAAAAGCTTTATCCAAGAACAGACTTCAGTCGGAAGAAGTTAAAAGAACATTTCACTCAAATGTCTACCATACATTTGGAATTTCGCTCAAATGGGTTAAAATTATGACGCTTAATGTCCATTACTTCGTCGCTCAAACGTCTGTTTTTCGCTCTTTTGTCCTATGTTTTCACTCATATGTCCAACGCCGTGTGAAACTGGGGCCTGAAGATACAAGATCCGTTGGTAAGAACTATTGTGTTAAAAGAGACGTTTTTATCTCCGTATAGTTTGACTAGCACAAGGTATATTTCGAATTTTAATATAACGGGATTTATAACTTACTGACGTAGATGTAAAACAGTATGGTTTTAATTTTAAATTTGATTAGTTTATTATAAACCCGATTATAAAAATGGTACCATATGTTCTTATTAAAGCAGAACCAGATTAACAATATATAGTTATACTGGCATGATAATTCATTTTCTAACAAGATTAATATTCAGTGTGAATCAACAAAAGAAATGAAAATATTAATTTAACATTTGGCGTGACTCCGAGAGTATCACGGATATGCCAGTGACCTGTTCTAAAATATTCTGAATTTTCAATTTTCAGTGATTTACTCAACTAATTACATTACACACCCTTTTTTATTTATTCTATGAGTGAAATAATTCAAAATAAGATAACAATAACAAACTTCAATTTCAAATACAACAAAATAAAATACAAAAAGTCATTAAATTTGCAGTCGATCCAATACACAGTTTCTATAGTCAATTTTGGATCAACAATTTTGGTCCAATCACTACTGATGAGGAACGGTCGTCTAGAGTTGTAAAATTAACACTGGCATTAATATGTTAAACTAGAAAAACTGTAAGCTACTAGCTCACAAAAATACCCCCCGCTCCCCCCACAAAAAAATCCATCGGATCAATTTTTTTAAATAGGAGGTACACATCTACATTATATCACAAAGATTGTGTGAAAGTTTCATGAAAATCCATTGAAGGGTTTAGGAGGAGTTGCGGATAAGAGATAGGTACCGTAAGGTGTAACGGAAGGACGAACGGACAACCCTATCACTATATACCCCTACTTTTTAAGAGGGGGGGGGTATAATAATTCAGGTTTATTATATTCAAAGTTTGACATTTCATATATATATATATATTACTGGCTTAAAACAATTGGATGGGTTGGGTTAGAAAAACACACAGTCTTGTATACGACCATCCATATGCAAAAAGGGCCCTTAGGTAAAAAAAGAGAAGAGAATTTCACTTAATCTCATGTTTATGAAGCACTAACACTGGGCTATGCAAAGATATTAAATAAAAGTGAATCATCCAAGAAGTTATGGAGGAATTGTCAAAAACACAAAGCCATGTTTTCATAATAGAATATATTTATATTCTCAATTTTTCTGTTTTCTACATTATGAATGGATTTTTCTACGGCCCGTTTCGCTTACGGAACGTCATATATTTCTTGGCATTCCATTAAGATTAATAATTAAACTCAATACTGAATGACAGGAGTTAATACTAAATTATGGAAGACATCAATCAAAAATTGAAAGAAACCGTAAAACCAATAGACATTCTGTTGTATCCACGTCAAAACTTCTGTGGAAAAATTCAAAAAGAAATATTTAAAATTACTGAAACATTTGGTTAGGATACAAATAAAATGAAAGCCTTCCCAAATACCCATGTTATTAATGATCATTGTTGCTACAAATTGTAATCATTGTAAAATAAAATCAAATTAATTAATAGATTTGCGATCCATAGTGTTGTCGTCTGCCACTGTACTACACCGGGATTCTCTGCTGTCGTCTGGTTCCTTTAAGTTTGAGGATTGCGACTCCTTGATACCAAGAAGCAAACCGTTTGTTAGGTTTGATCTTTTTAACTCTGGTAATGTTTTATTTGTGTTGCTTGGTGATTCTAATTTAGAATCATTATCACCTTGCTTCTGTAACCCCATAACATTTGTTTTAACATCCTTTGACTTTTTGTCATTTTCTTCTACTAGTATTTCATTATTGTTATTTGGCACTTTGTCCTCTTTTGTACTAGTTTTGTTTTCTTTAGACGATGATGGAGTTTTTCCATCGGTGACGTCATCATGTGGCTTCATTGGTGCAACAGAGGATTTAGATAGTTTTTCTTTTTTCGCCAGTTCAGCAACACGGGCAAGAAGTGGTTTTTCGGATTCACCTCCAGGTTTTCCCTTAAGTGCATTATCAGTTAGTTTTTGCCAAATATTTAAATGGAACTTTCGTTTTCTTTGACGTAATTTCAACCGACATTTTGCATGTAAGTAGTACAGGGTAAAATTATTAACTATAGCCGGCACAGATAAAGCTATGACTAATACACCACTTGTGGCACATATTGCACCCACTGCATATCCTGGTCCACTCTTAGGCACAAAATCGCCATAACCAACTGTTGTCATGGTAATTAAGGCCCACCAAAGTGCCATCGGAATATGATTAATTTCCACGTCTTCTGCATTGCCAAATACCTCCATGTAGAATTCTAAAGATGCGAATATTATAACTCCGATGATTACGACTAGCAACAATAATAGTAATTCCCTAGTGCTGGCTTTGATGGTGTATACTAAAACTTTCAAAGCCAAGTTGTGCTTCATAAGCACGAAAATACGAAATATTCTCAACAATCTCGTAGCAAACAAAATTCTAATTACGAAAAAAATATTTTTAGGATCTGGATGTAGATACACAATCATAACGGCTAAATAGTATGGTATTAAACACAAAAGTTCAACTATGGTCATAGGAATTTTCATAAACTTCAATTTGTTTGGTGATGATATAAGTTTTAGGATAAATTCACAAAAGAAAAACAGGTTACAACCGTGATCTAAAATTAACAAAATATGATATTCGTTACGATTACCCATGTTGAAAATATTGAACTCTTGTCTAATATCTGCATTTGTAATGTTTCCATGGTGACGAACGGCGATTGAATCAAAGTATGGAAGTGTTTCTATGATAAAGATAACTATTGACAATATAACCACGGTCAGTGATGCTGTTGCAAGTACCTGAAATAGAACAATATCAAATTATTGCAAATACAAAACACGAGAGATTACAGATGGAGTACAAAAATATCGACCAAAACCTTAATCATCTCCATTTGACACAGTGTCAAAACCAAAACTCTTGAAATGAAGTTTAAAGGCTTTCTAAACACTACAGAATACAAAACTGTTTGAAATGAAAAAAAACATACTAATCCATGTTAGAATCACAATCCAGAAGCAAAGTAAAAACTTTGAAAGTGACAAGTTAGGGTAAATCAGGAAATGAGGCCGGGTGCTCCGGAAGGGTAAGCACTACCTGTTTAGCTAGCTACAGCTAGCCACATGTGTTACCAAAATTGAGTGAAAGGAACATGAAACTATGGGACGTCAAATATATCCAGGGCACCTGGACACAGAGACATCAAACATATCAACAATACTGTGATCACGACCATTTAGAAACCATTTTAGAAGAATCAGTACACAATCACGAGTTGCATGTCACTTACAGCCTGTTGTAAATGGACCACAGGATAATGTAACTCAAGGTTCATTATTCTAAAATAGGAACCCAATATTCGATTAAATGCCCATTTTTAATTTTATTCAATAATGGCCAGACCGTTTGGAAAACAGAAATATCTTCATGCACAAAATGCAATTCTCATGATTTGAATACTGCCATACATAAAAAAGGATGTCTTGCATTGTTTTACCTATTTAATGGGTATCAAATTGACACCGTCAACCAATTTATAATCTGTAATGATTTGATCAATTTTGGTCCTTGATTCTTGTTATTGAAATGATTCCGTGACTAGAAAAAAATACATTCGACGGGAACGAAGTTTGATTAAACCGCTTAGATCCAGTTGGCAGTTTTTACACTCGAAGGTTGACGGGAACTACAATTAAACCGCATAGATCCAGTTGACAGTTTTTGACGGTCGGCGGCTTTGGACCGCTTTGGTAAGTGCTCTGTACGCAACTGTCCTTGTGGTATTGTTTTGTTTTATCTGGACGATATCATAATTTTCAGATAAGTTATATTGTGTCAATAGCTATATTGTGTATCTGTTATATCAATCATACAACGGCCTAATTCTTTTATAAAGCCACAAAATATAACAATATTTTATAAATATATCAATTAATTACATCTAAGCTAATTAACAGAACAGAACAAATGACCCTCGTGATGAAATCGTGCCTGTGTAATATTAGGTGATTTTTTTTAAAACAAGCATTGTTAACGTGTCGTCTAGCAAATAAAAATCCCGTCCTGTCGTTTTGTCCTACCACGGCGGTACCTCAGTTGGTAGAGTGCTAGCTCCGTAACTGGGAGGTATTAGGTTTGAACCCCGACCAAGTCTGACAAAAACTTGAAAGTGGGAAGTGACTGTTTTTTCGCCAATCACTCGGCAATACGAAATGAAAGTCACGATTCTTTCGGATGGGAACTTAAAATAAACCAAATCCCGTGTCACGGTGGGCTTGACACGCTAAAGAACCCTGCTGTGTCCTGCCATCAGCAAAACGCACAGGAAACATTTCTGCATCTTCGCCTATAGCTAGCGACGTCTCGATATAAGTGAAATATTCTTGACTGGGACGTTAAACACCATTACTCAGCTCATCTGTCGTTTTGTCCAAATCAAAGTATCCATTTAGTCCATGTATATAAACGCCAATCATGGGTACTTCTTATTTTCTGATTTCAACTTCTAAAATATATTTGGATTTCTACAATTTTGGTCTCAGCACTACTAAAGAGGAATTTCATTCCGAAACGGTCGTCTAGTACCTCAAAAATAAAGCATTAGGTATTATTTGCTGCTTGCAATAAATAAATTGTTGACTCCGGGATATTGCAAACCTAAGCTTTTCAGGGCCCTAAAAAGTTTTATGGTCATCACAGTATTGTTGATAAGTTTGATGTCTCTGTGTCCAGGATTGCTCTGTATATGATATATTTGACGTCCCATAGTTCCATGTTCCTTTCACACAAGTTTGATCACACACGTGGCGGGTGTAGCTAGCTAAACATGAAGTGTTTACCCTTCCGGAGCACCCGGCCTCACTTTCCTGGTGGAAGTTCACGTGCCTAACTTGACTTGTCAGTTCCAAAGTTTTTACTTTGATTCTGAATTGTGATTAGGGCATGGATAAGTATGTTTGTTTTTGATTACATTGACATGGATAGATAAGCGTGTGGTGTATTTATTACAGGACACACTGCTAATGCTTCGAACGACTTTTGGAGCGGCTACTGGAAAAGAGATCCACACCAGTAAATTTTCAGAAAAATTCTTAAATAATATGACTCAATGAGATGTTCTATTGAGAAATGAACTGAGAAGAAAACCCGTACAAAAACACAAATTTTAATCAAAAATCGTTAACGGGAAGACATTGCTTTAACTATTTAAGCATTATTATATGTATAAATTATGTTGATAATTACATATTATACCAGTTTAAATTTTACAGCTCAAGGCGAACGTTTCGGAATACAATTCCTCAAAACAATTTTTGACCTAATTCAACATCTACTTGAACAGTTGTTTAATTCCGCGGGGATAAAATTTCCCTGTTCAGACACTCGATCATATTCACGGGTATAAAATTTCACGGTGCAGTTGCCAGTGTACACTTTTTTCTGTACAGATTATCTACGTCTAAGTGTAACTAATGCTAAATGGAAATATTCATTCCGCGCTATAAAGTAAAACCGCAAATAAAGCGAAATTAAATCCCCATCTATACAGTACTTAGTTTAAGGTTGTTGTTGATAAGTAGAAATAACACAGAATTACATCTTTTTACACACCAAAAAAATTAATTAAAATAATTCTAATTTGAAATGTAAATTTCAAAAGTTTTGCCGGATCAACATGGATTTTTTAAGGTAATAGTAATTTGTCCTTACGTATTCTCAAATTAGGAATGGCATTGTTTTTGACCCGTAGAATGGTTTTAATCCCTAAAACATTATGTAAAACTGCCATACAATATTGTAAAGGGTTTTGTTCTTATAACAATATTCATAACTCGGACATTTAAGTAGGTTTATTCACAACAAAAATATTTACATGCTGTTATTTGGTTACAATAACTATAGTCATTATCAAACCTTATGAGTCTACCTGCTGATCAAAAGGTATATAAAGAATTTTAATTCCATCAGTAATATTTAACACAACCACTGGTTTGAATCACTGATCATGTTATTAACAACAGTAAGCTATACTGGTCAATATCAAAACCACAATATCAAAAGCAAAGTAAAAACTAACAAATAATGCACGTGAACCTCACATCGGAAGTGAGACCGTGTGCTCCGGTGTGATGATAGTGGAAAAACATGATCGTAAGCGAATTTGAAGCTACTTTTACATGGACGGGCTTAGCTACATCGGGCAAAATTTTTCTGTGTTTTCCATGTGAACTTTTATTAAAAAATTAAGTTTTGTCCAAAAATTTAATGTCAATTTAAAGAATATTTATCTGGGAACATAATGACACTAAGATCACGATGATCGGACACAAATTAAAAAAGTAATGTAGAATTTTGTCGGAGCACCTAGAAGTCAAATATCTGATTCGTTGTTCCCCTTTACTCTTTTTTTATAGACTTAGGGGTATTTTTTTTTTAAATTTTATTATGAAACTGGCCCCTGTGGTTTAACTAGCTACATCCGTCACGTGTAAAAATCAAAATTGAGAATGAAAGAAACATGGAACTATGCGACGTCAAATATATCCAGGATATTTTTTAGATACAGAGACATCATACGCATCTCAACAATTTTGTGATGATGATAAAACCTTTTTAAGACAATTATGCAGTACCTACTAACAAATAAATTATTGACCCAGGAATAATGCAAGCATAGGCTTATCAAGGCCCTCAAAAAGTTTTATGGTCGTCATCACAGTATGGTTGATAAGTTTGGTGTCTATGTGTCCAGGATTGCTTTGGATATATTTGACATCCCATAGTTCCATTTTCCTTTCACTCAATTTTTATTACACATGCGGCGGGCATAGCTTGCTGAACAGGAGGAAAGTGGAGGGAACTAGTTATGGCCTTATGTCCCACCTGGAATGAAGAGGATAGGTGATGTGAGGTGACCAATACTTGAATCCAAATAAGAAACTATAATCAGATGATCTTGGTGAACATGTTGTGCCTGCAGTAACCGTGCAATTTTGAAAACAGCAATTATTTTGCAGGTTTGTTTGTAATGCGTATACATACCCACATTCGTATTACAAGCAAAATCCCATTTAGCCAAAGCCAATTAATATGCCTCTAGAATAAAGGAACTGCATAAAAAAACAAGATTAGACAAACACTTCCAAAAAAACTACTAAGTTTAGACAGATAATTGAAATGGTGTCAAAATGGTATCAAGGCACAAGTCTTATGACAAAAGCTTACCTTGGCAGGAGTTGATGTGGAAGGCTCTTGTAAACCTCTCCATATTTTAGGTCGTTGTTTCTGGAAGAACGAGGCCTTTTCACTAACGGCTTCAGTGGCAACTTTGTGGTGGTGCTCATCCTTTTCAAATCGTTCTATCATGTCAAAGGTTTCTTCATGGTTAATATAATGAACCCAGCAACATTGCTGAATATCCTTGTCATCAATCTTCCAATAATTCAGCTCTTCCTTAATCAAAGGCCCACAAATGTTTGTTGGCATGTGGAGTTTTCCCGACCGGTAAAAATTTAAAATATACGGAAACAAATCCGGGTGGCGGTCAAAAAAGAACTCCTTCTGGCCAGATGATTTGGCTTTGTCCGCAACATAAGTCAGTCGGGTATTTTTCAGTTTCATTAAGGTGGATATCTGTGTCTGGTGCTTGATCCCGCCGACGTTTAGTGTAATAAGGTCGTCGAGAGGGTCCGAAATATCTTCTTTTTTACTTTTACTCTTCGCTCCATCTTTTTTATCCGTCGTTTGTTCCTTTTCATTTTTACCACCAGATGATCCGATTTTAGCCCACATACTGGTGTTTTTATGAACATTCTACATTTTTCTTCATTTTCCTAATCATTGACCGACGTCAATGGGTTATTGCTTTATTCGATAGAAGTAAAAATTCCATTTTATTTGACAAAAAAAAAAAAAAAGTGATCCGTGAAAAACTAAATAACTACATATAGCTTTCCGAAAAAGGTTCCAAATATCGCAATCGCCGTTTTAACTTAAAATTTCAAAATCTATTATGGCCTTATGAAACGGTAACTCCTTCCGTCACTTTTTTGAAGTTTTTTTATTAGTAAAACTGTTCCAATTTTCGAATTCACTATATCTCCTTAAATTTTCAAAAATTATTATGATCCTAAACACGATGACTTCTTTGAGAATCCGATGCTTCCTTTTTTAAATATTAATTCAATCTATTTCCATACACTCAATGCTGATCATAATGGCACCATTGTGAGGATCATACGATTTGGTATGTATAAATTTAATGTTTTATAAACTGGCGTAAACAATGGTTTAAATATGCTTGTATATAAAGCTGCACTTTAGATTAACAACTTTGTCGTACAGAACAATTACATATTTCAAACACGTCGTATATCATACAATTTTTTTTTTCGTTACAATAATTTTATGAGTATGACTTTATAATAACCCATATCTTTTAAACACGCATATCAAATTGCTTTGTTCTGGGTAGACGTATTATATACTGGGTACAGATAACAATAGGAATCGTCTTGTATCTTTGAATTAAATCAGAATCATTCGAACGATTTAACAGCATTTGTTAGTATTGATATCTTTCAAAAATTTGACATTGTGATTGGCCATTTCTGATATAAAAATATAGCGTTACGACTTCAACATGTTATTATTCATGTCGAAATAACAGTTTATGCTTCCAAATTTTAAAACTTTGCCCTAAACAAAAGATTAATTATCCAATCTTTATTATTCTCCAAATCTTTATGAATTAAACTTGTCTGTTAATAATGAATGGTTTCGGAAAAGCCTATTCAATTGGAGGTTTTTTTCCTTTATTGAAACTCACGGCTCCATTTGTTTTTCCGAAATTTAATGTTTTTAATTTTCCTTGAAGATAATCAGGTCTTTCCCGGATTGGATTGGCATAAAATGGAAATATCAACTGAATGAAATCCGGCTATATCATTGCGTTTCCGAAATTAAATGTTTGCCGTGAATTTTCCTTGAAGATAAGGTTTTTCCTGGATAAGATTGGGATAAAATAAAACTATCAACTATTCTGAAAACTGGCACAACTTTAGTTCATAAAATTAACTGTTTGGTGGAAATTTTCTTTGAAGATAAGGTTTTTCCCTGGATAATATTACTTACATAAAATGGAACTATCAAATATTCGGAAAACTGAACGTGAAGTTAATCCAAATCGCCCAAAATACTATATACGTTTTTAATTACATAATTATCAATAATTACTTGAATCGCTTTAAATACCTTCCGCTTTTAAAAACACGCGTTGTCATACCATATTTATAACCGTGATTTACTTCTGTAGTCGTGTTTTCTCCCAAATTCATACATTTATAACGCCGCATAAAACTTTTTTCTTATGCATAGGTTCTGGTTTTATTATATCCATGTTATTTAAAAATATCCAATGTATTTATAAAATGTTTTAATATTTACAACTTTTCAATTCTCCATTTTGCATAATTAAATCCTTTGCACATTAAACATGGAGTTTAAAGAAAACTTTTGCCGAAGTTTTTTTTTTCAGATTGTTAAGCGACAGCTTCACTTCTCGACTTGGTCAGTTGTGGTGCTTCTATATCACGTTTGACCCCTCCTTGTACTACTGGTCAACATACTAAGTTCCCTAACACGTCCTATATTACAATAATTACTTGGTGGTTATTAATTTTTTTAAATAACTTACTCAAATAACATAAGTACTTAAGGTTGCACACTAGTACACTATTATGTACTATAAATAAACCTCATTATCCCCGATACCTAGATTTATAAGTAATTAAACCTTATAAAATATGCCCATTGTTTGGCATTGTAAGGAGTGGAGCGTGGGGTAATGGAAATTTACCCTCCCCCCTTTTCCCGTCAAGATGTTCCCGCTTATGTCGAGGCTGTCAATTTAGGGTTGGTGGAAGAAAACGGAGTGTCCGGATAAAACCAATTATCTTCGGCAAGCAAAATGACAAACTCTCATACTATAATCATTTGTTCCAAGTTGGATTCGAATTTAGCCGAGTTGAGTTGAGTTAGATAATGGTGTTTAACGTACCAGTCAATAATATTTCACTTATACCGAGACGG
The DNA here is from genome assembly GCA_021292105.1 of Anadara kagoshimensis. Lineage (NCBI taxonomy): Eukaryota > Metazoa > Mollusca > Bivalvia > Arcoida > Arcidae > Anadara > Anadara kagoshimensis. The sequence continues at coordinate 41,430,666 of CM037874.1, forward strand.
TGGCAGCTATAAGAGAAGGTGCAGAAATTTTGCTTGTGCGTTGCGCTGATGGCATTTTACAGTACGGTTCTTTATCGTGCCACACCTTCCGTGACATGGGACCTCGTTTATTATAAGTTCCCATCCGAAAGAACCGTGACTTCATTTCGTAATGCCGAGTGCTTGGCGAAAGAACAGTCAATACCCAATTTCAAGTCTTGAGTCAGGCTGGGTCATGCTTTGTGATCCGTCAGCGCACGCTTTAGTCCACTCGATTACCGAGGCCCCGGCAAAGTGAGCCTCATTCCAAAAAGTTCAAAAGTTAGTGTTTATGAACCATAGGGTAAGCATAAACTGCTTGAACCACACCACTGAGTACCGTTTTAATACCATGATCATTGTCCTTCCAGTGTTAAGTGTTTTTACAATTCATGTTTTCAATGATTTATTTGCCAATATGGTTCTTTCTGTTGTGGTGTATGATGTTCTTGATTGCTTTACAAATGAGCTGTAATGAAACTGGCTCTAAAATTTATTGGTATTTAGTAATTTTGAAAAATTCCCGATAAATCGATTGTAGTACTTACTCTAAGTGGCAAAAACAATGGAGTTTTTGTTGTTGTTGGCATGTGTGTTTTTGTCTTAGCGCTTTCCAATGGTGATTTTTTCCACTATAGACATTTGCATTGGAAAATTTCCCGATATTCGCATATTTTTATTTTCGTGTTGTCGATTGGTGATTAAAGCAAAATCCCGTGAATTATTTCAGGAAGGGACTTCCATTTGTACCCTCCACAAAAAATGATTTTGACTTATTTCAAAATAAAAATATTCGCGAGTCTTGTTGCTCAAGAATTTAAGCGAAAATAAAACGAACTTCATCGGATAATGGTTAGTGCAAATGCGAGTGAATTACATGTATATTGAAATAAAATATTCAAATAAAAATATTTTTGACAGTTTTACTAGTTTTCTACTAGAAGAGTAAGAGAGGCCGGCTTAAACAGACCTGGCGTAGGAGTACCGACACAGAGGCACAAACAGCTGGAAAGACCTGGGCTGAACTGAAGAAGATAGCCCAGAACCATGTCAGATGGAGCAATGTTGTTGCGGCCCTTTGTTCCCCAGGGAATCAAGTTAGTCAGGTCAAGTAAGTCACTAGTTTTCGCGTCTTGTTACTCTCGAAAAATTACGCGAAATTAAAAACGAAGGCGAAAATTCCCCCGATTTACAGGACTGAAAAACCCTTGGACTGCCTTAAGGTACAAATATATACATATTAGTATAACATTCATTTTTATAGCCCCTTTCTTTATATTGTATTGAATGTTGACATTACTTACGCGTAAATCTAACTTTGAGTACAACAATTATATCTTATATTGAAATCGCCAAAAGTTCTTTTAAATACAAACATTAAAATTAAATGCAATTAGAGAATAAAGACGGTACATGCCGTTCCAAAATTTAACGCTACGCGAAATAGAAGAGTCGAAGCTCGGCTTGCGAGGGACCTAGATACTGTAAAGGTATTTAATTTCACGTGTATTTATTTTCGAGGTATATGAAATTAAGTCATATTCGCATGGTTAAATTTTCGCGTTTTTATATATGCACTATAACAAAATAGGCATAATTTAATTTTCGCTCCATATGAGTTTTCACGCCAAAAAAAATTTATGCGACCGCAAAATAAGCGAAAATGAGTACATCGCGAAAATAAATACGTTTACCGTATGCCGAATAGCTAGTGATCGAAACCCTGCTGAGATCGACATCGACAACAACTGTCGAGATATAGCTAACGAGAGGCTGAAATAAGATGTCGATTCGTTAAACTCTGGACAGGGCTGTACTGTACGCTTGTGTGGTATGTGGGTTTAAATCTTATTGGTGAACGGAAAGAGTATTTTTTTTTAAAATAAAGCGTAGGTCTTTAATTCTATTGTGTAATTTTCATTGTAGTAGAACTGTTGGGGATCCTCCAAAGTAAACAGGATCATGAAAAAATAGAATTAAGTCAAATCTGGCCGAGATTATCATGAAATAAAGTTGTATGTAAAACGTGTACTTGGTAAAAGCTAAATGGAACCACGAAATAAATAAATAAATAAAATAAAAAGTGATTCAGACTGGACGGACGGAACTTCGAATTTCATATACCACTTTCTTCGTATGATAAAATTTAATAATAAAACGTCATAGCCAAATGCAACCAAGATCATAAAAAAGGAAAAGGAAAAATATGAAAAATAAAAACAAGTGACGTCGACTAGAAGGACGGAACTTCGAACTTAGTACCATCTTCCTTTTTTCTTCGAAAGGAAGGGAATAAAATGCCAGATAATCATACTAAGAGACTTCTGATAAAAAGACCCGACTGTGGACAGACACTGGACAAATGCTCTTTGTTCTTGACACCTCGATATAAGTGAAATATTCTTGACTGGGACTTTAAATGCCATTACTCAACTCAAATTTCTTTTTTATACATGTTTAAGGTCTAGGTATTTTTGCTAGTTGTGTTGATATACGGTGTTGATTCCGAACTTTGCAGCAATGGAAACGTATTGAACGAATTATTCGAAAAAAATGATACATCTTGCTGATGACGATCAAAATGACATCGAATGGAAGCAAAACTTTAAATATCTTAGCATTACATTCGGCTTATGTTGTGCAATTATAAGTGGTCACTGACCCGACTTTGGGCCTTGTCACAAAGTTTAAAACAAGGTCATAAGATGTCATAGTGACCTAATTATATTTCAACCGGTACATGTTCTCCTGGTCAAACTACATGAATATGGAATCCAGTGACACACTTAAGAAATAGTAAATGCAGCTGAATCTAGGTTGGGTCATGTCAACATCACAGTGACCCACTATCATAGATATACTCTATGTGTGTAAAGTTAGTGACGGCCTTGGGTTACGAATACTAGTGACTGAAAAATTGCTTAAGCTGCAACGAAGTGAACTACCAAACAAAACCTTTGAACTTCATCTCCTAAATGAGATATTTCAACATGAATGTTTTGAACAATGGTCGCCGAAAACTACAAATGAAAACGCAAACCATAAAACTATACATATAGTTTGATAGGAGATGCTCATCTAGTTGGCCACTATGGTTTTGTAAGATTAACCATGTGTTTAAGTCAAGTTGTATCACTATGAGTGAAGCTGGTATCGGTAAAACGAAACATTTACTCCATAATATCTTCATAACAAGGTAACAAGTCTGCCACCCATCGTATAGCCAAACAACACTGACCTGTCCGTTTGACTTTTAATTGAAATATTTATTATGAACCAGTATATTTATGTATAGGGAAAACAGGTGTTTATTTCGTCTACAACATGTGAGAACTGTATTGATTTTGTATAAATTATGAATCCTAACACTACCCATGTACTGGATTATCTTGCATGAATATTCCTAATGAAAGTTCAAGTGGACAGGTCAAAGTTGTTTGGCTATACAAAGGACATATATAACAAAGTTTTATTTGTTGTTCATGATAGGTTTATTATTCATATTTAATTGAAAATACATTCAATCTCAAATCAAGTCTATTCTATGACATTGTATACACAACATACCATGTCAGTATACTGTCAGGCAATGCTGTATACATGGAACACCTACCATGGGTACTGACAGGATATACTGTATACAACTGTGTTGGCAAGCCATGTGTAACAGCATACCGTGTCAGTATACTGTCAGGTTATGCTGTATACACAACACCTCCCCTGTATACTGTCAGGCTATGCTGTATAAAAGTATGCTGGCAGCACACCTTTGCATACTGGCAGGCATTATTGTATACACACCATATTTCCTTAACATAGTGGCCTGGAGTTGTATATACAGCATACCTTATGAGTGTACTGGCAGGCTGTGGTGTATATACAGCATACCTCCCTAGTGTACTGACAGGCTATGTTATGCACTGATACATTAGTTTAACATTTTCACTATGGTACAAATGCTGTATTAACATTCATAGTAAAACTATAATCATACATTCCTTAAATAATATACATAATATAATCCCCATTTGTCACCACCCACCCACCCCAAATATAACTGCATACTTCAGTAACATAGACCCTTTATGTTGGTAGTATAATTTTTGTAGTTTCTGAACTGTCCCATAAATATTGAAAGTCTATAAAAACAAATTCAGAACAGATTTAATATGATACTGTATAAAGCTTTAAAACATAAGGGAGGCTACTATAGTATAAACATTTACATGGGAGGCAAACTGAACTGTAGATTACAATTTACATGGGAGGCAAACTGAACTGTAGATTACAATTTACATGAGAGGCAAACTGAACTGTAGTTACAATTTACATGGGAGGCAAACAGAACTGTCAAATTACAATTTGCGTGGGAGGCAAACTGAACTGTAAAGTTAAAATTTACATGGGAGGCAAACAGAACTGTCAAATTACAATTTACAATTTGCATGGGAGGCAAATTGAACTGTAAAATTACCATTTATATGAACACAAAAATGTCAAGTTGATTTTAATTGAACTTTGCATTTCTTGATTTATTAAGACAGATTTCAACACCCAAAATACTTGAAAATGTTTGATAATTTTTTGTTAGGGCAACCAGTTCAGTATCCATTATTTTGACAAAATGGACCAAAGTAACTTCATAGGAATCAAAACATTACAAGAACTACTGTTTTATGGCAGCATCATAGTGTTGATGAAAGATAAAAATATTTGTATTGTTGGTAACAATGTGATAATATATCAATGTGAAATTCCCTGTCAGTGATAAAATACTGAGCTGACAAAAACTGATGTCATTCATGTACCACATGATGATAAACTTTTTACAGCGAAATTATTATTTCCACACATAGATGTGATTTGGCATTTTTCACATATTGTCTAACTAAATCAATATAAGGTTCAACAGCGTACCAAAACATTTGTGGGGAAACAACTGATTTCGCCAGTGTACCAGATTATCAATACTCCTTAGTGTTTGTGCAAAATGTTCTAGAAAATGTTGCAAATTCTTACAATAATGTCGTTTCTACAAGGGAAAAACTACAGCGATTCCATATCCAATAGGATTCCATATCCAATAGAAATAATCCTTCTGCACAAATCTTTGGGGATTATCACTGGCTCAATACATTATTACCATTGGGTATGGAATCACTGCAGTTTTCTCCTGTAAAAACATCATTATTGCAGGAATTTGCGACATTTTTCTAGGTTGACATTTTTGGTATCTACATTAATCCCAGAATTGGTGTTTTTTACATTGTTCCACACAAAAGTTTAGAGATGTTATTGATCAGATGGCATGCTGACGAACCATATAATCCCTCAGTTTCTTTACTACGAGTCATCATGTGATACATAAATATAAGCCATTAAAAATAACATGTATGTGCGAGTGTTAGGATTTTGTAGACAAAATAGCGAGATGATCAGGATAAACATGGCTGGCACCTGTATTATATATAAAACAATGAAGAATTAGGCGTGTATAGTAAAAATGTGTATATATATTCTTAATAATGAATGTACGTAAATAAAAACAAAAGTACACAAAATTATTATATACCTAATATGTCGGTATCTGGCGAGTAGTGGTGGTGTGGTGGAGTAGTTGCTAAAAATAAAACTGTACATAGTTATGTGGACATGTTCCACATTTATTACTTGGCTTTCATATCCCAGTCATACTACAATTATCTAACCTTATATAGTCTAGTAGGGAACACTTGTCATGAAACAGTATCAGGACTGCTGCGTCTGCGGAACTGATGATATCGATGGAGAAACAAATAATTTCTTAGCAAATGTACTGTACCTTTTGCCAGCATAACATGATGTATTGCATGTTAAATTGATATCAATTACAAAATGTGTATTCTCCATAGCAACCAAAAGTCTACAGAAACTACAGTCTAGATATTTCATGCCAAATTTTTCTCTTTCTTCAAACATTTATTCTATGACCAATCTCTCAGATTTCAACAGATTCTACTCTAACAGGAACCCAGACATACAAACATATACACATCACAGTCATACAAGTGTTTCATATCACAGTCATACAAGTGTTTTCACATCATAGTCATACAAACGTTAACACGTCAGTCATACAAACTTTTTCACATCGGTCATAAAAACTTTTACCAATCACATTTGTACAAGCATTTAGACCTATTTGTGTGAAAAGTATTATAAACAAAATCTAAAATGTCAAATTAACATACCCACCCACCCACATCTTTGATGAAAAATGTTTTATTTGAATTTGTAGATTAAACAAATGCTACACAACTGTATGTGCATCAGATATGGTAATGATGATTTCCTATGAAAAACAGCTACAGAACCAGCATGGGGAATGTCATCCATTTCACAGACGCTAGTTACCGGGAATCTTTAGTTTTGCCTTTTTTTTAAACCACCGTTATTAAAGTCAAGTTTATTGGTCCAACCTAATGTGTATTTTCAAATTAAAATACCACATTATTTCAGATCTTAAACAAAAACATTTCAGAATTACAGTGTAGTTAGCCAGGTCATTTAGTTTGTTTTATCTGAGCATTATAAAAGGCACATGCGTAAACCACTTGTTAAATTTCCGGTTAGATGCAGAATGTTACTGACAAAACTTCTATTTTATAAGAGATAAGAGAATAATATCACTGGGTCACTGTGATGTTATCTTTATTTTTGCTGTTAAGTAATCCTTATCATAATCACAAATATTGTTACATTAAATGTGTGTGCATGTGTGTGTGTGTGTGTGTGATATAGATTTACGATATTCTATATAACTTATTGCTGTAAAACATATTTATAAATCACAATGCCTTATTTATTTGGTTTTCAGTATTAAGAATGAAGTATTGGAGATCCATGAAGCCCATACTGAGTAATTAACATCATACATTTGATGTGGAATTGTACACAAATAAATATGAACAAAAAGATACACCTTGGCTAACACCACTCATCAGATACATCTACCAGTAGAGCAGAACCGGGTAATTTAGAGCAGAACCGGGTAATTTAGAGTAGAACTGGGTAATTTGACACAGATATTTCAAAAGCTGTATGAAGAATAATCTGTTTACCTGACCTAGGCACCTGACGTGACTGTAAATACTAGGAGTAATCTATACCTTTCTACAGTTCTCCTATACAAAAATAACAAGAAAATAACATGTGTTGCAGATCCCCCTTTTTCACAGCATTTAATCTTTCAGAATCCATTAAAGACCTTTTAACAAAACTTTGAATTTGCATTTGGCATTTCAGTCACTTTAAACAAAATACAAGAATTTCAAAGAATTTTATGTCACACCAAGCTACTTGGTAGATAATCACACAACTTGACATAAGTCTTGGCTAGCGTTCATATTAACACTTAAATTATGTTCTCACGAATAAAACCAAGAATACAATACATTACTCAATGGTGGCAAATAAAAACGAAGCTTAATTTTTTATATAAAAATAATGAACATGTATAGAGTTACGTTTTCATGCGTCACATGGCCTGTGAGCATTCAACACGTATATATAAGTTGTTGTATCAGCTATTTACTGCGATAAACCCCACAAAAATTAATGATCATCAACTGAATCAAAAATTGAAATTATCAAACCAACCTGAAAATAACCAACGGCTCATCGGCCATGCCTGCAATGTTCTGACAAAGAGCAGGCATGCTTGATTAACATGCAAAAAAAAAAAAACTCCGCCTGAATTGTACAGTTTCATGACATCATTGACACTAGTACGTCATTAGTTGCCGTGACGCTGCTTTGGTACCGTGATGGCGGCAAGTGTCGAAACATAAAAGGCGTGAACAATGATATGTCAATTCCTTATCAAAATTGAAATTTTCAGAATGGACAATACATTAAAATCAGTACTTATTGGTACATGTAGGTACTATTATATGTACTAAACAAACAATATAGTAGCATACAGTGTAATATACAAACAGGGTAAGTAAGTAATGACTATTCACAAAAATAATGTATGAAAGAAATAAATGGTTGTATAAGAGCATCTTGGAAAATAATCTTCAAGTTCTGAGGTAGAGTGGAAAATAAGGAAGGCTTTTGTAAAAATGTAGGCAGACAAAAAATAATAAACACAGAACTAATTTGAACTACTAAGGTAAAACAGGAGAGCAGGCTAAAGCGGAATTGTTACAAGCTTCTTACATGTGCATGGTGTGTGTGTGTTTTTTATAAAAGCATCATCAAAACATGATAAAATTCTAGTCTAGAGAACAAAACAGGGCTTTTTATCTTGCCACACATACTCGTTTATGTTAAGTTCCCATCTAAAAGAACCTGTGATTTCCATTTCGTAATGCCAGATGCTTGGCAAAATAACAGTCACTACCCACAATATTGTCTTCCAACTCAAATTCACGTAAGTGCATTTTAATAAGGAAAAAACAGAACATGTCCATATTTATGTTTTTTTCAGTGGTTAAACTGATATTATACAGTGGAGTGGAGTAACAGCGTTTTAATTCCAAGTTAAGATTCTTTCACTTATATTGAGGTGGTCAGTTCTGGGATGGTGGAGAAAAACAGGAGGAAACTTAGATGATACATGTAGTACAAAATGTAGTCAGTGTGTGTAACATGAATTCAGCCACAACAGAAATATGTGACCCTATCAGGGCTCCAAGACAGGGCACAATAAATAAATAAAGATAATTTAATTCATTAATCAGCAGTTTTATGTACGTATATTATATGTGCGTGGTGGCTGGCTACACAATATTGCTAAATAATCCGTAGAATATGTGACAAATATAAACAAGAACTTGTTCTGTATTCACCTTGAACAATTAACAACAAACAAAAAGTAACTCATCAAAGAATTAAAGAATAGTCGAGCTTAATCTAACCAAGTAGTCAACTTACTGGTGTCAAGGTCAATGTAAAACTGGTGGTACAACTGACTGGTGTCAAGGTCAATGTAAAACTGGTAGCACAACTGACTAATGTTAAGGTCAATCTATTCAAGTAAATCTTCCTTATTTATTTCAAGGTCAGTGGAATGTAACCTTACTTATTGAGGTCAAGGTCAATCTACAGTAAACTGAGTTGTTGTCTAATATATTTGACACCTAAATGAAATCATTTAAAACCCATCCTAACCAACAAACCTGCAGACATAAGAGATTTGATTGAATTTTGTTTAAAATTGTTTTGTTTTTCAGCTAGTTAAAACAATATTTTTCTTGTTAATCTCAAAGCGTAATCTAAGCACAATTCCATGTGATGCATGAATTTTGTGCAGACAGAGAGACCCTGCTACATTATGTATGTCACACTGAACTTCCCAACATTTACTAATTGATTTACTAATACCAATTATGACAAAATTTAGACATCAGGCTTCAGCCTAGATTCTTTCAGGCAGAAGGACAATGAAATGATCACATAAACAAAAAGCTGTAGACCATACCGGAAGCAAAGTAACCAAAAATTATCAAATAAAAACATAAGAAAATGTTTATAATCTCATTTTGTAATTCATATGTTTTGTATAAAGATACGCTTGTCTTTGATAGAAGCTAAAATAACTAGAACTGTCTCTTGAGAGCCAAATACCCCCCTGCCCCGAACATTTAATGTTTTCCAACGACATTGACGTTTCCAATATGACTTTGGTTCAAGGTCATGACACACCTTTGGACAATGAAGATTATTCATGTCAAATTTTACGACAGTACTCCAAAGCAATTATGAGATATGGCCTGGACACGATCTTACACAGACGGACTAACAGACATGGTGATTCCTATATACTCCCCTCAAACTAGTTTGCGTGGGGTATAATAACAAATAAAATCTTAAAACATTATTATTGTGTAATACTGTTAACATTGTTATAAATCAAACACTATATTTTAGCAGAGCAAATCATGGATACACTTTTAAGTTTAGGATACATTGGTCTGATTCACATACCACTGTTTACAAAAACGAGGCTCTCTCACTGGGTCGTTTTTGTTTAGGACTGTTTACATTTACTTATGGTTTTTTCAGAATTTAGAATTGAGGAAATTTCAGTTTTAAACGCAGAATTTTGGGGTTTTGGCCATTATGATACTTATATTTTCACTTATATATGTGGTCTATTGGTCAATGTGCAGACCTTAGAATAGGTAGTCTTGGTATATCAATCTGATTCCAGTCGATCTACCATTATTACTAGTAATAGCAGCAAAACTGATACAAAACTTCTTTTTAAAGATTTCCCTTTGGAATTTTAATACTAATAATGGTCATCCCATTCCCTCAGTTCATAACTAATAGTAATAACATTTCTTCAATTTATAACTAACAATCTGGATTCATTCTTGATTCATATTTTATATATTCTGTACACAGATATCACATTACAGACACTTCTTCAATACTTAACACTGTCAGGCAGTAGACAGTACAGCATATACCTTCAGCTTGACCTAGTATCACAACCAATCAAAACCAACATAAAACACATCCATGTATAGGCAAACAACTTTGACCTATCTGCTTGACCTTTCATAAAGAATATTCATATCAGAGGATCCACCCAATACATGGGTAATGTTAGGATTTGCAGTTGATACATAAACAATACATGAACTAGCATCTATATCACCTAACTTTGGGTTTAATTTTTCCTTACTGTCTTAACCACTTGAAATTTGAATCTACATAAGATTAACTGTTTGAAATTAGTGCTGTCCGATAATGTAGATGTCATAAACATGTGCATTCCCAATCCATAAATGTATTAGTCTATGATAAATATTCAAAATAAACGTCAAGTGGACAAGTCAATGTTGTTTGCCTGTACATATCTTTTGTCCCATCTTATATACTTTATTAGTATATATATATACTATTTCCTTATAATAAATGAAATCACTCATACCATCCAACTATGGGTTGCTTGATAAAGCATGTAAGGGGAAGTAACTCCCATTACAAATACATCATTTTAAGAATATTAGAATTCACAAAAATGTATTTTGAATGCATGTCTTTTTTGTCAAATTTCACTTATTCATATTTAATTCTAATTTGCCTTTTCCAATGAGTATAGCACCATGGACGTAAAGCAACTCACAATCTTAACCATAGGGTAACATAACATTTAATATACCTGTGTTGCAAGGATAAAGAAAATTCACTGACAAAGGAAAAAATTTCAATCTGCGAGAATGTTTTGTACATCTGTTAGAATGAGAGGGAGATTTAGCATGATATGGTAATAGGACCTATACAACTGTGGAACTTTAGGATGATACAAAATTAATACATTCTTAAGCTGATGATGTTGATTTTAGTGGCATCTATACCGTAACATCCCGAGAAAAAAAGTGGGTGGATTAATTGTGTTTTCAGTCACTTATAGCCAGGAGGTCAGTTCATTGATGGTGGAGGAAACCAGAGTACCCAAACTTTTTTTTTAAAATTGACATTCATTTGGCAAGTGACCTGACAAACTTTCTCACACCTGGATGTACTCTTACAAATGCGAATCGAATCTAGGCAGTGAGAGGCACAGTGATCCGAAAGCTCACAGCACTTGGCCACCGAGGTCCTCTAAGAGAAAAGAGAAAATTTGCCAATTTGAAATGAAAACCAAAATCTCCACAGAAGAAGTGTCCCAATTACCGTACCACACCAATATTTCTTGTTATCTAGAACACTTTTTTAAAATTTGACCACACTATTGCTATTTGTCTAATAATAAATAATGTGAATGTTACTTGTGAAAAGAGTACGATCATGAAAGACTCAAGGTTCTCTTTTTTAATAAATTAATTAAATTAAAAAATCAGTACTTATTTTCCAATATTAAACATTTATCTATTATTATCCATTATAAAACATGTTCGATATTTTATCCATCGTTTCCAAACCAATGAAAGCTTATAAATAACAAGCAGATAACATGAATTGAAGGAAATACACATTCCAATATAATCCAATATATATCATACATTAAAAAACATTAACCAAAAAAATAACTAAAACTTCTTATAATATATACTTGAACTGACTCTCAAACTTATATGTAATAAAACAAATATGTATTTTATCTGTGATGTTGTACAGGCAAGATTAACAGAATCCAGTTTGAACTTTAAATGGTATTTTAGAAAGCTAGAACCTGATTAAGAATTTTTGTTATTAAAATTTAACATAATAATGAAGGAAAAGAAGGGTTCCCTTTGTTAAATTTAAACATAATAATGACCCTTGTAGAAATATATTCCATATTTTGTTAAATTTAACATAATAGTAAAGAAAAAAAAGGTTTCACTTGTAGAACTGTATTCCATATTTTGTTAAATTTAACATAATAATGAAGGAAAAGAAGGGTTCCCTTGTAGTAATGTATTCCATATTTTGTTAAATTTAACATAATAATGAAGGAAAAGAAGGGTTCCCTTGTAGAAATGTATTCCTATTTTGTTAAATTTAACATAATAATGAAGAAAAAGAAAGGTTCCCTTGTAGTAATGTATTCCATATTTTGTTAAATTTAACATAATAATGAAGGTAAAGAAGGGTTCCCTTGTAGAAATGTATTCCTATTTTGTTAAATTTAACATAATAATGAAGGAAAAGAAGGGTTCCCTTGTAGTAATGTATTCCATATTTTGTTAAATTTAACATAATTATGAAGGAAAAGAAGGGTTCCCTTGTAGTAATGTATTCCATATTTTGTTAAATTTAACATAATTATGAAGGAAAAGAAGGGTTCCCTGGTAGAAATGTATTCCATATTTTGTTAAATTTAACATAATTATGAAGGAAAAGAAGGGTTCCCTGGTAGAAATGTATTCCATATTTTGTTAAATTTAACATAATTATGAAGAAAAAGAAGGGTTCCCTGGTAGAAATGTATTCCATATTTTGTTAAATTTAACATAATTATGAAGGAAAAGAAGGGTTCCCTGGTAGAAATGTATTCCATATTTTGTTAAATTTAACATAATTATGAAGGAAAAGAAGGGTTCCCTGGTAGAAATGTATTCCATATTTTGTTAAATTTAACATAATAATGAAGGAAAAGAAGGGTTCCCTGGTAGAAATGTATTCCATAATTTGTTAAGTTCAACATAATAATGAAGGAAAAGAAGGGTTCCCTGGTAGAAATGTATTCCATATTTTGTTAAGTTCAACATAATAATGAAGGAAAAGAAGGGTTCCCTGGTAGAAATGTATTCCATAATTTGTTAAATTTAACATAATTATGAAGGAAAAGAAGGGTTCCCTGGTAGAAATGTATTCCATATTTTGTTAAATTTAACATAATTATGAAGGAAAAGAAGGGTTCCCTGGTAGAAATGTATTCCATATTTTGTTAAATTTAACATAATAATGAAGGAAAAGAAGGGTTCCCTGGTAGAAATGTATTCCATAATTTGTTAAGTTCAACATAATAATGAAGGAAAAGAAGGGTTCCCTGGTAGAAATGTATTCCATAATTTGTTAAGTTCAACATAATAATGAAGGAAAAGAAGGGTTCCCTGGTAGAAATGTATTCCATAATTTGTTAAATTTAACATAATTATGAAGGAAAAGAAGGGTTCCCTGGTAGAAATGTATTCCATATTTTGTTAAATTTAACATAATAATGAAGGAAAAGAAGGGTTCCCTTGTAGAACTGTATTCCATAATTTGTTAAGTTCAACATAATAATGAAGGAAAAGAAGGGTTCCCTGGTAGAAATGTATTCCATATTTTGTTAAATTTAACATAATAATGAAGGAAAAGAAAGGTTCCCTTGTAGTAATGTATTCCATATTTTGTTAAGTTCAACATAAGAAGGGTTCCCTTGTAGAAATGTATTCCATATTTTGAATAAAACATAACAATGAAGAACAAAGAGGTTTCCCCCGTAGTACTGTATTATGTATTTGAACAATTTATGGCATTTTTCAGTGTCTGTTCATGCGTAAGTGACAAGTATTGAAATCTGAGCGACTATTTGAAAATCGACCAGGATATTCGTAACGACGTGATCGTGACGACTTCTATATCATCATCATGGGCAGTATGAACTTATCTTCTTCACCTCCGCACAGACTTGAACATAAATTATGAAAAATAATATCCATGCATTCGTCGTTATCAACCTCTTATCATCAGTCAGCAGCTTACAGGCGAAACAATGATATCACATTTATTATGTGTATGTATGTATGCATGTAAATAATATACGGAACTATGTCGTACAATTTTTGTCTCCATGTATTGGTAACGTATTGCTTTTGATCACATTTTTCATCTTCTAGTTTTAATCAGAGTTTGAACTGATTTCTAGGATTTAAAGCACACCTGACAGAAATGTGCAGGTCGATCATCACTGTATTATTATAATGGACTTGTCAATGACAGCAACTTAAAACTCTCATTATAACGAGCCGATCTTGAAATAACTTAACCTAGATTATCTAATTTTCCTTAAGAATTATTGTAGGCCTGCGATGAAAACGAACTGCTACTGCTACTCGGAGTTAAACTTATCATACTCCCACGCAGGCTAGCTACCTCGTCATCGTATGGTGAGTCTAAAGAAGAAGCCTGAGCAATTTCTGTAGCACTCATGCCTAGTCTCTGAGTCTCTGTATCAAATGATTCAATTTCCTGAGCTTGTCTCTCAGTTAATTCTCTAACTCTTTCTGTCCTATCACTTTCAGCTTTGGCCCTTTCAGCATCCATCTAAAACAAAATTAAAACCATCATTAAATTTGTGTTTTTTTTACTCAAAACTGGAATGCATCTTTATCCTATTCTGATGGATTTCATTGTTTAATTTATTTTATTTCCTTGAACTGTTTTTTTTTCCTCTCTTTTTTTTTTTGTTTTGTTTTATTTTTGGTTCTTTACTACTTTTTTCTGCTGCGATGAAATTTTCACTTACAATGTAACTAAATTACATGTACAATTTTTCCTAAAGTATTTTTATATGATTTGTTAGTATCAGAAAGCATGGCCAAGTCGTTAAGGGTTTGCAGACTCATGATTAAAGAGGTCATGGTGTCAAGGAAGGACCAGCAGTACTGTTTAGTATGTTGTTGGGTCAGGCATTGAATTTCATGTTGTAAGTCCACCCACCCTGAATGGGTATTGACAAATATAAATTGAGTTAACTTTGCAATAGATCTACATCCCATCCAAGAAAAGGAACTGTGCTCATAGTTGCTTCACAGCATTGAACCAGGATAAACACTGACATGATAGGTCATAGGTTCAGGGCAAGACATTTTTGTATCGGAATAAATACTAATATTTTCCCTTCATTTAACCAAATATTGTTTATTATCATTCTGAAATATGTCACCCACCTTTTGTTCAAGAAGTGCTCTCCGTAATGACACACGTTCCTCTAAATGTTTTCTTTCTTTCTGATGTTGTGCTTCGTGTTGCATCCTTATTTTACTCTGATAAGCCATAAGTAATTCTAATTCTTGCTGAAGTCGTTGTTTAAGTTCCTGTGCTTCTGATAACTGTGAATCATCTAATCTCATCTACAGATAGGTTAAATATAAAACAAATATATATCATTATAATATTTTAGACAGAATGTACATACCCTTCCAGAACACCTGGCCTCACTTTCCTGGTGAAAGTACATGTTTTACTTGATTTGCCAGTTTTCAAAGTTTCTATGTTGTTTTTGGAATTGTGATTTGAGCCTGGTGTGTTTGTGATTAATTTATATATGCATTAACTACAAGTGATCAAAATAAGACATTTTGCATTAAAGTCAAGATTCTAACACTTTTATCAAGACAATCATTCCTGGGGTGGTGGAGTAAACCTGAGTACCAAGAGAAAACTTCAAGTCCTCATCATGTGAAACTTGCACACACTATGATCTGTCTAAGTGGAGTTTGAATCTAGACAGTGAGAGGCAGGCAATGTGATCTGTCTAAGTAGAGTTTGAATCTAGACAGTGAGAGGCAGGCAATGTGATCTGTCTAAGTGGAGTTTGAATCTAGACAGTGAGAGGCAGGCAATGTGATCTGTCTAAGTGGAGTTTGAATCTAGACAGTGAGAGGCAGGCAGTGTGATCTGTTAGCTTGTCCTTTCCTGTTCCAGCTTTAGTCAATGGTGGAACTGTGATGGTTAAATCCTGTATTTCTAAAAACTTTAGTCAACTTTTTTTGTAATTTATCTCATTGTAATATTTGTGAAAAAAAACTTATATTTAGCAAATTCTAGCGGTAAAATTTTAAATTCAAGTACTTTTCAAGTAAAGACCCATGTCTTGGAAATTCAGTTTTCAAATAGTGGTATGAAATTCAGACAGTTTCAAGATTTGCAAAGATTGGTTCAGTAGCAGACAATTATACCTATGAGCAGGGAAGAATATTTTTCTTTCAATGCCTACCTAACAAGGCACATCACAGGGGTAATTTAAAAGCTCTGTCAAAGTTTTTACACTTTTGCTGAGGCAGTAAAGTTCTGGAACGGTGGAGGAAAGTAGATACCCAAAAAAAACCACTAACCTTCAGCAAACAGATTAAAGTATGTTGGCAGGAAATGGAAATGACCTTAGACAATTTCTAATGAATATCACCTCAGAAACTTTCTAAGCAGCACTGGATGTTTTAAATTGAAAGTATACAGGAATTGAAAAATTGCATCAGAAAATTACAAAGCATTAATTGTGAGATACACACAAACTGCAAACATGCTGATAATTAACTTACATTTTGTTGCTGCAACATTTCTGTTATACTGTTTTCGTACTGTTCTCCCAGTAGATTTAATTTACGAACTTGTTCCTCTTTTAATTTTTTAACGACAGCTTTTTGTTCACTTTTAGGCGTAACTTGTAAAATATGATCTTTAAGTGCCTTATATTGTCTCCTCTGTGTTTGTACAGCTTCATGAAATTGTTTTCTAATGGATAATTCTTTTTGCTGATAAATAATAAATACAACCAAATATCAAGTACAAATGCATTGCTAAGCATGCAGAATACCCCACCCCCTTCCCCACACATTGAACTGATAAAGGTCACGCCCATTACAACTTGACCAAAATTATTAAAATTCACACTTGATCTGTGTTCTATCAGTATACATGAGCAATTACACTTTATAGAGCTTCATTAGAGTTGAGTAGAGTTGAGTAATTGTGTTAAACATCTCAGTCAAGAATATTTCACTTATATTGAGATGTTGCCAGCTATAGACTAAGGTGCAGAAATTTTGCCTGTGCGTTGCGCTTATGGCAAAAGTCTTGAAAAATATCTTACCGCCACATTGTTTTAGAGTGAGTGGAGTATAATAATGGTGTTACACACCTCAGTCAAGATTTTGGAGTCTTTCACGTATATCAGGGAAGGTGGAGGAAACCAGAGTGCTTTAAGAAAACTACCGGCATTCAGCAAGCAAACTGACAAACTTTTTCACACTAGGATGTACCCAGAGTGTAATTCAAACCTAGACAGCAAAAGAGACAGCTAGAGGCACAGTGATCCATAAACACAAATTTTAGACCACTCGGCCACTGTAACTCTACATCAATGGACACCGATATTACCTTTAAACTTCTAGGCTGTTGTTTGTGTTCTAAGAGATGTTTCTTTCGTAAATTTGATTCCTCTCTAGTATTATACTCTTTTTGATTGTCTCTCTCCGTTTGGTGTTGCTTTTTCAACTGATCATCTCTTAACTTAATAATTGCATTTAATTGTTTATATTCTAACTCCTGTGTCGATTCATGGTGCCGTAATAACATTGCATGTTCATAATCTAACTGTGATTGGCGTTTACTCAATTCCTGTAAAAAATAAAATGTAAAGTGTTAATTTCAAATAACTATATCTTCAATAACTTTTTCATTCTGATTAGTTCATTTTATACAGCTTGTAGAAGCGTCTCGTCTCTGTATTCACCACAGGTGGCCTATTCTTTTTTTCAAAACTCTACATAGGGTGTCTTTATTATGCAACAGACAGTGGACCTTGGTTTTAGTCTAATCTGAAAAAAAATTCCTAGCAAATTGGTTTTTCATGCCATCAGTTTGGAGAGTAGATAAAGAAATCTCCATACAAAATTTCACAGGCACAGCCGGAATCAGATTCCACAAGCATCAACTTTGAAAACCAGTGACATACTATAGTCAGCGATATCAGCGATATCAGCGATATTGTGACAGATACTACAGGCCATCAGCAATATTGTATCGGAGTGTTTATAAACATTGGCGAATTTATTATACACAAACAGGTATTAATACCCTGTTATGGTATACGTATATCCACACCTTCATACATTCATTTTTCAACCCCACCTTTATATATCCCTATCTATATTATATTATATAGACTCTCCATGTTTATAAACACTCTGCCAACATATCTCCGACAGACTATACTACGCTAAGTGCTCATTATCATTATTATTATTACTATAATTATTATTATGTAACTTACAATACTTCATACAGGCAATGGTATCCATATACATGTACAGTAAAACCTGGATTCATCGCCACCATTTGTTCAGTAAAATTTTGGCATTATAAAGGGGTTTGGCGATTAATTGAAGGAAGCGGATAGAGAAAAATATAAACAAAATGGATTTTGGGATTTTAAAATAGTGTGGCGATAAGCGAGGTGGCAAAGTTATTGAGGGGCATTATAACGGGGTTTTACTGTACTTAAGTGAAATCACCAGCTATAGGTTAAACTGCTGAAATTCAAGCTTTTCACAATCTGCTACTAACTGAAGTTGAGTCCACAGATGATATGACTGATGTTCTTTAACCTGTATCACGACACCTTTTGTATAAAGTTGGCTAACTTTTTCATACAAGCATCAGTGCAAAAATATATTTCTCTCGCCTGTGCAAAAATATATTCCCAGAGAAACATCTACACTTATTTTAGAAGAAAGGATAGGCAATGGTCATGAGGACATAATGTAGATATCATACTCTGCTAATTTGTGTAAAGGGACAACAGTTTTTAAGGCCTAACATAAAAGTCCCATTTGATACATGTTTATGCCTTATGCTGAATTTTTCAAGGTATATTAAAAGTCCAAAGATAATTATGATTGCCTCAGTTGACCTAAACTTAACTTGTCCTATATACATTTACTTACATCCCTGAGTAGATCCTGTTCAATTGAATGATATTGTATGAGTTTCCGCCGACGGAATTTCCTAACTTCAAACTCCATGGAGTCTTTATGTTGTTTCTCCATCCTAACCTCTTCCTCTCGTTGTCGTTGTGATATTCTATCTTTCCGTAACCGTATTGTATCGTCTCTCTCTTTCTTTGGTGTACTATTGTCTATATCCTTTATATATAGAAAAATAAAAATACACAAATAATAAAATGTTTTATGTAAACTACTGTAAATCTGGAAAATTTTGGTGTTCATTTTATTTTCATATAAATTCACAATATTAACTAGACGTGAAAATAAAATGTGCATGCGTAATTCAATTGACGTATTGCCGGCCACACCCACAATGTTCCGACACTGGCCACCATCACGGTACCAAAGCAGTGTCACTAATGACGTACTAGTGTCAGTGACGTCATTAAATGGTACAATTCAGGCCAAATTTTTATTCTTTTTGCGTGTAATTCAAGCATGTCAGGCCTTTGTCAGAACATTGTGGGCGCGGTCAGCGATCTGTCAATTGTATTTGTACTGACCACCATTCATGGCAAAAATAAAAGAATGTGGATATCTTAAAACGACTATTATAACAAATTTTATTAGTTTGTTTCTGTTCCCTTAACTTGAGCCTTGATGCCATGTGCATCCTTGATTGCCATAGAATATCTAGAAATGAAAATGTTGATGCTACAGGAATTTTACATGTTGAACATGATGATGTTTACGTCAAAAGTGATGTGCAAAAGAAACTTTTTCATCAGATTTTTAACATGTAAAATCCCCAAAGCAGTAATTTTTTTGACAGTAGAGAAAATTTCTATAGTTAACAAAGATGGGCATAGCAATTTTCAGTTACAACTAGACTCAAGTAAGTACAGAATATCAAACTTTATACTTTGAAACTTTTCCGAAATACAATGTCAAACATACAGTGTCCCTGGCAGCAGTACTTAATTTACAAATTTCAACAAAAACTTCAAATAAATATGACTAACCCTTTTCATCTGTTCTTTATTTTGTTTATATTCTTTTTTCTGCATAGCAATAAAATTTTTACGTTCTGTTTCTTGTTGTTGGGATATTTGCTTCATCAACTTCTTCTCCAGGCCTTGGTTATTCTTTTGCTACACAAAAATTAAATCAAAGTAAATTCAAAGGCTTTTCTACCTATGATTTAGGTCTCAATTGGACTCTAAACCCAATGGCAAAAATATTCATATTTTTTCCAATTTTGTGGAATTTTTCTTAAGTAACTTTACCTTACAATTTTGCTCACTTAAAATAACACCAGTAATATATATTCATATACAGTGTACCTGTTTTGATTTTTACATTTCACTCTGATTTACATTTGATGTTATATAACCATGAATTTCCTAAGGTAGAATACTTTAAATATATTCATTTAACCATTGAACTGTCTAGGAATGACGTTTATAGTGATATAGCTTCCATTGCCATGCTAAGCAAACTGAATAATGTGAGCTAGCATGTTATGATTAGTTTGCTTTGCACGGCAATAAAAGTTATAGCACTATAAATGCATTTCTAGACAGGTCAATGTTTAAATTAACATTTTGCAATTTTTGAAAATCTTATTTTTGTTTTTGAATCCTGAAATAAATTTAAAACACTGTCCTGTTTGACATGCAATTCCAATTGCTGTAACAGCCAATCAATGATGTCACGGCTATAGGCAAGAGGTGAGTTACGTCACATTAGCAAAAGTAATTAGTCCTATAACTTCATTAGGTCTCAAACAGAGTTTAATACAATCAAACATCAAAAATGTAAATATTTTAAAACGGTTTACAAATTTCAATGATTTTTGCCATGGATACACTTTTTTTTTTATTAAAATCTACCACAAAATTAAAGTCCACATTAATTTACCCCAAATTTCAACTAGGAAAGACATACTTTATAACTGACACAATCTTATTCAACCCTAGTACAGTAAAACCTCGTTATGATGCCTACAGTAAAACCTCATTATAATGCCTACAGTAAAACCTCATTATAACGCCTACAGTAAAACCTCGTTATGATGCCTACAGTAAAACCTCATTATAATGCCTACAGTAAAACCTCATTATAACGCCTACAGTAAAACCTCATTATAATGCCTACAGTAAAACCTCATTATAATGCCTACAGTAAAACCTCATTATAAAACCTACAGTAAAACCTCATTATAATGCCTACAGTAAAACCTCATTATAATGCCTACAGTAAAACCTCATTATAATGCCTACAGTAAAACCTCATTATAAAACCTACAGTAAAACCTCATTATAATGCCTACAGTAAAACCTCATTATAATGCCTACAGTAAAACCTCATTATAATGCCTACAGTTAAACCTCATTATAATGCCTACAGTAAAACCTCATTATAATGCCTACAGTAAAACCTCATTATAATGCCTACAGTTAAACCTCATTATAATGCCTACAGTAAAACCTCGTTATAATGCCCCTATGCCACCTCATTTACAGCCACAGTATTGCCAAGTCCCAAAATCTATTTCTTTTATGTTTTTCTTCATAATTCTCCTTGAATTTATCCCCAAAATCCTTTATAACTGGTGGCAATGAATGGAGGTTTTACAATGTAACAACAATTTCAAGATTCATCATTAATTAATCAACTATAGTTTTATTTTACCTTCTTATCCAGCTCTTGTAGATGTTTCTTGTGTAATTTATCCACTTCCATAGAAAAGTTCTGTCTTAGTGTGTCGTATTCTTTATCTAAACGCTGCTTATGTTCTTCCATTTCTGTTGCAAATTTACCCTCAGTCTGGAAGAAAAGTGGACCAAATACCACATTAGTAAGATAGAGTGTAAAAAGCTGCATATTCAAAACTCACTGCTCATATTTTTAATCTTTCATCAACATTAATAGTATTTCATTATACTGATAAACACTTTAACATTAGTGTCTGCCTGAATGGGATTTAAACCTAGGTAGTAAAAGGCACTGTAATCTGTAAGCACACATTTTGAACCACTAGGCCATTGTGACCCCACTTCATAAAAAGAAAGGTGATCAAATTGCTTGACATTATTTGCCATATGTAACTATCTAAACAGAGATGTATACCCTTCCAAAGCACTTGGCCTTACTTCCCTGGCGGAAGTTTGTGTGAACTTAAATTGTCAACTCAATGTTTTTACTTTACTTTTTGGGATTGTGTTTGGACATGGACCATTTTGTTTGTTTTATTGTATTGTAGTCCTTCATTGATATTATGGCAGACTGTTATAAACATGAGTGAATCTATTATACACAAAAAGGTATTAATACCACATATTATATACAGAGAACCCTCTATATAACGACCGTCGTTACAACGACATTTACACTTACCGACAAAAATTTAGAGGGAACGAACGTACACAGTGCTTTTTCACCTCATTACAACGGAATTTACACCTTCCGACATCGACAGTTAATTTCTGGCACAAATGTTCAAAATTCCTATAAAAACATTTCGTTACAACGACATCACTTCAATGACAATTTTACCGACCAAGTTCATTCAAGTGTGAAGAAAGCGTGCTGATGTAGACAAGTCACTAATTCGTAAATGATTACCTGTGAATCGGTCAATTAACATTGTCACACCTGTGTGTCCATAAAGAACTAACGGCTAAGCACATAGCTTGGCATTTAATAAAGTGTCGGGAATATTAATTGATGTTGAATTATTAAAATCAAAACAGTTTTAATTTTTTTAATGTCCAGTTTATCGGCAGTCGGCAAATTATTTCATAAATATAAGAAGCCATTGGTGCTATAAACATAAAAAAAATTAAAACAACTGCTTGAGTAGTGTATTTAAGATTTTTTTGTAAATAATATTTTGTACAATCAAGAGTTTTCACATTTCAAAAACCATTGTCAAACTGTTAACATGGCGCAACCACCTGCTAAACGACGTCGTACACAACTGACTATCTCGGAGAAAAAAGAAATAATTACTTTTAAAGATTCCCATCCAAAGTCAACCCAAGATGAAATTGCTTCTCACTTTTCCAAGATATGGGACAAATCAGTTGGACGATCTACAATTAGTGACATTTTCAAAGCCAAATCCAAATTGTTAAATACAGACGATACAAATGTAGTTCGTCAACGTGCCGGTAAACACGAGAAACTTGAAGAAGCTTTGTTCATGTGGTTTTCTGATGTACGTGCCCAAAATGCATTTATTACTGATCAGATGTTAATAGAAAAAGCCAAAGTGTTCGGTCATGATTTAAATGTGGACAGTGACTTTTCTTATTCGTCGGGATGGTTGTATAGATTTAAAAGACGACATAATATTAGTCAATTTATCACGCATGGAGAATCCGGAAGTGCCAATATGACTGTTGTTGCCGAGGGCCGTACTCATTTGCAAGGGGTGTTGTCAGATTATGATAAAAAGATATTTATAATTTAGATGAGACAGGGTTATTTTATAGACTTCAGCCGAATTCTACACTGGCAACCGGGCCTGTGTGTGGTCAGAAACGTGTAAAAGATAGGATTACAGTTGCTTTGTGTTCCAATGCCGATGGAAGTGACAAACTTAAACCCATCGTAATAACAAAATCAGCTCGTCCAAGGTGTTTTGGAAAAACCTACGATCCAAATGTGTATGTAAGATATTATAACAATAAAAAAGCCTGGATGACTTCAACGGTGTTTCAGGACTGGTTACGATCATTTAACCGTAAAATGCAACTTGAAAGACGCCATGTGATTTTATTAGTAGACAATGCAGCTAGCCATTCTGCCGATGGATTATTATTATCTAATGTGACCGTGAAATTTCTGCCACCGAACACAACTGCTCATATTCAGCCCATGGATGCCGGTATAATTCAGAACTTTAAAGTAAATTACAAACGTCGCTTGGTGAAATATTTTCTCGAGTGTATTGAACAGAAAGTAGAGCAAACTGTGTCTGTGCGTCTAGCGATAACATTTTTGAAAGAAGCGTGGAATGATGTGAAACAATCTACAATTGTGAACTGTTGGAGACACACTGCAATTCTTCCACATGACGATGATGCCGACTTCGACCCAGAGGATGACGTGCCTCTTAGAGACTTACAACGTTTAATGACACAATTGCCAACTGAAAATCTCATGGATGTTAATGATTATGTCACCGCCGATTCAAACATTCAGCACATGGACACATTGACTGACAACGCCATTGTCGATATTGTTAGTGACTCTAATTCTGAATGCAACAGTGATAGTGATGATAGTGATAATGAGACATTATTTGTAAGTCGTGCCGTCGCAAAACAGGGAATGAACAATGTGATACGATACTTCGAACAGTATCCAGCACTTGGCAGTGGTCATCTGGAACATTTATGGAAAGCTATGAGGGACTTGGAAACATTTGCCGGTTCAAAACAAACCACAATTTCATCTTTTTTCTCTAAATAAATAGGACTATTTCATATTATATCATTATTGATTATTATTCTCACTTTTAATTTGGATAAAATTTGTTATAGAAATGTACATTGTGAAGTACATCCAGACTTATAGTGCATCTAGTGGTTTTCGTATTAAAATTTAAGTAACAGTATCTTACTGTTTTAGCTTTGATTGAGACATTATAAGTTCAATAGTTTAGTGCTTAGAACTTTGGATAATAACAGATAATAATGTGTTGTGTATGTTTTATATGTAAAATTGATACATTTTGTAATATTTTACAGAATAAAATATTTGTTACTGTACTTACCGTATATTTTTATTTTATAATAACCTGTATGGCTAGATTATCTAATAATAATATTCCAGTCAAGAATATTTCACTTATGTTGAGATTTTGAAATGATTTGAACACTCAAGAATATTTCATTTATAGAAGTCATAACACTCCAGTCAAGAATTTTCAAATGTAGTGTGTTTAAGATCCCAGTCAAAATAATTGGAGTTATACACTAGTAAAGGATTTAATTTTGTTTCACAATTATTTTTAACTAAAATTGTCTTTAATTAACTTATGCAAATTTTACTTAAAATGAATAATAAGAATTCATTTTGTAGTTTACTTTATTTTCAATTTTTAAGTACATTTTTAAAACTAGTTAAAAAAGCATAAGCTATAGTAAGGGACAATATTATTTAATAAATCATCGTGAAACCAAAATTAATATCTGTCAAGGGGAGACAACTCTGTATTGCTGTTTCATTATAACAGCAATTTCGTTATAACGACAAAATCACCTGGAAACGAACTTGGTCGTTATAAAGAGGGTTGACTGTATATAATTTCACAACTGCATGTGTTCATTGCTTATATATGATCCCTATATACATTATATAGACTCTTCCATGTTTATAAACACTGCCAATATATCACTGATAGACTATACATGTTAATTTATGTACACACCTGCTGTAGTTGTTTTTGATGTTGTTTTCTCATTCGTTTATAACCTGTAAACTGTTCCCGAAGTTCATTTGAATGTTCATGTTCCTTCAGTTGTTTGTTTACTATCGATGTCGTCCTTATTGTTGCAAAGTTATTGGCACCTGGTTCCATTCCTCTACTGGAATTTGAAGCCTGGAAAATACAAAAATTATGTACTGAAAATACTATACTTCTTTCATTTGTACAAAACCTTATGACCAAGACAGAACTAATGAGTTAATAGATCAAATCCACACACAGATTAAACAGTATTAAATTTTAATATACAACTTGAAGAAGCTCTGTTCTAAGCTCCAGACTACATTTTGATGTCACCTTCACCCAGGTCTATGGCTACAATTGCATGACATCCTGACCATGGAACTTGTAAGCTTACAATTTGATGGCATCTTGCCCTGGTTCTCAGTCTACAATTTAATGACAACCTGTCCTGGGTCTAAGGCTTAAAATTTAATGACACCCTGACTTTGGTTTAGGCTTTATTGATAACATTCTGATATATTGTGTCACGGGATGATACAGAGCATGATATGAAAACAATAAGTAATATTTTCTATGTAAGATGATGACTACAGTCAAACCTGTCTAATAAGGCCACCAAACAGACCCAGTAAAAGTGGCCTTAGTGGACAGGTGGCCTTTATATACAGGTTCAGATAATATGAATAAAGAACATTGGAATACAATTCTACTGGTTTTTTATAAGCAGATGGTCCTTATATAGAGGTGGCCTTTAAGGCAGGTACGACTGTATGTATATACAACAATGATATACTCTGAAACATGATAAAATATGAGTGCAAGTCCGTCATTGTTCAATCCAGAAACCTAGCCTGTGGGATCATACTGGCCCAGGCCTTGAAAATAACAGGGCCCATATTTTTCAAATTTTTTAACATAATATAAATTATATTTGATGTGTTTTATTAGTAAAAAATCTGTATTAAGCCAAAGAAAATGATATATAAATGAGAACTTGATCTATTTAAAACTCTACTAAGACCAAATAGCAGACTAGGGTTGGCCAACAGACAATATTTTTGTAGGCAACAGGGCAAGAAGTCTTCTAGATTGAACATTGAAGAAACTGCTATTACAACAGATATATATGAACATGCAACAATGAATTTGTTTAGCCAGGGAACATTCCAATGAGTTGTTTTTACTGATGCATTACATCTCAAGTAAATAAATCTGTAAGGGAATTCCTGTCTATATATAGATAATTCCAGTCTATTTACAGACTGGGCTCATAATCACTGGAGTTTCCATGCTATCCAGAACCTTTTCACTGGAAAGGACAAAATATGATTCTGGATATATACCATGCAAACTGTTGATGTATCGAGTGGTTTTTATCATTTCCTAGCCACAAATCTTCACTCTCATGCAACTTAAAATACATGCTTTCAATCATCCTCCACAAATGAAACTTAATTTTAAGAAATTGATTAGAAGAAAAAAATATCCATGCATCAGATACTACTAGATTGGACGGATGGTGTTTTACACCCCAAGATTCTTTCACTTATATTAAGGTCTGTCATTACTTATAAATCCAGTAAACTAATTGCCGAATATCAGTAATGGATCATTATAATTTTTAGTTTAAATTATTGGTGTTATATCTGTGTTATCAGTCTGTTTTACAGCTCTATGGATAACCATAAGATCAGCTGGTTGAAATCATCCAGTTTTATATTTGACAGCATGTTATAATTTCAATGACTTTGATGATGATTTTAAAAAAACAAATAGAATTGATATGTCTATGTTCTTACAGAATGATTTGTTATATGTTCTGAGTAAGTAAATACATCATTTTTAAAAAAAAAAAAAAAAATTGCATTAAGATACTGGGGTCTTGATTATGTAATTAATCTTTATTAATTTCAGTTAACTGTGGCAATTCTACCTATTCTAAAAAGCTCGGAAATATTGATTGATTAAATGGAGTTTAATGTCTAATAAAGTTTATTTCACTTATATCAGACATCATCAGCTACAGTGCAGAAGTGGAAGAATTTTTTACCTTTGCAGTGCACTCTAGGAAATGTGCAGGGAGGTTTCTTTGATGTGCCACACCTGCCCTGACAAGGGACATTGGTTTTAGAGGTCTCTTCTGAAGGGCCATATGACTTTTATTTCTAAATGCAGAGTGCTTGGTGAAAGAAGCCACTACCTATTTTTAAGTCTTGGTCAGACCCCAGCTGTGGTTCAAACCCTGAACTCCCATTATACCAATTAATGTTAATATTAATGGTTAGAGATGAGAATTATTTTTATTTTAAAATTGAAATTTTTAAATACTGTCATCAGAATATAAAATTGAGAAAATGATACAAAAAAGAATAAAAAGTTTATAAAAACAATTCCATCAACATAATATTACAATGTGCCATTATAAATCAATATAATCATGAAGAAGATGAGTGCATTAGAATTTAAAATAAGCACCAAAATACCTAACTTGTATTCTAAAATTCTCATTTAGTGATGACATGTCAGCTACAAAAACTATCAAAAATACATGTACTACTGACTGTATAACAAGTAGTTATATCTAAACATATGAAATGAGAAGATCATTGGACTTGCTTTGAAAGGTTTTACATTTTATGGGGGTCTCCAATGTACCATGTGATATCCTTCAGCATCTGTATCAATATCTCAATAGTTTACTTCCCCTTAAGAAATATACAGTGTTACTTGTTATTTTCCCCTATAAACAATATCATCGAAGAAATGTGTGTTGATCAGTTCACCAACCATGTACCTTTCACTTTTGTTCTAAAGACTGTAACAGTAGAGTGGAGTAACTGAAAGTTACACCCCAGATAAAATTCTATCACTTATATCTAGGTGGTCAGTTCATGGATGGTGGAGGAAACTGGAGTGCCTAGAAAAAGCACCAACCTTTAGCAAGGGAAGTAACAAATTTTCTCACACTAGGATCTGTCCCGAGCTGGTTTCGAAGCAAGTGGTGAGAACTGCTGTGATCCGTAAACACATGCTTTAAACCACTCAGCCACTAAGGATCCCAAAGTCACATAGTTATACAGTAAAGAAAGTCCACTAAATGTCAAAACCAGATTTTTAGAATACATGTTTGGTATTTTCAGAAAATAGAAAAAAAAAATGTTGATAAATAAAATCTTGTGTCTTGTATAGGTGTCATAACCACAACAGTCAAAATATGCTGATGATGCAGATGCTGAAAGAATATATGTTATAAATATCAATGTATATATAGATAGATATAGGTATATGTGCATGTTATGCATACAACATCTGAACATGCGGACAACTTTTGAGTTTTGTACCTTCTGGGAGTACCCATGTCCGTAAGTCCTTGGAGGCGGTAATGACCAATCCTTCAGAAAGAAGAACAGATATAAACTGTGAAAACATCTAAACTACACGAGAGTAAACTTAACTAATACATATATACATACATACAGGATAGCGATATGAACAAGTTGTAACTGAAATAGGATGCCATTTTTTGAAAATGTCCTTCAAATGAATCCCAGCTGGAAAATCCCCAGCTATGTGCATGATCAAAATATCAATAGCCAATTGCACATCTATTACACTTAAAGATTGTTCCTGTTGAGTTTTCTTTCATAGTTTCCGAGAAAAATGGCGTACAAAATGTTGGTGGGAAAAAAAGAAGGTAACACTACATGTATCCACTTCCAACTGGGGGACATAATTACCAAAGACTATTTGAAAAAAACATAGCTTTCAGCACATTTAGATCATATAAACTTTAATTAAAATTAAACTTGTCTACAAATACATGAAGTTATTTTACTGTGACCCTGTTATATAATTTTTATACTTTACTGTAAGACTTTATTTTCTCAAAATTTGGAAAATATCATAGTTTAAAATTATTATATGTGTTTAAACTGATTGTATCATTACAGAATGAAAACCTTAATAAAACTAAATTCTTGAAAATATTATTCTGATAAAGACGAGTGTATTTCAGCTACATTGTGTTTTTATCTTGTAAAATATATTTTCCCCACATTTTTCTAAAAAATTAAAAAAAAAAATCAGGGAAAAATCATTTTTCAAGACAAACATTTTGTTGAATACATTCGGATCATTAATGTAAATTTTCGCTTTCAAATACTGCAAAATTAACCAACCCTAAAAATTCAATATTTCAAATCTATGAATCAAATTTGGACACGATGACTATAATGTAAACCAATTGCACATTTACAAATTTATTCACGAATGGTAATAGATACAATCGATTCATAACTTAAAACATAATTTATGTCAAAACGAACTGTTAAAAGCCCTTTAACATTAAATTTGGTGCAAATACATCAAATGTTCAAAAACATACATGTACAACACAATGAACAGGTAAAACACACAATCTACCATGCAGTAAGACTACATGGTCAGTCAGGTGTGCTAAACTAACGGTATTCATCATACGGCTGGTCATCCTATAGTGGTCATTATACGCTGGCCATCCTATACTGATCAGCATACATTGGCCATCTTATACTGGTCATCAAATACTGGTCATCATCATATATGTTAATATAAACATGTACTTCTGATTATTTTTCTCTTTACAAACTAAGACAAAGGGAGAAAACTACCAATCAAATACTAAGTAAGGGAGATAACTGTATGAAATAAAACATTTGATTGACAATCTGAGTTAATAAAGAACCAACAGGTACTGCAGAAATGTAAGCAATTAAAACACTGCCGTTTTATATTACTTTGATTATCATCAATAAATGAGCAGTGCCATGCAATATTCTTTCTACACCCAATATGTGGAGTTAAAAATCACTTTTCAAGTCTGAAAACCATACACACAAACAGGCTTGCATTCTATTTTAAAACATTGTAGACATACATGGCATTGCACTATTTCTTAAATTAAAACCATTTCTCAAAGTTCTGTGCATTAAAATTCTATTCCGCGACTATTTAATTATTCCAGGGCTCTCTCTTTTACCCTTAGATGAATGGGGCAGAAACGTTGCAATTGTGAAAATAAGCATCGTTATGGCCAAAATTGCCAAAATTGTGAAAAAAGACAACTCTAAATATACTGGTTTTAAAGCAGAAATTTTATAAATTGTGAAAATTGGCAAAGTGGTTGTGAAAAAAAACCCATAAGTTTTTGAATTGTGAATGGGGTACAATATCGACCCCAGTGAGAGCCCTGCATTCTATAAAACTGTTGAGTACATAAGTGACTACATATTTTCAAAGCGACATTAACAAGCTTGTACAACAAATTTCAAGGTGTGATCATAACCTATAAAGGCTGTTACAACATTGATTATACCTGTATGTGTACTTGTATAGTTGAGGGTGGCTAACAAAGTCAAGTTTAAATAACATTATATATACACTGTCAAATCATAAAAATCAAGTTTTATGTTTAATTGTACAATTATACATCAGTATTTTGTGAGAGTCAAGGGCAATGACATTTCAATGTCTTAAAAAAGCTAAGACTTTCATATTTTAAAAGAACTTTTAAGTTAATTCAACGTCAGTATTTTGTGACCTGGTCAAGGGCCGTAAAATTTAAATGTTATAAAAAGTTAAGACTTCTGTTTCAATTTTTTTTTTTAAATTTGGTTACATATCAAAAAGTTGAAAAATCTACTATTTGAAATAATATAAATGTGTACCTGTTCTAGACACTTTCACAGAAATTTACGTTATATGGTAACCAATTAATTTTTAAGTTTTTTTTTTTATCAAATAGTAATTATTTTACTTTTTTTGGAGGGGGCAATATGAAATGGGGCAATTTTCCAACATCAAAATTGTCTACAGATTACAGCAACAGTGAACAATTCTTTGATTGGCTACTAAATTTTAAGCAATTCTTTCAAAAAGAGATCTATTTTAGCAAATTTGTGAAAAATATTTTAATAGGGACTGTATTTTCACAAATTTTGGATGTTAAATAATGATAATGGTCAAGAGTATTGTTTTTGACTACAGATATACAGGTACTAATTTTTCAGAAATTCTTTAAAAGAGTAACCTTTTTGCTAACCTATTTTAGCAAATTTGTGAATTTTATTTTATTTTTTTTAAAAAAAGGGTTTTATTTTTTACAAATTTTGGATGTCCAATAATAATGACGACGGACAGTATCATTTTGACTACAAATTATATAGGTACTTACACTGCGTTCCCTGGAGAAGCTGATACTTCCGTCGTCGTTGGAAGCCCCATGTAAACTATTCTGTGAACTACTTTTACTACTGGTACTGATACAGCTACTACTCTGATGACTGGCTATACTACTGGACTTACTACTGTCAATATTGTCATCATCCTGAAATTAATATAGAGAAATAACTGCAATGGGTTGCCATTTCACACCAACTGAGAAATCCATGTTTTCCTAATCATGAACATATTCTGTAGCTAATGGCACAGCTACTTCACCAAAAGACTGTTCCATAATTTTTTTAAAAAAAGGTTACGGTACATGTATTAAGAAAAGTTGCAGTCAAAATGGCAGAAGAGATGGAGTAAAAAGTACTCCCACTTTGTTTGGGGGATATAAATACATGTAGATTTAAAATTGATATTCCATAAATACATTGTTTTCATTGTTGTAAGAACACTAGTTCATGCAATACATATACATTTCATCCAAGTTACATAAATATACAAAAACCCCAGGCTGTAAGACCGTTATATTTTATATCTTATTTCAAATGTACTGTATCTACTCTTCAATCAACATCTTCAGTAATATTTTATCCTGTGTTTTAGCATTTTCAAGAGCATGCATACACTAATTTTTCAAGGGCCTTTCAAGCAATGAGAAACATTTTCAGTTTCTTCCACATTTTGTATAATGCACGTCAAAATGACTCCGATTAATACATCTGATATAACAAGCAACATATAACTATACAAAAATCTATTGTAATTATATATTCTATGTAGCAGCAGGGTTAGTAGTGGCAAATAGATTTGATTCATGTACCATGTGGCACCCTGTAACATTTGTGCTGAACTACTATTTCCATTGGACACAGAATCCACAAATTTGACATTCTTCTACCAAAATGATGTTATTCTGATTAACTGATTGAATGAATGAATGAATGGGATTTAATGTCCCTGTTAAGAACATTTCACTTATATTGAGATGTCACCAGCTACAGGCAAAGTGGCAGATATTTTAAACTTTGCAGTGCGGTCAGGGCAATATGAGCAGGGAGGGTTCTTTAGTGTGCCACAACAACCATGACATTCCATAGAATTCCTGCGATTTAATTTAAACAATAGTTCAGTCCGTTCAGCATAGACATTATAAGGTATCACATGTTACATGAACACAATCTATACAAAAACAATGATATATGTTTAATGATGAATACAAAGTTAATATAATAGCTACTACTAGTGATAGATAAGATATAAATATATATCTTAGACTGGCTGGTTGGACATTATTTACCAGTCTACAACCTTCAATAGAAATATGTTTTCTCTTTAAACATGTGAACACCATATAACTGTGTGTGTAAAAAACTATCCAAATTGCCTTGTCTGAAAAGTGCAAGGCAAAGCAGTAATGCATTTGTCATCATAAATCATCTGGTGAAATAGTGAAATTGTTGTTACAGTTCAGAAGAGACTCTAAATCAAGAATTTTATTGTCTCATCCAAAAAGTGCAAGACAACAGCAGTCATGCTGCCGTCCAGTGAGCACTTTTTCATGTCTAGTTTTTTATTTTGATTTACTTCAAAACATCAAAACGAAAATTCATCTCATTCTGTAATAATTAACTATACTTGTGCTGTTTACCAATGTTTAAAATGAAAACATGTTTCCAAGAAGAGTTGTGTGCGAGTTATATAACTGATACACTAGATATACAACAATGTTTTAATACATCTATATAATGTATTTGCAGTATATGGGAAGGTTAAATAATGGTGTACATTTAGTGGTTGACAGGAAAAGAATTTTGGTCCCAATCATAAGTATTTCACTTAATTCTTGAATGATGGTGGATCGTGAAATCTGAGTACCTGGAGTTTATACGAATCTTCAAGTGAACTGAAAAACTTCCTCCCACTTATAATCTATTTGAACTGAGACTTAACCTTGGGTCATGAGAGCCATTCGATCTTTAAGATAGATACTTAATTCATTAATAAAAATTCTTAGATAATATCAAAGTGAAGGATAAAGGTCATATCGTAATTATCAATTCTGAATTATGGTAAACAATTTAAACTAATTTGTTTCAAATAGGTGATAATTTTTTTGTTTTCTGGTTTCATTTAAGAAAGATAAAGTAAAATAAATCATATTGCAGTATAATAAGAGAACAATTTAAATTTCCATCTTGGCAGTAAAATATTGTACATAGAGGGAAGTAATTTTAAAATCCAGTCAAAAAAGTTTGAGGTGGTCAGTTCAGGCACTGAGGGAGGGGGGTGTAGGTTTAACTAGAGTGCCCAGGCCAGAGATAACCATCAACTTTCATCAAATGGTCTACACTACAATCAACAACTGGAGTTACCAAAAAAAATCACAGACTTTTGCCAAGTGAATTGAAAACTTTTAACACAAGGATCTGCACAAGTTACAAATCCAAACCTCGGCACTATGATACCTAAGCCAGTGCTTTAGAGTACTATGCCACCGAAGACCAACTATTCAAGTTTCTTTATTAGTTCAAGTGGTTTAAAATCCATGATTTCTGATGAAAATATGTGAAAAATTTCAGTGCATAGGACAAGGGGTAATGAAACTGTCCGATTACATTGTTACGAATGAATAGTTATGAGAGAAGCTTGGTGAGGGTCATGTGTGATGAAATGATGAATACAACCCAAAACCGCTGATGATGACGACCAGAATACCTGTGACAAATCATCACTTGTCAATTCATCAGAAGGACCGTTGGTCCCATCGCCCTCAATAACATCAACCATAAGAATTTTCTTCATTCTGCGGTACTGCAGGTTATCTAACTCTCTGACGGCATCTTTTGTACGCTGTATTAAATCTATGATAACGTTACTAGGACGTTGTCGAGAAATAAACACATGCTGAAATTATATAATTTAAATACGATTAATAACATAACACTTAATTAAATACCTGAGAAGAATCATCCGTTACGATTTCATCAGCGTGACCGTCTGACCCTGACTCTCCCTCGATAATATCTACATTTAGAATTTTCTTCCATTTACGATACTGTAAATTATCTAACTCTCTTACAACGTCCTTAGTTCTCTGAATTAAATCTATAATTACATTGCTCGGCCTTTTTCTAGCTATAAAATAATGCTGAAACAAAACAAGAACGGTTAACATAGTCAAAATCATTTTAACATTCATTTTGGTAGCCTGAACCTGGCTAAGTGATATTGCCCTTTGGCTCTAAGTTCAAGGGATGT
The DNA here is from genome assembly GCA_021292105.1 of Anadara kagoshimensis. NCBI lineage: Eukaryota > Metazoa > Mollusca > Bivalvia > Arcoida > Arcidae > Anadara > Anadara kagoshimensis. Next base: position 41,465,748 of record CM037874.1, read on the forward strand.
GGGTTTGAACCCCAAACTGGCTATGTAATATATCCATGAGCAAGACATTTAGTTTCTTATTGCTCCAGTCAAATGCCACTAAGTGGTTGGACTGCAGACTCAGGATTCAATAGTTGTGGGTCCAAGCTCAAACCTGGCTATATGGTATGTCCTTGAGCAGCTAGACATTTGTTTTTCTCATTGCTTTAGTCCACCCTGGTGCAAAATACCAGTTGTTTTTTAAATTTAAACTTTAAACTAATCTGTAATTAATTTTTTTTAATTTTTAAAACATTTAAGGGGCCAAATAAGGCCCTTAACATACGTATATACGTTTTGATTTTTTGGCATTATCTCTTTTCTTTTTTTATCTGGTTGGTTTGGTTGAGATGGTGTTTATACCCAAGTCAAGATTATTTCATTTATGTCAGACAGATTAGTTCTTGAATCATAGAGGAAACCAGAGTACCAGGAGAATACCTCTATCCTTCTCTGTTCACCTTTCACATAAGTTTACATATAAGTATATAATTAATAATGAATACCAGTAATAACTCGTCCGAAGAAGGTCTGTCTTGAGGATTTTTAGCTACACAAGAATCTACAAAGTTTCTAAATTCATCCGTCCATTCTCCACCGGCTAACTTTGGAGGGTCATTCTGAGCTATATGGTATAATGCACTCATAGCATTCATGTTGAATAAAGGCGGCTTTCTTTCAGCTATAAACAGATAATTACACAGAATACATAAAACTGAACTGACGATTACCAAATTTCTGAATTTTGCTAAAACTATGATTGGCTTACTTAATCATACAGTAAAGTAAAACCTAAAAGTAAATTCAATGCCGTCATTTTGGCGCTATAGAGGGTTTTGAGGATAAATGAAGGAGGCTTATAAAGGAAAATGTATTTCAAAGACACAGACTTTGGGACTAAAAATAGTGTGGCTATAAATGAGTTGGCAAAGTAATCAGTTTCATTGTATATAGTTTTAATGTGGCTTTCCAAAATTCAAAAATTGAAACCATCCAAATGTTATAAATAAAGTAATTTAGACATTAAGATAATATTATATCCCTTTTTTTCTAAATCAAGCATACATATTTGACTTTAAAATGTTGTATTTGATATAAATGCAGTAAATTACACATTCTGGTATTTATTCCTAGCTCTATGTCAATCAAAGGATTTTTAAGTACACAGGTAAACAAAATTGGACTTTACGACAGGTCTGATCAAGATTATTTACTTAATAGGCGAGTTGCCTATACAATGTGTAAAAGGCATTAGATTTTAAGGTCTCTAAGGGCCAAACTGAACATTGGAGATACAAGATTCTATTATAACTGACTTATGTAACCATATTCAGAATTGGCATGATATTGAACTTCATCCATGGACAATACCACAGATTTAACAATCTCCAAGTAATTCCTTGTGACCATACATCAGCCTTTGAATTTTATTGATTTTTCATTCATAACCAGTGTAACTTACCTAATTCTAGACATGTTATGCCTAAGGACCATATATCTGACTTTGCGTCGTATTGGCCTTCATCCATGGCCAGTATAACTTCAGGTGCCATCCAGTACGGAGTTCCAACAAAAGAATTGGCAGGACATATAAACGATGCTGAACCAAAATCAGCTGTAAACAAATCAAAGTAAACAAATTGTAAATTATATTATCAAATTATTATATCTTTAATTTTACAAACAAAATTTTCTGAAATACTTTATATATATATATATTGATTTTACAAGTTTTCTATAAGCAATAAAGTTTTATTACACAAGCTTATTTCTTGTCTCTTTATAAATCCACATACCCAATAAATGTTCAAATTTCACACTGCAATTTTCCAAACACATCTAGAATAGCAGAAGTAACTTAACTTCTCATTAATTATTATTTAATGATATTTAGAAAATACCCAGCAAGCCTCATCTCTGACTGAAATATCTAACCCCTCAGGTGAAATGTCCCTATGCTACATGGATACTCATAATAGATTCTATTGGTCTCCCAATTTGTTTGGGATTCTATAAAAGTCTAACAATGGCTAAACATCAGCAGTCCTATTATGTTGTGGATTCTACCCTTGATACACTCATATTTACCTAATTTAACAGTGCCATTTTCTGTCAAGAGTATATTTCCAGCTTTAATGTCCCTGTGTATTTTTCCCTGATTATGTAAATATGATAAACCTAAAAGTGCATTGTGGCATATTGCAGCTATTTCTAATTCTTTCAGCGGCTTCTTATGAACTGTAATAAAACAAGAATAATCTCATGAACAAAAAGTGTTAACTCAAAAATCATAAGTATTATATACAAGTAGAGTAAAAAATGTCTATAAAGACCACCAAAGAGAACCAGTAAAAGCAGCCTTTATGGGCTGTTCTGGAACGGTCATGAAAAACAGTTGACCCAGAGAAATGTCTGATCTTTGACTACAGGGTTCGTACAGACATTTGGACTCCAAATTTAAGGACTTTTAGGGTCTTTTCAAGGTCTTACTTGCGAATTTAAGGTCTAAGCAGAGGGACAATTTTAGCACAAAATATTGACGTAAAGTCAATTAAATCAATAAAAGTATTGCTTACGTGTCCATAGTAACGACACTTGAAGTGGAGGTTGAAGTTTGGCGTTTGGTTGGGCCAGGTACCTTTAAATTGTGCATTTCAACGTAACCTATTTATTAATTAATTTATTTATTTATATCAGTCTATTTGCAACCACTTAATATCAAAATACAGACACCCAACTGGCCAAATCCGAGGGCTTTTTGGGTCTTCAGGATAAATTCAAGGGCTTTTAAGGGTCACACTTGCTTTTAGGGTCTTTTTAGGGCAAACCTCAAAATTTAAGGACTTTTCCAGGCCTGTAAGAACCCTGGACAAGCAAACTGGTGAACTTTCTCACACCAGGATCTGCTTGAGTGGGATTTTAACCAAACCAGTCAAAGGAACTGTAATCTATAAGTACATTTTAGTTCACTTGGCCACCTAAGCCCCATCAAATACAGAAGATTATAAAGTTAAGTATATATCTTACCTTCAACAATATCTGAAGCTGAACCTAAACAGTATTCCATCACCAGCTGAAATATAATATATATATATATATATATATATATAATGGTCAATAATTAGTGGCCAATAATACAAGGGAGCAGTCTTGTCGACTCCCATTTTGTCTTTTGAACTAATGGTCATTTACTTTTTTGCACTCTAAATGGTCCTATGAAAGAAATGTAGTTAGAATAATTTCCATTACTGTTGTTGATATTTGAGCTGATGCCCTACAGAACCAATGTCCTAGCATTGACAGACTGATGACATAAGAAACTGAGCTATTTAGCAAGTCCAAAAAACTTGCTTAAAATAACTCGGCAAATCACAACTAAACTACACATGGAAATACGATCAAATTTCAAGATATTTTATTAACAACTTCCAATTTTCCAACCATATTTCAATAAAGTTCATAACTCACTAAATTAACAATAAAACCCAAATTTTTACTTCTAAATTGATTGAACAGACTTATAGCAAAAATACTGTAGTAGTCCAATGTAAAACACAGACAGAATTTTAGCCCACCAAATTTGAAAGCCTGAATCATACATACCCATGCTGTGTGTTCCCTCAAGTAGCACCCTTTATAGTCAATGATATGGTCATGATCAAGCTGTCTCATAAACTTCACTTCTTTTATGATATCTTGCCATTTCTACAAATCAAAAATATCAATTTCAAAATGAAAGCACTGATCTCCCTGATACCCCCCCTCTCCCTAACATAATCATTTCCTTATCTCCCTAACACCTAATATTCTCTTGCTATCTAGCTTTTAGTACATCACATGTTAATTTCTTGAATAATCATTGGATAACTACATGAATACTATTTCATGTAGAAATCATCTGTCCTTGACAACACATAGCAGCGGGACTATACCTAGGTATAGTCCCCCGACATCCAAGTATAGTCCCTCGCGTGACACCCTGCAAAGCAAAAGCTAGTTACTTCCCTTTGTCTAGGTGGCGCTGTTAATTGTTGTCGTCAGATACAAAATGGCATCCGACGACGCGCGATTTACGAATTTACGAGCAAAAAACAAAGGATCAAGGCCACAAAGTATTCGGTTAATATTTTAAATGAATCCCTGAGAGCCAGGAAAATTGATGGTGAGTTTGGATCTATGGAGATCGATCAAATCAATAATATTTTGTGCGATTTTTATACAAATGTCCGACCCAAGGAGAATGAAATTTATTCCAAATGTTGAATAAAGTAAACAATTCATCTGAGAATTAATTCTCTCTCCAACTTTAAAAACAAAGACATGTGATGTACTAAATCTATTATGGACCTCTCCCTCAGGAACAGTTTTCCTATAGTGTTGTCCTATAGTGTCGCCTATCGGCTCGGTCACTATACCTCTCCAGACAACACTATAGGAGAACAGTTCCCTCGGGAGAGGTCCATAATAGATTAATATCCTCTCCCTATCTCCCTGATATTCTTTATCACCCTGATATTCTCTCTATATCATCCCGGTATCCTCTGTCTATCTCCCTGATATCCCCTCTCTATATCACCCCGATATCCCCTCTCTATCTCCATGAAATCCATTATTTCCCGGATATCTTCTATCTCCCATATCCTCTCTCTCTATTGCCTCTTATATCCTCACTCTTTCTCCGACTTCTTCTCTCTATCTACCTGATATCCTCTCTCTTTCTCCCTGATTTCTTCTCTCTATATTCCTATCCCCTTTCTCTATCTCCTCTAATATCCTTTCTCTATTTCCGTTTCTTCTCTATTTCCCTGATACCCTCTATATCTATGATATCCCCTCTTTATCTCCCTGATATTCTCTTTCTCTATCTCCCCAATATCCTCTCTCTTTTTTATATCCCTGATACATTTACTTACCTCTGCAGCCTGTTTGCCATTATATGACATCTTTTTGATGGCCACAATTTCTTTCGTAACAGAACTCCTGGCCTGAATAAAATATAAGAAGAATCATGTAAATGTGCTCAAATACCTGTAAATGAGTGAGTATTGGTGTTTAACGTCCCAGTCAAGAATATTTCACTTATATCGAGACGTCGCCAGCTATAGGCTAAGATGCAGAAATTTTGCCTGTGCATTGCGCTGATGGCATTATACAGCAGGGTTCTTTAGCGTGCCAAGCCCACCATGACACGGGACCTCGTTTATTTTAAGTTCCCATTCAAAACAACCGTGACTTTTATATCCTAATGCCGAGTGCTTGGCGAAAGAACAGTCACTACCCACTTTCAAGTCTTGGGTCAGACCCGGCCGGGGATCGAACCCACAACCTCCCACTTACGGAGCGAGCACTCTACCAACTGAGCTACCGCAGTGGTTTTAAATACCGGTAAATGACTTAGGAAGAAAACAACAAAGCACAATTATGCTGTCAACAACAAATAATACTATGGTACAAGTGGTGTACTGACGTTCAGTTATAATCGGAAAATCAGCTGGTCAAACAACTGATTCAAAATATTTGATTGCAAAATTGTATTATACGTAAAACTGATTCATTGAAAAAATATTGATTTTAATCCCTTTCCCTTTTTTGGATTTTTTTAATATCATAAACATAGATCTATACCAAAAGAAAATGTTTGAAAACAACCGTGCTCTTTTTAGGCAAGACTTTAAATCTGCAGACCTCTTGTACATATTTTCTAGTTTTCTTTAGAACAAATTGCAAACTACATTGTATAAGATTTTGGGACAATGAACTGTTACAGTTAAACATTAATTTTTAAGTAAAGGAGGAACAATCAATTTTATATCGAGTTTATCAAATTGTTTATACTTACATAGTAAACTGCTCCAAAACTTCCATGTCCAATTTCACGTAAGTCAATAAACAATTTCTCTGGATCATCAGTACTAAACAAAGCCGCTATATCGGGGTCTTTAAGTGTTCCTGGTTTGGGAAAGGAGGGCATTGTAACCCATTAATTTTGACCTGTAACCTTCTCTACCTTGGGTCAAGGTCTTTATAAGGGAAAATTAACCTGTCTGTGATCATGTATTCTTCTTGCTGTTATTAAAACTGAAAATACAAACAAACAAAAATGTATTACTCACTCAGTGGTTTCAATAAAGCAAGCAAGGTGACAAAAGTCGTCTGCTACTTTTTTGGATTTGAATTAAGTTTGTCGCCAACTTCCACTAATTTTGTATTTTCTGAATGTGTTTTGCAATTATTAATTTCATGCTTGCTGTCTACTTAGGAAATTTGTCTTCTACTTAAAAATTTACTGAAAGGGGTTGCTCACTTGAAAGCACACACTCAGTTGTCTGTTAAGGAAGCCTTAATGGCAAATACTTCGGGACAAAATCTAATTACATCATAACCAGCTTTACATGTGTACCCGGTATATTGACTAAAATTATCTTTCCCTAGCTCTTGTTTATTTCTGATTTTTGTTACACAGTACAAACTCCATAATGGATGATGTACCACTACCACAGTATTATGAACTCTTTACTTTTTTTTTGTCAAATATTTGTGATTGACCTAGATATTTAAAATTCCAGTAAACAAGACAATATATACATTTATGTCCTAAGCAGACTACAATCATTTGATGTAATGCTATCTTCAGTGCAGGTATTTAAATGACATCAATTCAGATCTTTGGAGATTAAAATTGTGGACTTTTAATGACATTCACCAACTAAATAAATACTTATTCCCAATAATCTATGACCCGATATCTCTATTTAGAGTTTGTTTAAGATTATGTAATGGATATCTAATGATAAATAAATAATAAGGGTTTTAACGTTTTAATCTATCTGGTTAAGAAATTAATACAGCCAAACCCAGTCAAATTCAATGTGAGTTTTTGTAAGGTTTCCCCCTTTATGTGAAATTACACACAAAATTTTGGTAGAGTGAAAAGTAATGAAATACACACATTTTAATTTATTTGATTTAGAAATGATTAGAGTCAAACCTAGTTAATTTAATTCACACATCATTTTGGTAGAGTGAAAAGTATTGAAATACACCCATTTTAATCTATCTGATTAAGCAATTAATAAAGCTAGTCCTAGTAGAAGCAAGTTTTTATCAATTTTTTCCCTTTATGTGAAATTGCACACATTATTTTGGTAGAGTGAAAAGTATTGAAATACACCCATATTGAAATACATACATCTGTTTTGGAAATTAATACAGTCAGTCCTATTTTGTATATTTTCCCCTATATGTGAAATTGCACACATCATTTCAGTAAAGTGAAAAGTATTGTAATATACTCATTTTAATCTATTTGATTAAGAAATAAAATTTGTACAGTCAAACATAGTAGAAGTGAGTAATTTGTAAAGTTTTTCACCCATATGTGAAATTACACACATTATTTTGGTAGAGTGGAAAGTATTGAAATACAGTAAAACCTCGATTCATCGCCACCATTTTTTCAGTCAAATTTTGGCGTTATAAAGGGGTTTGGCGATAAGTTGAGGGAGACGGATAAAGGAAAACATAAACAAAATGGATTTTGGGACTTCAAAATAGTGTGGCGATAAGCGAGGTGGCAAAGTTATCGAGGTTATTATAACGAGGTTTTACTGTACACCCATTTTAATCTATCTGATTTAGAAATTAATACAGTCAAACCTAATACATGTATATAAGTGAGAATTTGTCAGAGTTTTTCTCTCTTTAAGTGTAGATGCACACATCATTTTGGTAGGGTGGTAAGTATAGAAATACAATACACCCATTTTAATTTATCAGATTAAGAAATTAATAGTCAGTCTTATATAATAATAAGGGATATTTTACCTAGTTTTTCACCCATTTTAATCTATCTGATTAAACAAGAGGCCCATGGGCCTGATACGCTCACCTGATAATTAATGGCTAGCTGATAGTTTAAAGAGCACATAAATACTAAACCCCAATGACTTTTTTCTTTACATCATGATAACCATTGTATCAATACTTACAACATTCTAATATACATGTCTATACAAAAAGTTAATAGTTTTCAAGATAATTAACCATTTCAGTATTGTTTCACATCTGTGACCTTGACCTTTGAACCCATGACCTTTTTCTATACATTAAAATGATCGTTGTATCATTACCTACAACATTCTAATATGCATGCCTATACAAAAAGTTTATAGTTTTCAAGATAATTAACCATTTCAGTATTGTTTCACATCTGTGACCTTGACCTTTGAACCCATGACCTTTTTCTATACATCAAAATGATTGTTGTATCGATACCTACAACATTCTAATATACATGCCTATACAAAAAGTTTATAGTTTTCGAGATAATAAAACATTTCAGTATTGTTTCGCATATGTGACCTTGACCTTTAAACCAATAACCTTTTTCTACAAATCAAAATAATTTTTGTATCAATACCTACAACATTCTAATATACATGCCTATACAAAAAGTTTATAGTTTTCGAGATAATTAACCATTTTGGTATTGTTTTGCATCTGTGACATTGACCTTTGAACCCATGACCTTTTTCTATACATCAAAATGATCGTTGTATCAATACCTACAACATTCTAATATACAAGCCTATACAAAAAGTTTATAGTTTTTGAGATAATCAACCATTTCGGTATTGTTTCACATCTGTGACCTTGACCTTTGAACCCATGTCCTTTTTCTATACATCAAAATGATCGTTGTATCGATACCTACAAGATTCTAATATACATGCCTATACAAAAAGTTTATAGTTTTCGAGATAATTAACCATTTCAGTATTGTTTCGCATATGTGACCTTGACCTTTGAACCCATGACCTTTTTCTATACATCAAAATGATCGTTGTATCAATACCTACAACATTCTAATATACATGCCTATACAAAAAGTTTATAGTTTTCGAGATACTTAACCATTTCAGTATTGTTTCACATCTGTGACCTTGACCTTTGAACCCATGTCCTTTTTCTATACATCAAAATGATCGTTGTATCAATACCTACAACATTCTAATATACATGCCTATACAAAATGTTTATAGTTTTCGAGATAATTAACCATTTCGGTATTGTTTCACATCTGTGACCTTGACCTTTAAACCCATGACCTTTATCTATACATCTAAATGATCGTTGTATCGATACCTACAAGATTCTAATATATATGCCTATACAAAATGTTTATAGTTTTCGAGATAATTAACCATTTTGGTATTGTTTCGCATCTGTGACCTTGACCTTTGAACCCATGACCTTTTTCTATACATCAAAATGATCGTTGTATCGATACCTACAACATTCTCATATACATGCCTATAGAAAAAGTTTATAGTTTTCGAGATAATATTTATAATCACAGGTAAAAAAAATTAGGTCACGACCTTCACAATCGACCTTGACCTCATTTTGAAGATATTAACAAGAAGATGACAAAACTGAAAACCCCATGTCATTATCTGGTCAAATAGTCAAGTTATAACAATTTGAAGCTATTTTACGATTTTTTCAAAATTAAACGCAAAAACGCGTAACCTATTTTCTATCCGAATTTCACAAAATGAACAAACTATAGGCTTAAGACCCTAGAGAAGCCAAATATCCCATCAAATTTTTTCTCCAATCAGTACTTTCGGAGAAGAAGATTTTTTTAGATTTTTGCACCCCTAGGTCACCTTGACCTAGTTATGGTAGCCATAGCAACGCCACGAACAAATCTGAATTGCACCGGCCCATATATACTTCTGACAAAGTATCATTAAAAACTGTCCAGTAGTTTCAGAGGAGAAGTCGAAAATAGGTGTTAACGACGCACACACGCACGCACGCACACACACACGCACGCACATACACACGCTGCGCAATGCCATAAGCTCACATGACCTTCGGTCAGGTGAGCTAAAAATTAATAGTCAATCCTAGAATAAGGGATATTTTGTCCAGTTTTTCTCTCTTTTAGTGTAGCTGCACACACCATTTTTGTAGAGTAAAACTAGGTTTCCATTAATTTAAAATAATTAGTAGCCAAATTTCCAAAATTTGTGAAAATATAGTCCTTTTTAAAGTATTTTTCCACAAATTTGCTAAAATAGGTTACTTTTTAAAAGAATTCCTCAGAAATTAGTAGCCAATGGCGATTTTGGCTACCAGGAATGGACACATAGGTAAAAAGTATTGAAATACACCCATTTTAACAAAGATACTGGTATAATAATCAAAATAAATAGATCCTGGTTTGACTGACTGACCGACTGAGTGACTGACATAGTTGACTAGTACCTGTATATATATATAGGATGTGTAAACAAAGGATTTCTTATTATGTATTACCCAGGTAGTACATATTTACAAATACCACTACCTGCCTGCCCGCCCGCCTGCCTGAATGACAGGAATGTGGGTCAAAAATTTAATGACTTTCTCATTAAACACTAAAAATTTTACAGCCAGAAATTTACACAAATGTATATATTTAAATGCAAAATTATTCAAATAATTGCAAGGTATGAATACATGGAATACATGGATTTTTTTTAAAACATGGGAAATGTAGCAATTTACTTCCATACAATTTTAACTTGTACAAGTTTAAATTTTTCTTCTCTTACTACTGTTAGATAGCTGAACCTATTCATTCACATTTTACATGTTTTCAATTTAAACTGCATAGGTTTCATCAATTTAAATACGATAATTAAAAAATTTATGAAAATATAGCAATTTATATTTTTTCACATACTTGATAAATAGGTTACTTTTGAAATGATTTCAGAAATTAGTAGCCAATGGCAATTTTGCAAGGATGAGGCTTAACTGGACTCACTTCAAAAAGGAATTTGTGAAACATTTAGTAATAAATTCTACATCGTTTCCATCCTAAAAATGCCCTATATAGATAGCTCTTTTCCAGAAAAGATGGAGAGTTTCTCTTAGGAAAATAGGATTCGAATAACAGCCAACGAATATTCGAATCCTAAATTTGGTATTCGTTTCAGCTCTAATAAATCATCATTTTGAACCATGAGCTACTTGGGGCCCTGCTAATTCTAATCCCCGATTTTGGATACCAGGAATGGAAACTTAAGAGAGGTAATTCAACAAAGAAACATAATGATATGGCCTAAACAATTCCGGAAAGTTTTATTTTTAAGTTAATTCACAATTCAGTTAGGGTTTCCTTACATCAAAACACCACATACACTAAGACTAACATATGGGACAACTTTATAGCATTATGGACAACTCAAATCTGGCCAACTAGTCTAGGTTTTGGTTTGGTTGAATGTTGCTTAACGTCGCATCAGCAATTTTTCAGCTATTCGCGACGAGAACTATTTAATTAATCTCTATGGATTAATCTATGAACAATTTTGTGTATGCATGTGAAGTGCGAGTGTGTTGTATGGTCTGCCTTGTACTAGTGCACACTCAGGGCGACTTTAACGTGCTAGCTCACAGAGTCAGTACGCCAGAGACAAGCGTACCACTATTATACTGATACCAGGCGAATCAGTAAAGGCCAACGGCAAGGAAAATTCACTTTCCCACATGTGGTCCGAGCGGGACTCGAACTCACAGCGGTGAGAGACCCTGGATTTGAAGACTGACGTCTTATCCATTAGGCCACCGCGCCCTCAACTAGTCTAGGTGTAGGTTAATATAAGTGATACATTATACATGTATTACTGTGTTGGTCTCTAAATTATTGCAAAAACAAAAAAACAAAGAAATATTATTTGATTCGTTTATTTTAAAATAAGAAAAAAATAATTTTCTGATATGCGTTTTTGACAGACCAATTTTTAATGAAATCTGAAACGATTTTACTGCTAAACAAAAATTTGGGACAAAAAAATGTAAAATGTATATATATAAAATTTTTATTTGAAAGTGTATTTAAAGATTATGTTACATGCATTTTGTAAAATAATACAGTCAAATTGTATCCTGATACAAATTATAGGCCCATACATATATATCTTATGATATAGCTGAATACGGTAACTTTTTCAAAATACAGTAATATCTGGTTTTTTCCCCGTGAAATGAGAAAAACAAACTTGTACAGAAAACATTCTGTTACATGCACATTGTTGTAGTGCACATTAATGCTCCCAGTCGAGTAAACCAGAAACCTTGACCTCACAAATTATTCAGCTACAAAAATATTAAATTGCATTTCACTATTTTGAATGGTTGAACCAGTGATTTAGATTAGCTTTGGACATCGACAATTTGCTGATAAAAATCACAAATGTTTGATGAGGCCAAATTGGCCTGACAGTAAAACTTTGTTTTGTAAGACATTATGGCCGGTAACTTACATGTATATTTGATTTCGGACTTGTATCAATTGCAATGTTTTTGGAAATAAACAAACCAGATTCGTCATAAAAATTATTCAGATAAAAATTTAACGTAGGTTGTTTTCATTTTGGAATTTTCCCTACTTTTTGTCCTCCAAGCACTGGACAATAAGGTATCCGTTATATTTCAAGCATTTGATTGATCATGATTACAAGTCTGTAATGGCGTTTAAGTTAAAAAAAAAAAAAGTAGACAACAACCAAAGAACTCTGTGTGGGTAATTTGGCCAGATTCAGACAGTCACAACTACTGATGACACTGATACCAATGCTATAATGATGGAAAGTTGTAGGTTTCAGATGCCCTGATTAGATCAGCATTAATAGCTATGAAATGATGCTAACAAGGGGGTCACGCCTTGCGAGTTGTGTATAAGTAGCTCATGTAGCAACTTCAAACCAAATTCCCTTTCCAGGGATGAAACTTACGGTAACTATTTTGATTTAGGGGCCCAGCTCACTTCATAAAAGAAGTTGTAATAATAATAAATAGCTAAAATGTGTAAACATTAAGGGGTCCAGACTGATTTTTAGTAGCCATGGGCTCCTGGGCCCCTGCTAATCTTCATCCCTGCTTTCTGATCATACCAAATCAAAGGATCTTCATAGGATGAGACACTGAGTTCATGGCAATCAAATACTGACAGAAACTTGTTCAGTTAGATCAATGATGTATGCAATGTGTTTTGAAGGACATTCATTAGTATTTGTCAATGTTAAATTATATTTGCCTGTGTTCTAAATTACTACTAGTACTGAGCACTAGATTTATGGAGATTTGGTATGTTTCTGTTCAAATATATGGCTTGTATATTTTTTCAACCTTAGGACAAAATGGCCTATAAAATTTGTGTAAGTTAGGCCCTCTGCCAAGGGTGTAGGTCCAATCTATAAAACTAGGGTTATCTTGCCTTATAGCACTGGCAAAACTGTCTTGCTAAAAAATGGATCTGCAAACATTTCCATGATTATGTTCTCAAGTGTTTTTTGCTAATGTTCATATTTCAGTACAGCTATAGTCTACCATTGTACACAAGAACCACTTTATGATGAGTACAGCATGAATCCAATAAAGCTATACCAGTACACCATGTACAATATATATACAGTAAAACATGAATATAACAACCACGCTTACAACAAACACATGGATAGTACAAAGTCAACTACTGGGCCAGTCTATATATAATATAACGAAGTTGAAAACAGAGTCCCTAGGGCTTCATTATAAACATGTTTTACTGTATAGTCAAAACATATTGAAGTACAGTTGAGTAATTCTGCAATATATTAGAATTAAATTTTATCTGTATCATAAGACCCCTAATATGAAGACTAGGAGAATACAACTAGAAGATGGTGATGGAAATTGAAATTATTCAAATAGCTGTAAAATTGTTTTTAATTAAATACTCGTGACATCAAGGTCATTGGTGTGGAATTGGTCATTACCGGTATATGCAAATACCCAATGTTTCCTACATGTGATATTTCATCTAGCTTTCACAATCACATATATGTGCAATTTAAGATGTAGCGTCAGTCAAATGTTAAAACTTCTGACCCAGGTTTTACTGGGTTTGACTGTTTAACATGAAAAGATACAGTGCTAAAACGATCATTCGTATTGCCTGTAAATGCACTGATCTTGGTCCACTGACTTTTGAAGTCTAATGATTCTAAACAAAAATCAAGTTGTCAATATCAAACATTATTCAAGTTTTTTGGATTTTCAATGGAAATAATGCATAACTGATGTCACAAATACTGTGACTCTGACATCAGCATAGACATTATGCTCGCATGAAAAAGCATGACAACATCAGGGCAAGGATATATAGGAAGACCACCAGTAGTTATTTTGTGGGAAGACCCAGACACTATAAGTTCTGACTATTTTGGGAAAGTAATCCATAACAGATATGGCTGCAGTATTATCAGCTTTGGTGATTTTGAGAACAAAGTTTAACCAGATAATTAGTTTGTAGGGAGTTTGTGAGTAAATTACACAAGAGTCATGGGTATCCTTTGTCCAAATTCCATTGATGCAGTGTCTGTAGTAGTTAACATATAAATTTACAGCAAAATGACCCTGGTAAAGGTCTCTCAGCAACTTGTTCAATATTTATACACCAATGTTCGTTTTAGGACCATTTACACTTACTGTAGACCCCTAAAAACTTAAAACACGGCCCTACCCTTGAAGATTTCATGTACCAGAGGATACTGACACAGGACGAAAAATGTCAAACTTGCACGTGATTGTTTGATAAAAAATTCAGATATTTTTGAAGATTTGGGTCATCTAAGAGATGTTTTCAGTAGCAGTCATACTTTTTAACTTACCATTTAGCTCAATAAACCCCAAAACTGAAAGAAAACACAACTTTTTAAAAATTGTTTACAACCCAATATTACGGTAGAAATTCTTTCCTCGTCCAATATGGCTACGTTTACGCATGCGCCATGCTCGAGAAATAACAAGGCAAAAATGGGATTGTTAGATTCATTGAAATAAGTTTGAATTGTGCAAGGATAAATATGCAAGGAAATATGATAGTTAAATACATACACAGTTAGATAACTGGTCCTGTTTACACTGCAATCGCTTCTTGCAGAACTTTTTCAATGGTGGGTTCATATTACGTCACCGGAAGTATACATAGCCGCAGTGAATACACAACGACACACCTACTGGTCTGAAAATTCCAAACAAGTTTGTATCAGAGAAGAATTCAAAATTCATAATTTGTGAAATATTTCATTAGCTCGTTTCTCCGAATGAATTTATTACTCTTTAATCGGTCAATAAGCATTCTTATTTGTCATTAGTAGTCAGTCAGTCATGGGGCACCTGTTGCTTATCAAATTTCTGCCGCTATTAAATTAAAAATTTATTTAAAGGTACATTTAAGGTTTAGCGTTTAGCACTGGAAATAATTGATTACTATTTTTGTCATTATATATCAAGCTGGCGATTCTATACAGAACTAGACTGAGAACACGAGGGATCATTGTCTTTATGTACAGATATAGTTTGCCAAGATCAAGCTGAAAAGGCTTGAGAATGTATTCATTTCCAGTAATATAAAGTTCTGTCCGGAAATAAAATTTTGCATCTGTAAACCGTCTATGGGGACATTTATTTATTATTTAATATATTAGTATAAACAATATTTTATTAAAGATGAATATAGTGTAAAACATTACAAATGTTACCGTCCACTTGAAGAGTTACAATAATGCAA
The DNA here is from genome assembly GCA_021292105.1 of Anadara kagoshimensis. Taxonomy (NCBI): domain Eukaryota; kingdom Metazoa; phylum Mollusca; class Bivalvia; order Arcoida; family Arcidae; genus Anadara; species Anadara kagoshimensis. The sequence goes on from CM037874.1 coordinate 41,481,376, forward strand.
CATGCCGAGTTGTCGACTGAGAAACATTCATGCAATGCCCTTGTTGTCCATAGAATTCAAATGACTTTTCTTTGGTTTGCATGACAATGGGAGACTTAAGGGCGAAAAATCAGAACCCCAGAAATATTCATTGTTTCGGAAAACTTAATAATAAAGCGGCTAACCGGCGAAGTTACAAACAAAAAACTTGCTTACTCGTGCTTGGCCACGTTTTAGAAAAAAAGGTCACCTTGAGCATCGATCACATGAAGATAAAGGTCTTCTCTTAGGGCCTCTCTTTTGGCCTTAACGGGAAGAAGCCAAAGGAGCAAAGAATACGATGGCGAAGTAGCGAAGTTGCAATTTCGCGAACGATTACCGTAGGTACCCCTCTTTCGCCATGATATCGGCTCATTTGCGTTACTAGTCAGGTTATCGCAATCATTCGCTTCTTTGCCATCGTGTTTTTGCTCCTTCGCGTTCCGCGTTCAGGTCGAATGAACAATACATGTATACAGTAATAATGCAAATTTGATCCTAACAGAACATCATATGAACGCGAAATCTTATAATTTTAGGATCATTACTCTACACCAATACACAAAATTAACGATATGTTTTACAAATTGAGTACAACAGACTATTGTCTTGTGCTTGTAAGTCCTATATATATATATTGTGGGTGGAGTTGAGAACTGATGCATTATGTCACAGTTAAAGATTCTTATACTTTTACTCAGACGGTCAGTTCTAGAATAGTAGAAAAAACAGTCGGAGAAAACCACCGACCTTCGGCAAGCAAATTGAAAACTTTCTCACACTCGCACTAGGATATGTCCGAGTTGGATTTTAAACTTGGCATACTATGAGAGGAGCAGTGATCCGGGCGTAAGTGTACACTTTAGACTATTTTGCCACCGGTGATCATTTGTGTTGTGAAATATGTGTTAAGCATTGAAACCAAGTTAAATGAAAAACTTTTTTTAAAAAATGTTTCAAGTATATATGTGACTATATCTGGTGAAAGCTACCTTCCATGCCCGAATGTTTGTAACTGAGCATAGTTAAACGTTGCGATATTTGGCCATGGCTGATTGATGAGGTACAGACACCGCTGAGTGAAACGATGTGTTTTCTAGTTACTGTTAATCGGGAACTTTTTGCGAGTAGTGACAATTCAAGTTATTCGCGTATTTCTATTTTTGCGTAGTCGGATGACATTCAGTGCAAATGCGACTGAGTTAATTGCATGTATATCAAAATGAAATATTCGCAAAGTTTAAAACACGCCATGGTGTTCTCGCGAATTTACGTGAAAATACTATCGTACGCTAAAATATCCTGATTTACAGTAGTCAAGATTATTCACTTATATTGAGACACCACCCATCTATAGATGAAGTTTCAGAAATTTATACATTTGCATTATTATTTTGACAATGAGCAAGTTTACGTGTCACACCAAATTTTGAGTATCCGAAAATTTTTCAACAGGGTTAAAGATTTAACCCTCAACCTTTGATTGAACAGGGAGAAGTGTTGTCTATTTAATGGTGCAGGATGATAAAAGGTGGATAAATGACATAAAACAAAGGCCAAAGTCTTTATTTGTTTATTTACTAATAAAAAACAAATACATGTATATACTACCGGTATATTTTATCATAAACAAAGTGTTATAAGTATATATATAATAAACAGAACAAAGAACTTGTACAGACTTGTCGAAAATTTAACACCCAGCTAACAAATTGTTAACAAACCGGCAGGTCATCTCGGCTTCTATATCTCGACAGCTTTTAAACAGCTGTTTTCTATCTCTCCGGGCAGTTTTTGGTCTCTCGGCAACTTGTCAGTTAAGCTACGCCCCCTCTCTCTCCCCCCCTCTCTCTCTCTCTGGCTTAGTGCTAATTTTTCGACAGGTCTGTATTGTAGCAAATGTCATTGTGCAGAATTCTGAATTTTGACGCAAAAGATATATTCAAAATTTCTGCACATGACACAAGGAACAAAATGTTTAATTACCAAAACTCGCGTACTAAATCGACCCTGGTCCTAGTTCACAATCATTTCTTAACCAAGCTTTTCCTGCAAAATTGAAATCTTGTTAGTTTTCAAGATATTTGACATTTTAAGCTGTCATTTTGAAGATCAATTCAAGCTTATTACATATGTTTTCTAGCTGTCAAAATTTGTATTTGGGGTTCTGTACAAGACTACTAAAATTAGCTAAATTAGCGGTATATCAAATTTAGACATATTCGCGTGGTTAAATTTTCGCGTTTTTTTAAATATGCATTATAACACAATACGCATAATATAATTTTTGCTTGGTATTAATTTTCGCGCAAAACGAAACGGCCACGAAATAAGCGAAAATTAGTACACCGCGAAAATAAATACGCTCACAGTAATATATTAAAATGAATGTTTAATGAATCATTAGTAAGTACATGTATATTATATATTATTGTTTCTCCTTAAAACGCGAATTACTGACCCAAACAAAACGACACTTTTCTTAAAACATCGAAAATTGGACACCACAGAAATAAATTATTCGACTGTTTTATTTTTCAACCACAAATCGTTACTAAAAATAGCTGAACACACACACACACACACACACACACACCGTGCATACCACCAAAAGTACATGGATTATTTTGTGTTCCATAAACACCCCAATGCATTAAAAATTAGACCATCGTTTTTCTAAAATATTACCATTTCATTGTTATATAGTTTCATTGCATTAAAATTCTTTTTTATTTATAACTGTTAAATCTGTGTTCCAATAAAAATCCAAAATATGTAAAAATAAGACTCTCATCTTTCTAAAACATAACCATTCTACTGCTTATTGGTTTCACTGGGATTATATTTTTTCAGTTAAGTTCGTATTTCAATAAAAATTTCAAACATGCAAAACTTTGACTGTGTCTTTTCTGAAGCATTGTCATTCTGTTTATAAATTGTTTAATTAGCATTAAAATTCTATTTATAGCAGTTTCATTTGTGCTCCAATAAAAATCAAAAACATGCATAAATCAGACTGTCGCTTTTCTAAAACATTACCATTTGTTAAATACAAATGTAGTTGCATTAAAATTCTATTTATAACTTTGTGTTTCAATAGAAATCCAAAACATACACAAATTAGATTATCACCTTTCTATTGCATTGTCATTCTATTTATAAATTGTTTCAATTTAAAGCAGTTGAATTGGTTTCAAACATGCAAAAATTTGACTGCGTCCTTTTTAAAACATTGTCATTCTATTTATAAATTTGTTTACATCAGTAGAATTGGTACTCTGATAAAAATTCAAAAGGTATAACAATTAGACTGCTGCCTTTGTAAAACATAACCATTTCATTGTCACATTGAAATTATATTTTAAGCAATTTAATCTGTAATCCAATAAAAATTGAAAACATGCACAAATTAGATTGTCACCTTCCTATGACATTAGCATTCCGCTGTAAAGTTGTAAAATATTTTCATTGCATGATTAATTTTGTGCTGCAATCGAAACCAAAAGCATGCAAAAATTGACTCTTGCTTTCAAACGTAAAATTCTTTTAATCAATTTCAAATTAAGCGATTTTTAAATATGCATAGATAGATTTTTACATAAGCATTATTTTTACATACGTATAATGCAATTTATAAATAAGTGATTTCAAGATAAGCCAATAAACTCAAGCATACAACTACACAAGGAGCACGACAGGAATGTAATACTAGCCAGGGTAAATAACAACATTTATAATATCAATAAGTCCAAACCATTACATTTTGCTTTTGATACTTATAAGCACAACTTTATAGCAATTTTTGTTTTCAAAAATGGTATACATTTAAAATTCCTTAGTTCAATTTTATATATCAGATCAGAAATTTCCACAATTTATCTTCATTCCAAGTAACTCTACTGGACTCAATATGGACTAATAACTGTACAAAGTTATCATTATAACTTATGGTAGATTTGTCCCCACTGGACTCAATTTGGACTTATAACTGTACAAAGTTATCATTATAACTTATGGTAGATTTGTCCCCACTGGACTCAATTTGGACTTATAACTGTACAAAGTTATCATTATAACATCTGGTAGATTTATCCCCTGATAAATAAAGTAATCCCTGGGCTGCCTCATGCTCCATTACTGGGTCCTGTAATTAGAGTATAAATAAATGGTTGACAAGTTTGACAATGTTGTCTTGAAGTTGACACATCATTGTGCAAGTGTGTGTCGCAGCAGGCTGCTCTGCATGTTTGTTCCAAAAAAATATGCACACTGTGAAATGTGTTGCCATGTATTGCACACAGCACAGAAAACATGCTACACACAGCTTATTGTGTGTTTACTATAATCTATATACTAGTTGTTCATGCAACTTTATAGGCGAAAATTGAATTATTTCTATTAAAGACACAAAAAGACAATATTTTTTCGAAAAAAATGATGGCACAAACTGCCAAAACACGTCACCTCAGTTTCTTTAGTAATGTTACGAGGTCCTTTTGCTTTAGAACCTGTCATTGCTAAAACTCCAAACGTTTTTTAACAGAACACCTGTTAAATGACTTGATTAACAAACAAATGAAAGCTGGTCAACACCAACTTCACACTAAAATAGCTCGACTTTACCCTGACCATACAAACGCTGTATTAACTAATGTTTGCGTGAATATTACTGAAAATTAGACATGAGGAAATCCTGCCTAACTTACTTCAACATAGCTATTAGTAATTTGCTTCGTTTCTGTGACCCTAGTAGAGGATTCAGTTGGCAGCCTGCAAAATTGAAATCAATTTGTTAATTTCCCAACAGTAACTACTGGCTACATGAAATCGGATGTATTCATCCACCTGAATAGTTTGAGACACGAGGGAAATTGCTTGATATATGTAAGGTTTTGAATGGTACATGTATTGTGTTTTATGCCCTTTTCCCTTTTCTTTAGCTTATTTCGAGGCGGCCACGTCTTGGGTGATGAAGGAAACAGTAGTACAAGAGAAAGCATCGGCCCTCGGCATGCAAACTGACAAACGATCTGCCGGAGTGGGATTTCAACCTAAGTGTTGAATGGTGCTGTGATGCATAAGCCGGTGCTTTAGTGAACCCAACCACCGAGTAAAGTGTTCATTTTGGTGAATAATTTGAACTAATGAAATCTCGCAATCCCAATTTTAAAATTCATCAGCCATTATAAGAGAAATGTCTTTAACTGAATAAGCTCAATAATAAATAGACTAGGCAACCGACATAATTTTCTAAAGATCTAACTCGTAATTTGTAATTGTATATTGTACAAAAGTTAGTAATACATCTAAAATTAAATCAATCATACCTGCAAAGTGGAACAGAATTAACAACAGTAACAGGTTTCGCGATGTTGACCACATAATTTGGCGGGAACTGATTCTGCCAACACGTGATGACTGGTGATGGTCCTGGAACTGTTTTTGGAGGACAGGACTTGGGTCTTGGCAACAAGCTTGGATGGACGTTTATGGGCGTTGTCTGTTCAGGCACTGAGTATACTCGATGTGGATTACAACTCCAACCACAGTGTGTCAACATCGTAGTAAAACCTATAAATAAGAAATCAATGACGTATGTTTAGTACAACTCAAAATAAACACTCCAATCCAATTCCAAATCACAATAACATTGACCGTTTGACCGTTTACCGCACGGAATGCATATTACAGCACATTACTTTGGATCCCCTGCGTACCACGGGATTGACATTCACATAAAGTTAGTACGGAACCTTTTGAAAAACGTTTACATCGGCAAAATCTCTGTAAAACGATAAGAGCAAAATGTTACCTTATGCAAATCCATATTCATTGGAAATAACAGTTTTGTATGAATTTTAATGGATTTCGGGAGGTATGATGATTGAACCGCATTGTGACCAAACATTCAGGTTATATAATGGCGCTATGCCATGATAGTCAACTACGTCATCATAAACCATTTCCGGTCATTCATAACTCCAGTGTAAGTAACCGGATTTCATTGTAATCACCAGTGTAATCGTTTTGCGCCAGGTGTTCCTTTAAACTAGATGGAATGCATATCGGGTGATTTACAACACTAAACAGTTGTCACTTGACCATTTACCTTCAACAGTTTTCTCAACTCTTTCTATATTCAAATGAATGGACTTATATATTATATATTTGATGATAACTTGTAAATGGTATAATCAAAAACTCCACGTAAAGTATTACTAAACTTTAACATCGAGCACTTACAGTTGACCTTGAACTTGATCTTACCATTCGGCTTCAGCAACTTTTAGCTAAGCAGTAATAATTCAAAACAAATTTAAAAAAGAAAACTTGAACATAAAAATGATATAACTTAAAATGTTAGGATTGACGGAACCAATTCTTACACTGCCCGCTCATACTTCGTTTTATCAGGGGATTATTATATTACATGCACCTTGTTCACCGATGTTTGTCGCTGGTATAACTACTGCTTGCTGATCATGTCCCAGCCATACATGGTCATTGGTGTACATTTTCCTTGGAGCTACTGACAAAATGTCTGGCGCTGGTCTACAAGGGATCTGATGAGTGGAAGTGTTGACAGCTTCCTGTTTATAATTCTGTGTTGGTTGCATCTGTAAAATATCTGCAGTATTATTCGAGTTTAATCCAATACGACTGCAGATATTGGCCAATGCCTGGAGACTTCCACAAGTACTCGGAATTGTAGTTGGTTTTCCATTTTCTGGTATAATTGCAGTATTTGTACTTGCAGGTGTTGCAAGAATAGTCTGGTCTAGTTTTGGTTTTAATTGGTCCAGGAATGGTTGACTGTTGTATTGACCCACAGTTGGATAGTTAGGGGAAGGTAATGGATTCTTCTGGTGTCGTCTCTTCTTGTATTTCTGAAGTCCAAGTTTAAGTCGCCTTCTTGCATTAGCAAACCAAGTTTTTACCTTGAAATAGAAACACAAAAATCCCTCAAACTAATGCAAGTACAGGAGATAACTAATTGTTGAGTTCGTTTGAAAAAGCTTTAAGTAAGGTATCTGTTGAAAAAAACTTTAAGTAATGTATCTCTTGAAAAAGCTTTAAGTAAGGTATCTCTTGAAAAAAACTTTAAGTAATGTATCTCTTGAAAAAGCTTTAAGTAAGGTATCTCTTGAAAAAAGCTTTAAGTTAGGTATCTCTTGAAAAAGCTTTAAGTAAGGTATCTCTTGAAAAGGCTGTAAGTAAGGTATCTCTTGAAAAAAGCTTTAAGTAAGGTATCTCTTGAAAAAGCTTTAAGTAAGGCATTTCTTGAAAAAGCTTTAAAAAAGGTATGTCTTCCTTAAAGTATCATATTAAAGATGACTTTAAAAGACTTAAAAAAATTATCAAAAACGATTTGTATTTAAAAAAAAAAAGACAAAATTTCTTAAATTAAGTGCTTATTTTTACAAACCCAAACCTTGGCTTGTATCCTTTTGTTTTAGATTAGCAACATTAAACAAGACATTCCATGACAAAATTAGCTTATTATGCAAGCCCAACTATTAGTTTATTTAGTTCTTCAATGGTATTACTAATATCATTATTACAACAGCAAACTAGAAAAACTATGAGCCACAAGCTCACAAAAATACCCCCGCTCCCCCCCACATAAAAAACTCCATCGGATAATTTTTTTAAATAGGAGGTGCACATCTACATTATATCACAAAGAATGTGTGAAAGTTTCAAAGGTGTAACGGAAGGACGGACGGACACACGGGCGGACACCCATATCACTATATACCCCCACTTTTTAAGCGGGGGATATTTATACGTAAACTTCCACCAGGGAAGTAAGACCGGGTGTTTCGTAAGGATGAGCACCCACTGCCTTGTTGCTGTAACCATTTAGAAATTTTTGACTTATACTAGTATGTATAATTCAGGGTCCAGTTGCACAAAGACAAATTAAAGTTTATAATTGATTTTATCAAACTAAACAATCATAAAGTTACCGCTAATTAAACTTTGTGCAGCCGACCCCTGGTCCATGCAACATTATTTAACATGTAAAGTTATACCTGGTATTCTGAAAGTCCCGTCTCTCTGGCAAGTCTAATCCTAGTCCCCGGAGATGGATACGGGTAGGTCTTGTTACTCTGGAACCATTTTACAAGCTTTTCTCTGGACTCATTGGTCAGTTTACTAGTGGGTCTCTCACCGGATGGACATATATTTGGTGGAGGTGGATACCTATAACAGAAAATAGTGTACACAGATTTGATAATCTAAAAAAGTTTATTTTGCAAGTTAAACTTGCACCACATGTTCATATGGATGTTATGTGAATACACTAGTATTTAATTCCTTTTTATAAAGGAAAATCAAGACCAAAGTCATGATTGTGATGGTGGGGAAAATCGGAGTGCCAGGAGAGCCACCTACCTTCGTCAAGCGCTATGACTTTGTGCCCAAGACTAGTTCATCCTCAACATTTCCCATCTGAGGTAGTACTGCGGAGTGAGTATTATTGGCGTTTACATCTCCAATATTCTTTCACTTATATCGAGACGGTGAGGTCTATGTTTCGGTGGATGAAACCAGAATGTCCGGAGAAAACCACCTACCTTCGGCAAGCGAACTGACAAATAAAAGGAAGAATCCCAGAGTAGAATTCAAACCTTGGTAGCAAGATAGTGACCGAATAGAAGAACGCCTCCAATAAAACAGTACTTTTTGGATAACACAATGCATGTACTTTACAGTAAAAAATTATTCCTACCTTTTTCTAATTCTAAACCGTATCAATGGCGTTAATGGTCTCTTTATCTCCTCTTGTTTCTCTCTGTAATGAGCTTCATCCCACACGCCCAAAAGTCCGGCATTATTGTGAAAACTACCACTCTGAAATCATAATGTCCAACTGTTAATTAACTTATTGTGTGGATTTCACGATCAAAATGATTTGCTTAAATCGAGGCGTTACCGCCAACTTTAGATTGGGATCCCCAATATCGTATTATGTAACTACACCAATTGACATTATTTAACTCCAGTGTCCGTCAAAAGTCAAGGATTATATTATCAGCAGACTCCCAATATATGTTTGCCTTTACTTACCTTGTCCGGCTGTTTTTTATTATTTGCTTGTATTGTGTAGTGCTGGTTGTTGTCATAGACATGTTTTTTAGTTTTAAATTTCTTTCTTCTATTTTTTTTAATAATAAACTTATATAAGGCCCTCGTCTTTGATTTTTGTTTTAGAAGTTGACATCAAGCGTGTAAGAGCGATATGTTTAATTTACTTGTATACAGAAAATCTAAATTAGCACTAGACAGCGCCATAAGAAGCAGTTGACAAAACTGGTTAAATAAAAATAATGTCTTTTTAAGAATTGCCAGAAATTATGGTTCAAATTTTATGAAATGTATCAAGAGTGAATGTCAATCATTGCTTCAAACTCCACAGGTGTCAGGTGGCCTCGGTCACCAAGGAAACCGAAGTATGAGGTGAAATGAACATTTTTCTGAGACTGTCAATCATTGTAAAGAGGTTGGTTTGCAAATGAAAACATCTTGTGGGAGTGGCTAATCCATCGCACAATGAAAATTCACAAAACGTAGCAGGAGTTTCGGGCATGATTTCATATTTTAAGTTGAATCCAGTTTTGAATGTGTTTTATGGAAAATAAGTTTGTGCCATATGCATAAAAAGTATCAATCCACATACACATTGTCATTATCGTTTAAAATAAAAAAGACATTGCATACCAACTTTTGTTGTAAATATTTTAAAGCACCGTAATTTAAGTGCCTTTAGTCCAATTAGCGTTTTTCTGGGGGAAAACTAGAACTGCCTCTCGAAAGTCAAATCCCCCCCCCCCCCCCCCCCCCCCCCCCGCTGTAATCTTGTGCACTTAATTTTATGAGAAAACTCAGATTTGACCTCATAACCTTAACTCTTTTACCTACACAACAAAACTTTGGTATACGACTATACACGTGTAGCACCAAGTTTGGTCAAAATCAATCTAAATTTGTAAAAGTTATAGTCTCAGAGCGAAAATGGTCTTCGCACGCATGAGTTCAGAGAGTACCAACTTCAAGAAAGAGGACGGTAGGTCGGGTGTTTTACATAAAATCGGCAATTTTTCAACTGTAATCATTTTAATGGTTATATGGTGCGTGACTCCTGGTCGCCTTTGCTCTCATTGGAGACAGACCTTGACAACTACACGAAGCGAACGACAATACAACATGTATTTATTTTCACGGTGTACTAATTTTGACTGATTTCGAGGTGGTTTTTTTTTTTGCGCGAAAAAAAAATAATACAGAGTGAAAATTATATTATGCTTAATGTATTGCATTGTTTATTTAAAACGCGAAAATTCAACTACGTGGATATGTCAAAATTTCATATACCTCGAAAATAAATACACACAAAATTAAATACCTTTACAGTAGTCGATTCCTGAACTAATGAAGCCTTGTGACTAATGGCTAATGTTTAACCGCTATAGACAGCCTTAGTACAGGGGCAGAGAATGGCTATTGCAAGAAATAGCACTAAACAAAAGAAAGGACAATTTGACGTCCGATATACTCCGACATCTTAGACTATTTTGTTCAATAACAACAACGCGGAAAATAGAATGGATAAACACTGTGTTGCTGTATAGTAATATATTTTTAAAAATAAACAACTTTGTAGATGTATGCTGTATTTTATGTTTAATTTTTATATAAAGATAAATAATATTTTAATTTTTTTGTATTGGTTTTATCACAGTGTGTTTTAACTTATTGAAATATTAGATTAAATACTATTAAAATTATTTTTGGTTTTTGCATTCCACATAATTAAATTATCTACCGCAAATTGTTTAATGAAGGGCGAATACAGTTCCGGGTGGAAAACATGCACGACTTAAGATATATTAACGTTTCGTGCTAAACCAACGTAACTCAGAGCAAGACGACAAATTTTGACAATAACCACCATGGCACAAACACGCGCGCGCGCATAGTTTAATCAAATCCATCCATAAATGTGGACCTTATGAAGCGGTCATGACATTTCAAGATATTCACGAATTTAAAGTGTCATTTTGAAGATCAATCTAACTTCAAGGCTTAATATACCATTATTCTAATTTTGCTGATTTTTTTTATTATTTATTAAAGTATTGTCAGTTTGTCAGATTTAAGTTAAAGAAAATTTCAATTAAGGAATAATTGTGAAACTGGAGCCCGATCATTGAAAACAATGCATGATGGCCATAAGAGCGTTGGAAAAAATCATGTTTTTGCCTTTTACGTAATTCACGAAGGCGATGAAGTTCTCCCCATGAGCTACAATGTAGATATATACAAATCCATACAATGTTCTTTTTTCTCGTAAACTTTGTACAATTTTTCGCCTAGTTTAATATGTGTACATTAAAAAAGAAAGAAAGGAAGAAAGAACTTTGTATCCATGTATATTATTGTAATTTTCGTTTCACAGTTTTTGAAATAAAATTTTAATGTTAATTTTTGAAAAAAAGAATAATTTTCAAAGCTTGGTCTGATGTTGTAATCATTCTGTAGCTGTTATTAGACGGAACGGTCTATATCATCAATAAAAAGGGTCATTGACGGCAGAAATAATTCGGTCTAAGTAATCATGTGTCGGTCTAAGTAATCATGTGCTGATTTTGAATGCATTATTTTAATAAAAAATATTAAATCAGCACATGACAAATCTTGGGTATATAACAAACAACAAAGCGAAAAAAGAATTAGATCTACAACGTGAACAGGGCTCTTTAAAAAGCAAATCCCATTTCAAAATTTTCTTAGAAAATTCCAAATATTTTTCTTAATTTATATTTTAACTGAAGTTTTCATTGTTAGACTTTTGATGTATGCTTAAAATTATTTAATACAATTGACAATTTAAAGGTATTTAAGTGGTTAAAAATTATTGACGCTTTCAAAATCGTGCAGTTTGAAAATACAATAATCGCGTAAAATGCAATTTTTATAAAGAGAAAAATTCCGCAAAAAATAAGCTAGATCTATTATAATTTTCTGCACGGTGTGTCATGTGCCAATTTTTCAGCACAGTATTAAAGATTCTTTAAATGGAGTTTAACATAAATAAATAAATAATAAATAAATAAATAAATAAATAAATAAATAAATAAATAAATAAATATCTAGAGTGATAATTAATGTTCTTAGTAAATTGTGAAACATTTAGGTAAATCCTGGATAACCGACTACATGCATGTTTCTTTGGCGCTTTCGTATGTTCTTGGCTATTTCAAGTACATGCTTGTCAAGTCTATTTTTATTTTTTCCAACTCTATTATTTTCATCTCTATTCAAATGTATTTTAAAAAAAAAAATTAAATAATTTAATTAACTTATCACACAATACCTCAAGTAATTTGTAGACGTCTCTGTAGGCTCTCTGTTCAAATTTCAGCGCAATGTAAGCTCTCAAAAACCTCTCGTTGTGCGTCAACTTCTGAATATTATCCGACTTGAAGTCTACCAGAAATTTGTTCAAAACTTTATATTGTCCTGTCAGTGCAAGGGATGCTGCGATTTCGCTAACCACAGAAATGTGCATTTCTCCAAATTCTACGGTTTTCAGTTTCTCCCAAATAGAAAAATAACATTCTAAATTTTCATGATCATTTTCAATACTTTTACACAATTCTAAATTTGTTGTAGAATTGGCGTAATTAATTTTGCATGGAAACTGCAATGACATTGTTTTTGCGATGTTAAAAAAGTTTTTGCGGTTACAATATTTGAATAAGAATTGTTTAAGAATTTCAACAGATGTCTTCTCTTCAGCTGCAGAAATGCAAAGAAAATTGAAATGGATTATTTTTTATTTTTTTATATTTTTTCAGACAGGAAGCGCGTTCCGTGGCACGTGTCCCCAATAATAGCACGTATGTGGTTGAGTCTCCGATGGGTTTGGAGGGTCAATTGTACTTTTAAAATCCCGCCATTTTTAAAGCCTGTATTTTTGAAATTATAAAAAACCGTCGTTAAAAATGATATAAGTAAATTATTTTCGCCACAAATCAAAATGAATAGTGGTTATTATGTAAAATTCACGCGTGCAATAGGTATCTTGGAAAAATAAATAAAACACATGCAGTTTGCATCCTTCAGCCCGGGGCCTCTTTTGTGGTTAATTTGACACCTAACCGCAAAAAGATCTGTCGATTTCGAATACCTGGACGTCCAATTGACAATCTGATTGGTTGAAATTTATTGGAGAAATTCCATTTTCAGTAAACAATAATTTCTTGGATGCAACAAACAAATTAAAAGAAATCGAGAATTTGAAAATATTTTAAATGTTAAAACACATTATGTATGTATAAAAACTGCAACTTTTTGAAATATTTATTGTCCGTAAAAATGCTGAAAGTTTTGCGTACAATGTTGCATTCTTTTAATTGTAACAAGCATTTCTTATAATTTTAAATATCACATATCCACCGAACACTATTTAGAGCTTCTACAAAGAAAATCAGAAATCCGACACCAAACACAAACAATCAGTCTAATTTCAAAAGAAAGAAGTTGTACCAGTTAACTGTTAGTTATTGTAACTATTAGTAGATTACAGCCGGGTAAACTAATAGTGTTTGTCTTATTGTCAAGTGTTTTTTTCCATGTTTTAAATTTTAATTCTATTTTTTGGAAAACACACCACAAATGGGTATCATTTTTAGTATCATATTTTAATTATATATAGCGCTACAGTAACCCCTACCCCATCCCACACAAACATTGTATATGTAATTGTATTTTACATATTCTCTCTCACTTGTAAATGTGATTATTAGAAATAAAGTAATTTGAATTTAGGGGACACACACACACACACACACACACACACACACACATTTAGAAAACAACGATCTAACAGTACCACCGTAGTGACTTGATATACATGTAGATCTAGAATCTAGAATATTATATCATGCAGTCTTTTTACCAAAACAAATACTAGTATTTACATTCTGCACATTGGTTTCTTTTAAACTTTTTTTAAACTTTTTAAATTGTCAGATCTGACTATAAAAGGGTATTTGAAAATTTGACATAATAATATTTTATCAATTTATGCTATTATACAATGTACATAAAAGCAGAAACTTTGTGGAATTATTAATACTAATATATACTTTTAATAATTTTGTGAACAATGTGTTATTCTTTTGATTAATTGTGTCATTCAAAGTTTGCGAAAAATTTTTATGGCCAGCGCAAAGGCGCTTGATGCGGTCATTAAAAAAATCATCTTATGTCTCTATCCTTTCACAAAGAAATATGAAATATGCTTTTCCCCAACTCCTTCGTTTTTTATTTTGACATTATTTTTTTCTTAGCTATATATAATATATAGATCTTAATGATTTTTTCAAGACCTTGACCAAACGCCACTTGCAACAAGACAGTCACGCGGTAATACTGTTTCAACCTTCCGTAGAGGAAACCGTCTGGGTGTTCTCTACGCTTCTACTGTGTGAGATACCGTGTGCCTTTGGTAAGTGCCATATATATTTTTTCAAACAGAAATGACATGAAGTTATCATCGCTGTATACATGTAGCTGTTTTGCAACAAAATGATCTTGGCTTTGTAAATAAAATTATAAAAACACAGAAACCAACAGTTGTTTCCTTTATGCTAGGAAATACACTTCAAATTCAAAAATTTGTTAAAATTACTGCACAAGATTCACATTGCATATTATGACATCAGTCAAATGTTGTATGAAAATTGCAGTTTTTCGTGCAAACTTAATCCTTTTTTGCAGAAAAGTCAGATGAAATATTCTGATGAAAATACATGAATGCTTAACATATATAGCAATATTAATAGGAGTTACGTGAATAGGTAAATGACAAGATCAACATGACGATAAGTCCTCTGACCTTTGACATGACTGCTGTGGTTCTCTCTAATGTCTTAATATGTGCTTACTGTGTCCAGTATCTGAACCGCTTGCTTGTTCACATGCCATTAGTAGCCAGGAAAGTCACTTTTTCATTTGTCAGTTTTTTAATAACATATATCAGTCGTATGACGTTTAAACGCCTTTCACCGCCAGTGAGAGTCCCTTCTACTAACGCCATCCATTCAGGCGCGAGCAAGTCCATTTTGCTGGTGACAGTAATTATCGGGCATCACAAAAGAATGAGTGGAGTACTGGTGTTTTACGCCCAAGTCAAGTTTCTGTCACTTATATCGAGGCGGTCAGGTCTGGGATTGCGGAGGAAACGGAAGTCTCCAGAGAAAACCATTTATCTACGTAAGCGAACTGACAAACATTTTCACAATTTAGGATTTGTTCGGAGTGGGATTCGAACCTAGCCGTGAGAGTCGCTATTATACGTAAGCCAGCGCTTTAGACCACTCGACCAACCAAACGGCTCTGCTTCTCATGCTAATGATATATCCACTAATTCTCGCCGTCCAATCGCAAAATTATCTTTAGTTGTATTTTTGCAATGGGCTTTACCGCTGTACCACGTATTCATGCAGCATCCCTTAACGTTTTGGTAAATTTTTACGTCGCGAATAACGTCGTTTTTACGGGAAATATGAACTTATGTGTGATTCCATATCCAATGAAAATAATTGTTCCACACAAACGTTAGGGGTTATCGATTTGTATAGCGGCAAATTCCATTGTGTAACGATAGTATGTTTGTGCGTAGACATAATTATATAGTGAAATGCATACTTTATGTCTCTGGTTTGTCACGTGCATACTAAGTACGTGTATATTTACATGCAAGCACGATGCATACAATACGTTATCAACGTCCTTAACCGTGGTTTGTGTTGGTTGTTTTAGAAAACATTTACGTCGCGAATCATGATCCGGAATAACTTCCGGAATATTTATTTGTACTGGAAAACGTGAACTTATATGATTCCACATTTAATGGAAATAACTGTTCCGCACTTGTAACTTAAGGGTACACCACGTAGTTCAGTGACGACCACAATTAGTCACCAAAGTGATTTTTTCTAGAGCTAATACAAAATAGAATATCTTGGGGACGGCAGACCAATGGGATGTTGGCCGTGGAAATGCATTCCGGCCTAGACGGTGTTCTGAAATATTTTGAATAATCCACCCGATCACTATTCCGGGTAACACGCGGTAACAAAACAATTGGCATCACGATGTAAATATTATAAATGTCCCCGTTTGGTGTTAGAGCGATAAATTATATCACGGGTAATATGTATGTGCGCAAAAGACATTAAGCTGAAATATCCGCTATCAAAGTCAGATAGTATGTTCCATCATGATGCTCATAATATGGTAGGATCAAAGTTATGATTATATATGATTTGGAGATGTTAACCATTGGTTTACTGGTGTGGCTGTAGTTGCTAAAATCCAAACGATTTTTGAAAGAATATCGGTATTATTTATTTATTTATTTGTAATTGGATTAAATTACTTGTATGAACATGCCGGTATATCACCTTAGAGTTAATACCAATGATCTAATTTGAAATAACTTAGGAATTCCCTCCATGCACAACACGACTTTTGTCTTCCTCAACGGTTGGCTAAAAATTTAACAGGAAGTGCGCATTGGCAATACAATATATGACGTCACCGTCTGTTGACATTCTGTACCGCCATCTTAGGAAGTACCGGGGATAAATACACCTTTGTAAATAGTGACTTTTACTGTCACTAAGTTCCACTTTATGTGGGCTTAGCCACATATTTGAATATTGTTTAGTATCTTCTTGCTGTCTGCAAAGACTGGGATTAAAGGATTAGGTGAGTAACGTGTGTAAGCACAAAACATTTGGCTGGTACTTGCACTTCAGATTTTAGTCACCTCAGCTCATGTCATAAACTGGTTATGAACTGATTATTTTCCCAGTCTAATGGGGCTGGTGTGATCGTCAACAATAACATGTCAGTATTTAACACCAAAACACTTCTAGGAATACCATATACACAAAGCATCACTACATTTCAGATATAAACAACGTCTGGACCTTACTGGGGTGACTCATTAAATTATAAAATGACCATAACATCATTGTTACATAGATATGGTGTCATTGACCTCTGGATTAACCCAAGCAATAACAAATCAGTGTAGGACCAGTAGAATATTTAAATAGAGTTAATAATTTTTTCTTTCAAATCACAATCACAAAAATAGCACTGGTTTTTCTTGGAAAAACTGTTATGGGAATTTCCCAAAACAAATTTTGTAGGCCTAACGTTAAATGTTGTTAAAATTAGCACTCTATTTAAGAAGTAAGCGTCACAGTATAAATCATCTCTGTTTTTACAGTTTTAAGTAAGTTTATAAATAATCTCTTTTTCAATGTAAGTAAGTTTTTTGTGTTTGTTCAAAGGAAAAATTATGGGATCGTGGTATTGATATTGACACTGCATTACAAATTTTATAACTTTCATTTC
Organism: Anadara kagoshimensis; assembly: GCA_021292105.1. Classification (NCBI taxonomy): domain Eukaryota; kingdom Metazoa; phylum Mollusca; class Bivalvia; order Arcoida; family Arcidae; genus Anadara; species Anadara kagoshimensis. The sequence goes on from CM037874.1 coordinate 41,498,839, forward strand.
AGACTGGAAACATTTTTGTGTGTCTTTGGTTGGTACATTCCCAGTAAAATAGTTTTAATCACAGGGAAAAAATTCAAATTCTTAATTTATTTCCAAAAATTTTATGGCTGTCATTACAATATTTTGATAAGTATGATGTCTCTGTATCCCAAATTATCCTGGATATATTTAACATCCCATAGGCTAGCTCTGTGCTCCTTTTATTCTCTGTTTTGATTTTTATACATGGTGGGTATAGAAAGCTAGACAGAAGGTGCTTACCCACTCTGAACACTTGGTCTCACTTCTGGTAGAAATTCACATGTTTAATTTAATTTTGTTAGTTTTAAAATTTTTACTTTGCTTTTAAACATGGACTTGTATCTTTGTTTTTGATTATAGATATATATATGAAAATTATACATTTTAAATACAGTAATTAAGTTAATTTTACACCTGGCTTTACACCTGTTCAAATTCACATGTGTATATTGCTTATGTTTATATCATATCTTAAATATGATTCATTGAAACATGTGATTTGATATAACGACTATAATTGCTACATGATGTAAACAATATATGCACATGATGAAATATACATTTTACATTACCTCTTATCAACCTTATCAACAAACTCGATGTGACCCTGAACTGTGTTGTTGTCATTTCCTTATAGACCGCACAGTTTTTTGTTTTTATCTGTAAATAATACAATTTTCATTGACACGTCCATATGTACATGTATATTTTTGTAAAGATATTGAACTCATGTGACAGAGTGGCAGACTCCAGACTATGCTGTATGGGGCTGATAGTTTCACACTCGTTGCTGATTGGGTAAGGGACATTTGACCTGACACATGTTACAGAAATAAGAGAGTGCATAAATTATGCACTCTTCACCATGGTATTAATTTTGACTTGAGTTACTTGACTTATTCCTCTTGATTCCCTGGGGAACAAAGGGCCGCAGCAACATCTCTCCATCTGACATGGTTCTGGGCTATCTTCTTCAGTTCAGCCCAGGTCTTTCCAGCTGTTTGTGCCTCTGTGTCTATACCCCTGTTCCAAGTCCGTTTAGGCTGGCCTCTCTTCCTCTTCCCTTGAGGATTCCAGTCAAGTTCCTGCCTGGTGTTATTTGATGCAGGCTTGCGGAGTGTGTGGCCAATCCATCACCACTTTTGTTTCCTGATCTCAGACTTGATTGGATTGTGTCTGGTCCTGTCCCATTGTTGTATGAGACAACTTCAGGCCATCTAATGTTGAGGATGTTGGTCTTGGTTACTCTCCAGCTCTGAACTGTATAGTACCCATTAGTAGGGTAGACTTGAAATTGGTGTTGAAGATTTTGACTTAAAACGCCTGAAATCAACTGAATAATTTCAATAAAGAAATTTTGAATATTTCTGTAAAAAATGATTTTTGAAACATTTATGATAAATTATCACAGAATTTGATGTGTGGGTGGGTGGTACAGCTCTTTATTATTAGTCTTAATTCAAGTATTACACACAAGTTACATGTATTTGTATGTTACTTGACTTGCTGTCAGTGACTGATAGTTATTTTGCATGGTGTCACAATATTGAATAAGTGAATGCAACAATCTCAGTCACATACCATACTCTGCAACTGCCTTTTTACCGAGCTACCACCTAGAACTTATCCTCAGTGCATTCAAATACTATTCAGATGCGTATCTGTCACATTGGGTAAGCGGCCATAAGCCTCTTGTGAGCTGACACCAGCACCATAGTGCTACAGTGCACAGTAATGCACAGAAGTGGCTCATGCACTATAGATGGATAAATTCATCGTCAATATCTCCCAGATTGTTGAGATTCTAGGAAACTGCTATGGTGCACTGGGTTCTATGGTCCCAGTAGCTGTTGGAAACTTGGTGATAATTATATGGATTTAATAAAAGTTACCGGTAATAAGAATTTTTTCTATATTGAACTAAAATCTGCAGTTAGATCGTTTTGCTATATGTAAAGACTTGGTGTACAACACTATCAGCAGGCACTGAAAGCATTTCCAGCACTACCAAGAGAATCTGAAACTCATAGTCCTTGATCTTAAGAAGAAATGTTCATGTATAAGATTGTATTGCCACTTTCAAATACAGTAAAATTTTGGAGAAATCAAATAGTACAGAAATTGTTAGGTTTATTTCATACTTCCTACTTTTAATAACTGTTGATTTATCTGGCCTGGTATGATTGATAAAAGTAATATGCTATTAATAAGCCTATTCATGAATGATCTAATCTACAGATATTTATTTTGGCTCTATATATATACATGTATAGTTTACTTGTACAAAGGGCTAAAGAGATTACCGGGTATTACCGATTGTCAGTGTGTCATATACCCTGTCAAAGGCTGTGTGCATATCTAGCATTATAGTGTGAATATTAATGTCATGATGTATCTTGTCAACGTTAAAATAAAAGATTCTGGGATTGATAGCATTGAAATAAAAGGTTCTGGGATTGATCTGTTGAACATCAAAATCAGGGTTCACACTGCCGTTCGCTTTTAAATTTTCATCATATGTTGTTTCTATGTTGTCATTCCAGGCAGCTAAAATCACAAGTGACTACTAATTTCTGAGACATTCTTTCAAAAAGTAACCTATTTTGGCAAATTTGTGGATAAATAAGTACTATAATTTTAGAAATTTGGCTGCAAATAATTCCAATTTGTAGAAACCTAGATGTATGTAGCTAAAGAATCAATTATTCATCACAACCAAGGTCCGTTTTCCTTTTCAAGCAGATCTTCATATATGAGAGTTTGTCAGTTGGCTTACTGAATTCAGTATTCTTGTATTTTTCGGCAGGTTTTACAATTACCTGCACTTTCCCAGAACTGATGTCTTATATTTAGTGAATGAATTTTGACCAGGGTGTACAGCACTATTGCTACACTCATGATGTGTATATAATTGGGATTTTTAGGTTGCTTGTCGTCATTAGCTTGAATCAGGTTTTGCTAAGACAGAAACTATTATAATAAGGTTAACTTTATGCATTTGCATCACAGTAGAACCCCTTGACCCCCACCCCCAAAAACATTTAAGCATGTAGCATAAATAATTTTAAGTTTTTTTCTATTAGATTGACAAAGATTTAGACTTGATCACCACACACAAGAAGGATGGCAGACACACAAATTATAGAGGCTCAGGCTGATAGGTTAGGCTCATATTCATGCACATACAGGCTATATATATATATATATATATATATATATATATATATGAAGACTTGCTGTGTTATGACAATTCTTGGCTTCAAATTATGATATGAATTAACTTAGCAGTGATTTTGTTGGATTTTATAAAAACTACCTTCCGGCTACTGCCTTTTTGATTGGGAAAATTTGTTTAGTTATTTGCTTTTGTATCAATGTTGACTTGGAAATTTAAGTGGTCAAATTTGGAAATTTTAGCGATTTTTCTCTAGGGGAAACTTTCTTTATTTGGTAATAATTTTATGTCAGCACAAACACTGCTTAGCTAAACTGTTTCATTTAAATGAATACACATGTGGAAATTTACACCTCGTAAGATTATAGCTGTATGACAGATGTTGATTGTTATGACTGTGATATGCGGCTCTACTTAACAGACACTTCACAGTTTCCTTCCTGTTTATAAACTTTCCTGAAATAAATTAGGTGAAGCATTTCAGACAGGGTCAAAAGATGTGGACAAATCTGCATTCTTAGCGTTTTGTTTTCTAATGCATGTCACTGGTATATATGAGAAAGGTATGATGCACGGGTAGTTGTGAACAGATGATGTGAGCTGTTGTTTTAATCACCACACATTACATATAGGCTGTGGAAGAAAGAAACATATGTATGTATTACACGTACATGTATATGTGTCTAGTCATCAATTTTCATGTGTGTGCATCTTATCATGTTCTATAGCAGTGTTTAAAGCACACTTACTACATTACAAGGCCATTTATTTCTGTCATTCTATGTAAGAAAGATCAGTCAATAAAAATCAATATCTCCTTCTCAGTCAGAGGTTCAGATAATACTTATGTTGTATAACTGTAGGTATATAGGTTGTTAGCTGTCTGCTGATGTTTTTCTTAATTACTGAAATGAAAATTATTTAGACAAATATTTATCAGCATTTTATTAGAAGGAAAGACTTCAATCTGTACCCTAAAGCCTAAAAATGACAGAATCAAGCAATTTCGAACATTACTATGAGAATTTTTTAATTTTACATAGAACTTAATGGGGGGGGGGGGGGGTTACAAAAGGAAGTCTTACCAAACAGAAGACTTGTTATGATATGAAGTTGAAGTTGCAAGGCAACCACTGAAAAAAATCTGCATTTATAAATTTTTCAAGTGTTTGAAATATGCCAAAATTTTCAACCAGTCTTTGTTTTGATAATTTCAACATTTTCTGTTGTGATATACATAAGAGACTATTGAAAAAAGTAACCAGTCCTTTGCTAAAGTTAACATTCTTGGACTAGGAGAACAACTTATTTTGACTACTGTTTGCACAATGTTCATGACATTACAATGCAGACATTTTGCAATGATGACCACATGGATGGTATGTCTTGCTCTTCAGGGCGGGGAGACAAAAAATGAGAAGGATTCAGTATGTGTTAGCTTTAAAACACTATAAGGATTGATTTTGGCCACCTGATATAAGAAATGTCTGGTCCCCTTAAATGAGAAATGTCAACCACTTGGGCTCAAATTATTGGCTTTAAAATATTCATGTTTAATGAATTTTAAAACTTCATTTTTAGACTGTGTGGAAAATATACACTAGATCTTCTCATTTTAGGCTTATCAGGGCCCTCAAAAAGTTTTACGGCTGTCATCACAATATTGTTGATGAGTAGGATGTCTCCGTGTCCAGGATATTTGATGTCACAAAATTTTATGTTCCTTTCATTCTCACTTTTGATTACACACATGGTAGGTGTAGTTAGCTAAGTGGGTGGTGCTTACCATTCTGGAGCACCCAGCCTCACCTCCCTGTTCCAATTTCATGTGGTTAAAAATTACCAAATTGAATTTATCAGTTTCAAAGTTTTAACTTTGATTTGGGATTGGGATTTTGACATGGACTAGTATGTTTGATTTTCATTTTGAAAGCAATCACTATTGATCCAGATTGAACAAAAAATCATAAAAATCATGATATTAAAAAAGTTGATGGAGCTGAAATAAAGATTTGTACATGTATCTGAAATTCTGTTATATGTTCAGATTTTCACTTTCTCTACTTTTTTATGAAGTTCATTGAAAAAAATACTAACAGAATAGTTGTTCTTCCTGGTGTAGTGTTTTCCAAGAAGTATATACCATACTGATATATCTACACGTAATTATACTTTCAGTTACTCTATGATGTGTATTTAAACATGGAAGGTGTACTGTTTTGTTATTATGTGAATTACCAGTACACTGTACTTGTTTTGAATTATGGATATTAGTTATAACTTGTTCAACTTGTTTTTCAAATCTACGGTAACCTAAGTTGAACCGGCTTTTCTTTTCCAAGAGAGAGTTAAAGAGTGAGAGAGAAAGAGAGAAGGAGGGAGTTTATTTGGTAGGTAATATATAGCGTTAAATTTATATAAGCTTTATCTATATATATATTGATTTTTATAACTTTGAATTTAAATTTATATAAAAAATGGTATTTTATATTCTTATCAGTATAAAGTACAAAATCATGATTATCTGATAGACATAAACTGAAAAACTTGATCTACATCTCTGGTTAAAACTGGCTAAAATTACCACTTGTCAATCACCTTTAAAGTTATGTAATATTGTAATAATGTTTTGAAAAAATTTTATAGCAATATTTTACTTTATAAAAAAGGAAACACTTTGCCATGTTATGTAAGTGTCCTGGTTGTAAAACACTTGTAAATTTATATGAATTTATACCATGTATAATATATATAAATATATTTGCCCTAGGTGTATATTACAATCCCTGTGTATCAAATTTCATTCATATTATTGAAATATTTGAAGTTTTTGTATTATTTGAAACTGAAAGTGATGTCTTAATTTAATGGTCTAAATGTGAGTAGCAAAGTTGTTTTTCTTGAAAAAAAAAGTTTTCTAGGAATTTTTGTGAAAATTTGGAATAAAATATAAAAACATGGAAAAAATATATTTTTCAAGATAGAAACACTATTTTAGCTGAAAGACAGTGATTTTCAGTGTGTGATTATATGACTAGGTTGAAACATGTATTATATAATAGTTTATGGATGACAGTGTTTACAGAATACTAATAAATAGGACAATATGACAGGTTTTAGTAATTGTGTTGTTTAGTCTGTGATGTACAGTGATAATTTCATTATAGGTAAACAACATTTACTTGTCCGCTTGACCTTTGATTTAATTTCCTACACATTATGGACAGTATATTTAAGTTATACGGATCATGAGTGTATATCTCGTCTACTTGATATGAAAACTATTCATGGGCAATGTGTATATGTATTATCTGTGAATCCTGATGTTACCTATGTATTGGGTGGACCTTCCAATTCCTTATGAAAGGTCAAGCAGACAGATCAATGTTGCCTATACCTATGGATTGTTTACATTTGTAGATATTTATATACATATTTAGATCTAGGTCACACTGATAAAACTTGCTATGACCATGTTTATTAAACGACAAAGCTGGCACAATAGTTAAATTTTCGGAATGGCAATTAAGGAAATAATTTAAAAAGCCTGTGAAGCTGGGTTAGACAATTAATTCATGATCAGTGCTGTCTTGTGTCAGTATCTGGGATGAGGCTGAAAATCTATACTTGTTTCAATACTTTGAAGCCTTTCTGTCTAAACACTAGGGCCTGCCATAGTCATTAGTAGCCAATGGCGATTTTGGCTACCAGGAATGGAAACATAGTTATTGTACATGTATATACACCTTTGGTTGAATGGTGTTAGGCAATCAATGCTAATTATACAAGTTCAATCTTGGGGGGCATGAAATCACCAAAACATTTTATTGTACCATATAAAATGATGTACTGTATGATGTTACAACCTGGTATCTTCTGGTGGTGTTTGTATTCAGTTTGTACAGTAAACAGTTTATTACTAAAGTAGTTCAACAGACTGTTAGAAGTCATTCATAGACTGGGGTGGTCTCGAACTAACAGATTACTGTTAGTGTTGAACACATCAATCTAACCACTAAGTCATTTGAGGGGACATTGGTAGACAATTGGTTTAAACTTTGCCCAAGTTTTGGATCATAAAACCTATCACTGCCTAGGTTAAAAATGGCACCCTGGAAGAACAGTAGTCTTCTCCAAATACTCTGGTTTCCTCTAAAATCCCAGACCTGACCGTTTCCAAATAAGTGTCGGAATATTGACTGGGGCATAAAACATTACTATACTATCCTGCACCACAGTAGTGTATACTTAAGGAGAAACATCAGTTTTTATACTAGTTTGAGGGCTTTATATAGGAACCACCCCGTCTCTCTGTCTGTCTGTCCATATTAAAACTTGCCTGGACCATATCTCATAATTGCTTTGGACGACTGTCATAAAACTTCACATGAATAACCTTCATGGACCAAAGACACGTTATGACCTTGAATCAACGTTATATTGGAAAGGTCAAGGTCTCTGGAAAACATTAAACCCTTGTAGATGGGGGTGGGGGGTGGGGGATAGCACTCGAGAGACAATTCTTGTTGAATTAAGTCTGAGAATTAATCACTTGTCCACTTTTACTATATATATATATATACATGTACATGTAAAATATGTACCGGTAAGTAAAATCAATAGCCATTGGCTGTATCAGCTGATTTTATTCAGTGACAGCTTGTACATTGGTAGTATAGGCAAACAACATTGACCTGTCTGCTTGACTTTTAATTTAAATATTTATGATATTATGGATGAGTGCATTTACGTATAGGGATCCACATGCATATTTCTCCTACAGAATGCGAACACTAATGATAAACAATCACATGCCTTTGTGTATATATTTGATAATTAACTGCGAATCCTAAGTGCTTGATCCTTCCTAATTAAAGGTCAGGCAGACAGGTCAATGTTGTTTGCCTATAAGTACAAATACATGTATAAGTTTATGATGTTAACAAAAAACATTGGGTCAACCTGACTTACCCCAGGCTTTAACCCTTAACTAACCCTTACTCAAAAAAGTTCTACCAGACAAGATTTTACTTCTGATAGAACAATAATAGATTATTACTGATAGTGTCACTGTCATCTTTTTAGAAATTTGAACATAATGTGGTATTTTTAGCTTACCCAAGTCTGAGTCTAGTCGTAACAGACAATTGCTATATTTAGGTTGCCCCTGATAATTATTATAATTGAAAAATCTGCAAATACAGTGTAATACATCACCAAGGACATCCATCATATCTGGTTTAAATATGACCATGTTCATGGTATAACAATTGGATAGTGGTAATATGGTTAATGATAAGGTGCAAAACTAGGCTCAAGTGAGAACAGTACAAGTTTACCAATTTTATTTTATTTAAATATTCAAATTCTTTAGATTTTCTGAGAGTTTCAAAATATATCGTCACAAACACATTTTGAGTGGGGTAGGGGTGGGGTTAAATGGCTTCTACTAACTTCCCTGCCCCTTTTACTAGTCCCAAGTTGTTTGGGTACTAATATCAGTAACCAGTTCATATTTACATGTACTAAATCAGGGATTCATCAAGGGCCTATTTAGGGCCGAAATTCGGCCCCATTCCCAATGGGAAAAACATTATTTTTTTTCCCAAATCTGCTGAGAAAATTCCCAATTAGAATATTGTGTTGTTTTTAAACGAAAACGAAAGTAAATTTTGTGAATCCCTCCAATCAGCAAAATCAAGTAAAAGATTCTAGATTATTTTAAACAACCTCTGCAAAGCAAGATGAAAATACCGCTTCTACATCAAAGGCTTCCGAGGTTGTAAGTAAACTGACTTCTGATATGATGTCGAAGTTTTCCCAAAATGAGCAGAAAGTTGATAGTTTTTCCCAATTTTTAGTTTAGGGCCTTTTCCCAAAAGACCCTGATAAATCCCTGTAAATATAGTCATTATATCATAGAAAATATTAATTAGGAAGTTATCAGAGATTACACATTGATTCACAGTAATTTAAATTTAAATTTAAATTTAGTTTACACATGATATAATATATAATTATATAATTGTAGATTGCACATTAATTAAGTTTAATTACATGTATTTACAGATAACATAGAGAGAGAGAGGAAGTAAGAAAAATTGGACAATAAGCAAGGTGTCATCAGTACATATGCCAGATGCATCTCAATATGGTAAGTATAATTACAAAGTACTGTTCTATACACCTATACAGGGTATATTTAAACAAAGGAGTATCAGTATTCTGTGCTATTAGTACTGTTACTAGTACATGTTGGCTCAAGTTTCACAATCAGCAGATCACAGCACTTTTAACTGTCTATAGTTCAAACAACTTTGGCAGATCCTAGTTTGAGAAAGTTTATCAGTTCCCTGGTAGAAAGTTATTGGTTTTCTCCAAGCTGAAGCACTCCAGTTTCCTCTACAACTAATCCACCATCATATAAATGAAGACATCTTAAGTCCTTGACTGTGTAAAACACCCTCACCCTCTGCATTCCAGAGGGTTTACTTAACTGTACATAACACCTGACCTCTGTCGAATATGTTGAGGATCAAAATGGTATATAGTTAATATATGGTTATTACTCACTGATGACAACAAGTGTTGTAAATATACAAGTTATAATGTCTGGTGTTTTTATTTATTTTTTCCGCATTGCTATCATAAATACCACATTAGTCTTCTTCTAGTAGAACAACTTCCTGCATACTTTACTTTGCCTGAATACACTAATAATATTTCATGGAATGTACATCATCAGTAAATATGAGAGAAAGCAAGAGAGTACAAAAATAAAATGTAGTATATCAGTGGTTCTGTAGTTTCATGTCACATTGTCTCTTACTGCCTAGGTTTGAATCCCATCTCTAGGTTTCCATAAATTTAAAATAATTAATAGCCAAATTTCCAAAATTTGTGAAAATATAGTCCTTTTTAAAGTATTTTTCCACAAATTTGCTAAAATAGGTTACTTTTTGAAAGAATTCCTCAGAAATACTAGTAAGTAGTCAATGGCGATTTTGGCTACCAGGAATGGAAACATAGCCATCTGGACAGATTTTAATGTCAGTTTGCTTCTTGCCAAAGGCCAGTTACTGAGTTAGCATCCAGTTTCCTCTTCCATTTTGAAGTGACTCAATATTGTCAGATAATCATGACTGTAGGATTCAACACTATTATAACCAACCAACCAAGAACTTGCTATGTTTCCATTTCTGGTAGCCAAAATCGCCATTGGCTACTAATTTCTGAGGAATTCTTTCAAAAAGTAACCTATTTTAGCAAATTTGTGGAAAAATACTTTAAAAAGGACTATATTTTCACAGATTTTGGAAATTTGGCTACTAATTATTTTAAATTTATAGAAACCTAGACTTATCATATGGAATATGTTTTTGATGCTAAAGTCTTGTGTTGCTTAATTCTCAGTGCAGTACTTCAAAGAACTTGCATGTCTATGAATTTGAGTTCAAGCGATACTAGTATTCAAAAGTTGCTTCACTGATATAAATTAAATCATGATTTTCTCTGCTCAACATAGTAAACCATAGATGTGTAATTTTGCTTGATTCTTTTATTGTGACAAACTGGTTTAATCAGTGTAAAACAGGTTGTAAAATTGTTACTGAAAATAGAAATATATAAATGGTAAAATTGATAGAAATATAATATATTGATGGTAAAATTGATATTAAAAATGGGCATTATTTTATATTTAACAGGCATATGCTGATGAGCCAGCTAGCTTAGAGTGTATCCACAAATCTGAACTGTTTCCTAAGAAACAGCTGGTAACCGAGGACGATTCTCTACACGTTCCGTTCCCACTGTTATGTGGAGAAGCCGTGGAGTTCTTGGGGAGAACATCGGATGGTGTGATAGCTCTATCTAACTTCAGACTACTTATCCGATGTAAGGATTCCTTCATCAATATTTCACTAGGCCTGATCGAGTCGGTGGAATGCAGGGACATATTTTATCTATCAATCAACTGTAAAGATGCAACAGTTGTTAGGTAAGTGTATTTACATATATACATATATATATATGACATTGTTATTGGACAAAAGTACTGATTTATTGTCGATAAAACTCAGGAGAGAAATTTCAGTTTCAGACATTATTGCCTCCGCCTCATCATTTTAATATGTTGGTGGAAAAATCAATTTTAAAATGCGACATCTAGGGGATGTTTTCCTCCATAACAGCATGAACTTTTGAGTTACTTCGACAAGAAGGGTGGGGAGGGGGGAAAGCATTTAGTTCAGTAAAGGAAGTGGATTCCCATTCCGCTGATAATAAACGTGAGCTGTTATAATGTATCGGTCAGTCTCTGCCTGTGTCACATACATTTTGTGATCCACTATAGTTTTGACTGTTTTGACATTTATTTTGGTGGATTTAGTTTAAGTTCATTAAAGGAAGAAGTTTCCCATTCCCCTGATAATTAACACAATTTGTACCACTTATTAGCTCACCTGGCCAAAGGCCATGTGAGCTTATGGCATGGCGAGGCGTGCGTGCGTGCGTGCGTGCGTCCGTGCGTGCGTGCGTCAGTAAACTTTAATCTTCTCCTCTGAAACTACTGGGCCAAATGAAACCAAATTTGCCATGGAAGGTCCTTGATAGAGTCTAACTATAGTTTGTTCAAATCATGGCGATCGAATATCCAAGATGGCCGCTGTTACTAAAAATAGACAAAACCTAAAAAAATCTTCTTCTCTTGAACCACTCATTGGAGGCAAAAACCTATGTGATATTTGGATTCTACATAGTCTTAACCTTTAAGTTTGTTCATTTCATGAAATTTGGTTTAAAAATAGGTTACGCGTTTTTGAGTTCAATTTTGCAAAAATCGTAAAATATTTTTAAATTGTTATAACTTGACTATACGACCAGATAATGACATGGGGTTTTCAGTTTTGACATATTCTTGTAATTATCTTCAAAATGGTGTCAAGGTCAATTATGAAGGTCATGACCTAATTTTTTACCTTTCTTATATTATTTATTATCTCGAAAACTATAAACTTTTTATATAAGCATGTATATTAGAATATTTTTCGTATTGATGTAACGATCATTTTGATATATAGATGAAGGTCATGGGTTCAAAGGTCAAGGTCACAGATGCGAAAGAATACCGAAATGGTTCATTATCTTGAAAACTATGAACTTTTTGTATAGGCATGTATATGAGAGAAAGTTGTAGGTATTGATACAACGATTATTTTGATGTATAGAAAAGGGTCATGGGTCAAAAGGTCAAGGTTACAGTAGCAAAACAATACCAAAATGGTTAATTATCTCGAAAACTATAAACGTTTTGTATAGGCATGTATATTGGAATATTGTTGGTATTGATGTAACGATCATTTTGATATATAGATTTAGGTCATTGGTTCAAAGGTCAAGGTCACAGATGCGAAAGAATACTGAAATGGTTCATTATCTTGAAAACTATGAACTTTTTGTATAGGCATTTATATTAGAATGTTGTAGGTATTGATACAACGATTATTTTGATGTATAGAAAAAGGTCAAGGGTCCAAAGGTCAAGGTCACAGTAGCAAAACAATACCAAAATGGTTAATTATCTCGAAAACTATAAACTTTTTGTATAGGCATGTATATTGGAATATTGTTGGTATTGATGTAACGATCATTTTGATATATAGATTAAGGTCATTGGTTCAAAGGTCAAGGTCACAGATGCGAAAGAATACTGAAATGGTTCATTATCTTGAAAACTATGAACTATTTGTATAGGCATGTATATTAGAATGTTGTAGGTATTGATACAACGATCATTTTGATGTATCGGAAAAGGTCGAGGGTCCAAAGGTCAAGGTCACAGTAGCAAAACAATACCAAAATCGTTAATTATCTCGAAAACTATAAACTTTTTGTATAGGCATGTATATTGGAATAGTGTTGGTATTGATGTAACGATCATTTTGATATATAGATTAAGGTCGTTGGTTCAAAGGTCAAGGTCACAGATGCGAAAGAATACCGAAATGGTTCATTATCTTAAAAACTATGAACTTTTTGTTAGGCATGTATATGAGAAAGTTGTAGGTATTGATACAACGATTATTTTGATGTATAGAAAAGGGTCATGGGTCAAAAGGTCAAGGTCACAGTAGCAAAACAATACCAAAATGGTTAATTATCTCGAAAACTATAAACATTTTGTATAGGCATGTATATTGGAATATTGTTGGTATTGATGTAACGATCATTTTGATATATAGATTTAGGTCATTGGTTCAAAGGTCAAGGTCACAGATGTGAAAGAATACTGAAATGGTTCATTATCTTGAAAACTATGAACTTTTTGTATAAGCATGTATATGAGAAAGTTGTAGGTATTGATACAACGATTATTTTGATGTATAGAAAAGGGTCATGGGTCAAAAGGTCAAGGTCACAGTAGCAAAACAATACCAAAAAGGTTAATTATCTTGAAAACTAAAAACTTTTTGTATAGGCATGTATATTGGAATATGTTGGTATTGATGTAACGATCATTTTGATATATAGATTAAGGTCATTGGTTCAAAGGTCAAGGTCACAGATGCGAAAGAATACTGAAATGGTTCATTATCTTGAAAACTATCAACTTTTGTATAGGCATGTATATTAGAAAGTTGTAGGTATTGATACAATGATCATTTTGATGTATAGAAAAAGGTCAAGGGTCCAAAGGTCAAGGTCACAGTAGCAAAACAATACCAAAAAGGTTAATTATCTCGAAAACTATCAACTTTTGTATAGGCATGTATATTAGAATATTGTTGGTGTTGATGCAGTGATCATTTTAATATAGATTATGTCATTGGTTTGAAAGTCAAGGTCACAGATACGAGTTGCAAGTTTCATAAATATCTAAATATTCACATCAGAGTTATTACTCCTTAAATGTAGTATATATTGTGTTTTTGTGCTGTTTACGGCCCAGGTGAGCGGTACAGGCCCTATTGGGCCTCTTGTTGGGTATAAATTTGATTGATTTCATTAGTAATAAAGTACTGTATTTCCTTTTATGCCTAGTCTTGTGACGAATTATTGATTATAAATGAGTGCTAACTGATAATTTAGGTCTGTCATACCAAATTATTTCTGATATAAGTCTTTAAGAAAACTGCAAAACTGCTATGGTTGACCACTTCTATATAAAGACGGTCTGGTCGGGTCTGACCCAAGACTTCAAAGTGGGTGGTGATTGTTTTTTTCGCCAAACACTCAGCACTACAAAATGGAAGTCACAGTTCTTTCAGATGGGAACTAAAAAATAAACAAGGTTCCATGTCATGGTAGGCATGGCAAAATAAAGAACCCTGCTGTATAGTCGGTGCAACACACAGGCAAAATTTCTGCACCTTTGCCTATAGCTGGTGACATCTCGTTAGAAATGAAATATTCTCGATTGGAATGTTAAACACTGTTTCTCATCTCAAATCTAAATAAAGACCACTTGCCTATACAGTAAAACATGCTGTAGTGACCACCTGTCTGTATAGTAAAACTGGCTAAAATCATCTCTTCACTAGTAAAAAGACACCTTGTATATTATTAGAGGCAGATTCTGGTTTTAAAGTTGAGAGTTGAAGGCTCAGAACTTGTAGTAAAATGATGCAAAATACTGCATGCATTCTGGTACCATCTGACCTGCATTAAATAGAAAAATCATAAATGCCCCTCAACTGAATACTCTAGTTTATCCAGGGTCTTCATCCTGTTTACAGAGGGTTCAACTTAGAAAGGTAATCATTCTTTCTACTCAGGGTTCAATTTAGACAGGTTTCTCATTGTTTACTCTGTACTCATACTGCATATTATGCACTCAATATTGTCTGGTAAAAAAATATTATTAGACAGGGAAAAAAATGAATTGTTCATTACATGCCATGTGTACCTGTGTGTTGTAATGTTATAGGTATTAATAACACCTGGAATGTTGTATTATATATGTATTATACAGTATACCTGAGTGAGTGAGGGATTTTTTCATTATAGAATTTAAACACTTGACTGGTTATAAAGTACAACCAGTGTTACTACAATATAAAAAAAACATTATATGAATGAAATGACCCAGTTTCACCTTTTTAACTGGATTTTACTTGACCTATATATCAACTTCTCAATGTATTTATAACCAAAGCTGGGCTTGAAAAATCCATTTTTGACCCAGCCACTGATCTCTTTTGGACCAAAACTAAAAGTCCAGTGTTTCAAGATCATTGAATCTTTTAAATTAAGTCATTGTATTTTCCATGGTGATTTGCAAATTATGTTAAAACTGGTCTTAAGCAAGAGTGGAGTTGTGAAGTTTTACATTTCAATCAAGATTCTTTCACTTAAGCAATCAGTTCTGGGATGGTGGAGGAAACAGGAGTTCCTGTAGCAAACTGTCAAACTTTCTGAAACTAGAATGTGAACCAAGATAGTGAGAGAGGCTGTAATATGTAAGTGCAGCCTTTAGACCACTCTGTTACTGATGCCCAATGTCCAGGGGAACAGCCCAAAAAAGTGCTCTGACAGTAGAAGCAGATACAGAACAACATTAAGCAGTTAAACAAAATGGTGGTACCCTTTTTCAACCATACATAGCACAATGTAGCAGTAATTCACTAATTGTAAATTTGTTAGCCATGTATAACACTACATATGTCCTCCTATATACAGTATGAATGAAAAAAAATGTGCTAAAAATCTTAAGTACCGGTATAACTTAATCCATGATCAGTCTGTTCTGGTCTACTGATTATTGTACAATTTTTGATTCTGAAAATTATCCTATTGTTGAACACAGCTGTCTAATTTGAATAAATTTGTCCAGATTTTCAGTTTAGGTAGGTTGGACTGTTTAAATATTCCAAATAGTCTTAATTATTTTTAATTACTTTTTAGCTCACCTGAGCCGAAAGGCTCAGATGAGCTATTGCTATCTATCACCGTCCGTCGTGCGTCGTGCGTCGTCCGTCGTCGGTCGTGCGTAAACTTTACATTTTAATCTTCTCCTCCAAAACTACTGAGCCAAATTTGATGAAACTTAGTGATTATTATGCCTGGGTAACAGGCTTTAAAAATTGTGTTCGGGGTTTGACCACGCCCAACAATATGGCTGCCGTTACTATAAATAGCCAAAAGACAAAAAAATCGTCTTCTCTGAAACCGAAAGGTGCAGGCAAATTTTGATTAGATTTTTGGATTAAAGATACCTAGATACATTAAAATTGTGTTTTTCATGAAAATTGGACGAAAAATAGGTTACGCGTTTTTTGCGTAAAATTATGTAATTTTTAAAATGAGACATTTATTGTTATAACTTCATAATGGCTGAAGATAATTGTATGGAGTTTTCACTTTTGATCTTGTCTTGCAATTTTCTTCCGATTGATGTCAAGGTCAAAGGTCAAGGTCATGTCCCAGTTTTTGACCTTTGATAAAAAATGCTATTTTTTTAAACATTTCTTGTGATAATGACGTAGGATTTTTGGTTAATTGTAGGTATTGACATGACGATCATTTTGATATAATGATTAAGGTCATGGGTTCAAAGGTCAAGGTCACAGATGTACAAGTTTACCAAAATAGTTAATTATCTGCAAAACTATGAACTTTTTGTATAGGCATGTATATTAGAATATTGTAGGTAATGGCCCAATGGTCATTTTGATATATGAATAAAGGTCATGAGTTCAAAGGTCAAGGTCACAGATGTAAACAAGTACTGAAATGATTATTTATCTAAAAAACTATAGACTTTTTGTATAGGCATGTATATTAGAATATTTTAGGTATTATCCTAACGATCATTTTGATATATGAATGAAGGTCATGGGTTCAAAGGTCAAGGTCACAGATGCGAATGAATACCTGAATGGTTAATTATCTTGAAAACTATTAACTTTTTGTATATGCATGTATATTAGAATATTATAGGTATTAGCCTAACAACCATTTTGATATATGAATGAAGGTTTTGGGTTCAAAGGTCAAGGTCACAGGTGTGAACAAGTTCTGAAATGATTATTTATCTCAAAAACTATAAACTTTTTGTATAGGCATGTATATAAGAATATTTAGGTATTATCCTAATAATCATTTTGATATGAATGAAGGTCATGGGTTCAAAGATCAAGGTCACAGATGTGAATGAATACCTAAATGGTTAATTATCTTGAAAACTATTAACTTTTTGTATAGGCATGTGTATTAGAATATTGTTGGTACTGGCACAATGGTCATTTTGATATATGAATGAAGGGCATGGGTTCAAATGTCAAGGTCACAGATACAAACAAGTACTGAAGTGATTATTTATCTCAAAAACTATAAACTTTTTGTATAGGGATGTATATTAGAATATTGGCCTAATTATCATTTTGATATTTGAATGAAGCTCATGGGTTCAAAGGTCAAGGTCACAGGTGAGCGTTAAGGCCCATGGGCCTCTTGTTAATTATGAGGTTTATATATCTAGTTTACAGTCAATGATAACAATTTTTGTGGATCTTTTTTAGATGTTCCTTCAACAACAATGATTCTTGTCTTGATTGGTTCAAGCGGATTACAACAAAAATTTCTCAACCGAAAGATTTAAACGAGATGTTTGCCTTTGCATTTTTTGCTTGGTGTATGGACCAGAGCCCATGCCTGTCAGATCATGAATCCTGCTATGTGCTCTGTCAACAAGGTAGGTATTGTCTACATCAGCTAGTGTTTGGTAAAAAGCAAACTTCACCTTAAATAGTAGAATTGGTAAAAGGTTTTAAAAGTAATATTTAACTTAAAAAGTATGGTATTTTAACTTTCTGTATATTTTGATATTGCATCATCTCTTCTGTAGGCTCAAAAAAAAGTTGAGCTTTATCCCTAATGTGGTGATAAACAAGGTGCCAAAGTTATCTAGGGGCATTGTCACAAAGATTTTCTAAATGTTTCATTGCTTGAATAAAAAATTTCCCAATTTGCAATACTTGATCATCATTGTTTATGACAGTTAAACAAAAAATGAAATTTTAATTGTAGAAAATAATTTAAAATAAATTCTAAAATTTAATTGTAGAAGATAGTTTTTAAATATTCATTTGGAAGAGAAGTAGACAGGATGAAATTTAAACTTAAAACAGCATGGAGGATCTCCTATATAAATGAGACATTTGAGTAAGTATACTGTAGTACAATATACTGTATACAGATACTCAGTATAGTCAAACATATCATCAATCTCCTACATAAATGAGACATTTGAGTAAGTATACTGTAGTACAATATACTGTATACTGATACTCAGTATGGTCAAACATATAAATTGATTAATGGGGACATTTATTGCCCCATTGTGTCAAGACTGGATCTTCTGTGGGACTAAACCACACCACTGTAGACTGCTCATCAGTATGGTCAAACATTGGCATTAAAATGAAAGAAACAGTTTCTCTTTGTTAGAAATAACACCGCAGTAGCTCAGTTGGTAGAGTGCTCTCTTCATAAGTGGGAGATATGGGTTCAAATCCCAATCGCGTCTAACCTTGTCAAGACTTTAAAGTGGGTTACTGTATTTTTGCCTAGCACTCTGCATTACGAAATAAAAATCATGACCCTTTCGGATGGGAACTTAAAATAAACGAGGTTCCATGTCATGGTAGGTGTGGCATGATAAAGAACCCTGCTGGATAATGCCATTAGCGCAATGCACAGACAAAATTTCTGCACCTTTGCCTGTAGCTGGTGACATCTCGATATAAGTGAAATATTCTTGACTGGGACATTAAACACCATTACTCAACTTAACTCTCTGACAGAAATGTTCAACCTGGAGGCAGAGATTTTCCTGTCCTACATGGATAAACTTGAAATGAATTCCTACAATCTTTAAGCTTGCATATACCTCTGATAGTCTGACATTGTCTGGCATATAAGTTGTGATTATGTAATTCAAAAGCTTATCATCTATGGTTATTGGATATATTGATCCAGTTCTCTATTCGAAATCTTAATAGACAACTGATACTGACAATGACATTTTTCAT
This sequence comes from Anadara kagoshimensis, assembly GCA_021292105.1. Lineage (NCBI taxonomy): Eukaryota > Metazoa > Mollusca > Bivalvia > Arcoida > Arcidae > Anadara > Anadara kagoshimensis. The sequence goes on from CM037874.1 coordinate 41,518,066, forward strand.
TCCTTATTTTTCTAGCAGCTTTAACCAAACTTTTGCATCAGATTTGCTGTGATCGTTACTTGCAAACATACATATGTACATTGATGTGATAGCAGAGGATAATTATTTTAATGCTTTATTTTCTTGACAGTGTTTGCTCTACTTATCCAAAGAATCACATTGTACCAGCTTCTATCACGGATGAACAACTTAAAAAAGTGGCTGATTTCAGAGCTCTGAAAAGGTTTCCATCAGTTGTCTGGAGGTAAGTCAAACTTATATACAAGGTTAGCAGTGCTGGAAATTTTCAACTAGTCCTTGTATGCCAATTTCAACTTTTCTATTATGGCATATAGAAGACTTTTGAAAAAATCATCAGTTCTTACCAAAAGTTATCAAGTTTCAGACTTTAGGACTAGCTGTTATTTCTAACACTTTGGTTCGTGTAACACTTGTTTATCAATTCTGTTGGCTTCCTACAGACTTTAAAGAGTAATTTAGGGGAAACTTGAAAGATGGTACAATAATCTTCAATGGTCTGTCATTTTCTGTATGTTCATTCGTCCATCTGTCATAATCTTTACTGAGCAAATACTTGGTACTATAGAATCATTAATGTTTTTGGGTTAAAATTTCATGGTTTTGTTATTTAAAAAATGGTTAAAAGAAATTCCGTGGATTTGATGTGAAATAAGTCTCATTTTGGGCCTTTACTACTGGTAATCTATGTGAAATAACTTAATGCACCAAAATTAAATGCCCCACAAATATGTGAGATTTTATCAATCTTGAGCTAATTTTGATAATATGGATTATTGATACATATTGATAAAACACAGGTTGAGTTTGAATTTGTTTATTTTAGGTTAGTGGTTTTGATTTTTCTTGCATTTTTTTGTGATAACTATGGATTGGATGAAACCTAAGTTGGTAATTTGCATTGTAGCTGATACTTTCTTTATTTCTCTGGTGGCTATTGTTTTTGTGATAAAACGTTTATAAATTTTACAGAGATCAGAGGAATGGAGCTGTGCTAGTCAGGTGTAGTCAACCGGAACTGGGATGGTTTGGTTGGAGAAGTATAGAAGATGAGACTTTGTTACAAGCAATTCCATTGGCCTGTTTACAGAATCCTGGCTCGTTTCAAAATCAGAATTCCCTTACTGATGATTCCAGTGCTTCAGAATCAGGATCACAAAATGGTGGTTAGTATATACTGCAGTGGAGTGGAGTAATGCAGTTTAATGCCTCAGTCAAGATTCACTTATGTCAAGTTAAGTCAGTTTTGGGATGGTGGAGTAAAGTGGAGTAATGGAGTTTTACATTCCCGTTAAAATCCTTTCACTGATATTGAGCTGGTCAGTTCAGGAAAAGTGGAGGAAACTGGAGTACTTGGAGAAAACCACCATCCTTCTGCATCCAGACTGACAAACTTTGTCACACTAGAATCAGTCCTTCGTAGGATTCAAACCCAGGAGGTGAGTGGTGCTGTGATGTGTAAGTGAGCATTTTTGACCACTCAGCTACCAAGAAGCTACATATTCAGTCAGGTGTGGCCATAAATTGCTTATATAGTTTAGTTTCTTGTTACACTAAAATATACAATAATAAATTGTTTTGTTATTATTTAAATGTTGTAGATCTGAGTGAACCTACAGTAGGAAATAATGACAATGAGAAAAAGAAAATGTTGATAATAGACTGTAGATCTTATGGTGCTGCATTTGCCAACAGAGCTAAAGGAGGGGGAGTAGAATGTGCAGGTAAATAGTTATCATCAGGAGCCAATTGTTTGAAGTGGGGGGGGGGGGGGGGGGGAGTAATGAACACTGTCAATTAGTCTTTCTATACCTTTCATGTCTATAGGTGCATTTTGATCAAGCTTGAAATAATTGACTAATGATAATGATGTGTTGCACACCAAAATTAGGTGCATATAGGTCAAGGTTAAGGTCACAAGGTCAAATCTTAGAAAATAACAAAGCAAAGTTGGGGATGGGGAATTTGTCTCAAGAAACTGTTCTAGTTTTGTTGATGATTATAATAGCCTAAATTCATAATATCAGTGAAAATCATCATATCGGTATTAAATCCAAAGTTATAAAATAAAGTGCTTCTTGACTTACTTGACTTAATTCCATCTCTCCTGGTGGAGAATTGGGCCAAAAAATAATGTGCTTCAGTTTGATGAAATTCTAACCTATGTTCTACAAAACTTCAGAAAATGTTTGATAATACACAAGATTTATTTTGACTGATCAGCTGATAAGACTTATTAAAGTTTCAACAGTTGACTTCTGTATTTTAAGTTTGATGAAGTAGTAATTATGTTACAATAGAATTGTGTGCCAGTTTTAGTGTGAATGCAAATTTATGGAAGTATCAGTGCAAGTAAAGGCCCCATACAAGCAGAATTCAAAGAGAATAGGGTGGAGCAGAATGTTTGTGATATAATTATACAATGTACCTGGGTATTTAATAAAACATAAAAATAATTTGTGACCAATGTATTAATTTGTTAATTTTTTTTCCTTCAGATTATTACCCCAGTTGTGAGATTCAGTTTATGAATTTGGCGAACATTCATTCCATAAGGAAGAGTTTCTTAGCTTTACGGACATTGTGTAGTAGTCCCCCAGACCAGGCTAGGTAAGGTTGCTTTCTGTTTTACTTTTTTTTTTGTTTTATTGTCTACCTGGATACAGGGTTTGTACAGGCCTGGAAAAGTCCTTAAATTTTGAGGTTTGCCCTGAAAAGACCCTAAAAACAAGTCTGACCATAAAAAGCCCTGAATTTATCCTGAAGGCCCTAAAAAGCCCTTGAATTTGGCCAGTTGGGTGTCTGTATTTCGATATTAAGTGGTTGCAAATAGACTGGTATAAATAAAGAAATAAATTAATAAGTAACGTTGAAATGGGCAATTTAAAGGTACCTGACTCAAAGGAACAACGTCAAACTCCACTTCAAGTGCCGTTACTATAGATACGTAAGTAATTGTTTTATTGATTGAATTGCCTTTGCACCAATATGTTTTTGCTTAAATTGTCCTTCTGATTAGGCCTTAAACTTGCAAATAAGACCCTGAAAAGACCCTAAAAAGTCCTTAAATTTGGAGTTTAAATGTCTACGAACCCCATGGATAACCATGCTTACTGTACAGGTATCATTATGGTTATCCATGTGGTGAACAGCAAAAACCCATTTCTAGCTTGAAGTTATTTTAAATCTAGTCAGAATGAAAATATGTCAAGTTACACTAGGTTAGATTTACCAATGAACTGACACACTTTCTTGCCCTAGGATGAGAGGTAATGTGATCCGTGATCCAGGACTTTAGACTACTTTGCCACAGAGTCCCTGCTGCTAGGAAGGGATGGTATAATATGACTTTTAACTGAACATGTGACATGTTATATCCCAATACAGTGTATGAAAAACTAATTAATTTACTATCACATGATTAAAAACCGAAGGAAATATAAATTTAATTTCCAGATTATGAAAAACTTTCGGATTGTTTTTAAGATCTATTTTTTCTGTGTTCTATGTTTAAGCATCCCTCAATTTATTGCCAAATCCCTTAACAATGCGAAAAGCTGACAGAACAAATGGTGGTGGTGAATGAGGATTTACTGTATAAATATTTTTTTTCCAGTTGGCTGTCTAGTTTAGAGAATACTAAATGGTTAAGCTACATGGCTGGTATCATAAAAGCTGCTAATGTGGCAGTCAGTGCTATTGACAAGGAAGGAAGACCTGTACTGGTACACTGTTCAGATGGATGGGACCGTACAACACAGATTATAGCACTGTCAGAACTTCTGTTAGATCCATATTACAGAACACTTGAGGTTAGTCTTAATGATAAAACAGCTGGTCACTATAGAAGCTCTTACTATAATTATACCCCTCAAGCAAAGTTTTTTTTTGGAGGGGGGGGGGTGTTATATATAAGAATCATCTTGTCCGTCTGGCCGTTCATCCCATTATTGTGTCTACTCTCCATATCTGCATTTCTATAGAAGTATTTTGATTTTGATCAAACTTGGCGCAAATGCAAACTAACATGAGATGATGTGTCACTTACCAAATTTAGCTGCATAGTTCAAGGGTTAAGATCAAATCTTAGAAATGACAACTTTGCAATGTTGGGGTTGAGGGTATTTGTCTCTCAATATACTGCTGTAGTCTTTCCTTGTTATGAATTCAAAGAGTCAGCATCCCCAATAACAGAAGTTTTATTAATTTGGGAATGTTGAAGTTTCATGAACATGTATATTGTAACATTTGCGCCAGTTTATTATTTCGAGCAATTATTTTACAGTTGTAAAACCCTTAATTTTGTAACTTGTATGCTTTCAACTTCATTATTATAGTGTCCAATCTAGAACTGAAGTAAGTTTGGTCATTGTGGGCCAGGGTTGGAAAAAAGGGCCCACATTTTCAATTGGGTCAATAGCTTAGTTTAATGTTGATGGACTGTCAATTATTTAAGACATATCCTAATCATCTTTTAAGAAATATAAGCAAATCTATACCAGGAGTAGAACAATGTTTCCTGGACATTCAAAATGAGGCAGTGTTAACCCATTGTCAGCATTTCATGGCCTGTATTTCTAATTTGAGGCCAATGAAGCATGTGCCTTTTCTAGATTGAAGTTTAATATTTTAGGAATGAAATTAATTTTTCTTTATGTGGAAGTATGAAAGAATTGGACATTTTGCACACTGAATAATTTGCGCTTATGTTACATGTGCAAAATATCCAATTCTTTTATACTTCCATAACAAAAAGAAACATAAGTTTTATTTCTTGTAATTCAATTTATAGAAATTTTTCAACAACAATCAACAATTTTAACAACAATATAGGCATAGCAAATAAATCTCTATGGCGTAGGAATTCAAATTTCCCTGTTTATCATCCATAATAAGATGATTTCACTGAGAGCCAATCTATTCATGCAAATGCAGGGCTCCAAGTAGCGAGTAAATTACTCGCATATGCGACTAAAAATCAGATATGGCTAGTAAATTTCTGATGCACTCGCCAAAGGGCGATCAATAAATACAGAGGCTGCGACCGAAAATTTATTTTTTGTACTGAAAAGATTGTTTTATAACCAGGAGATGATCATGTAAACATCGTTTTTAGCCAAAAGATGATCATGTAAACAATGTAATTTGGTACACCTCGGCTGCTAGTGTTGTATACAGTTTGTTTATAGCCCCTGCTCATATACACAGGAACCCCGTCTGTGTTATGCAGGTCACACAAACGCTTGTAACTTATGATAATCCTTGCTAATATACAAACGTACAACAGATTGCACATTGCTATAGAAAACAACATGGCCAAACGAGCCAGCAGGACATAAGGGAAATTGTCCTCATTCGGTTTCGGCACACCATCCATTCCGAAATCAAAATGTGTTGCCGATAATGAACAACAAATGCCCACTGCCGCATCAAGCGAGCCAAAGTTTTTAGCAAATGGTGTAATGAATTTTCTCGGTTGTATGTATAGAATGCGCAATTGTTTTCAACAAAAATGAAGGTGGCCTACAAAGAATGGCCAGAAGACTTTGTTATGATCTGGATCTTGATGACAGTGATGATATGCGACTTCCGCTGGCACACAGTTATTTGTCAAATTTTATTATGCTTTCAATTTGAATTAAAAGTTTTACAAATTCAGCTTTTTTGTATCATTGCATGATCACGGGGAACTTTTGTTTTGGCGACCAAAATATTTAACCCTGGCTAGTAAATTTTGGCCTTGGCTAGTAAAAATAAAACATGGTAGCCAGAAGGCTAGTGAAAACCAAATCCTACTTGGAGCCCTGAAATGTAACAGAAAAGATCTGACCAATCACAATGTTTGAAACAAAAAGAAAATTGAAATATTTATAATGTATTCTTTTTGTTGTTTACACTTTAGGGATTCCAAGTTCTTGTGGAGAGAGAGTGGCTGGACTTTGGTCACAAGTTTGCCGACCGATGTGGTAATGGAGTAGCCTCGGATGACTTAAACGAGAGATGTCCAGTATTTTTACAGTGGATAGATTGTGTATTCCAGTTATATAAACAGTTCCCTTGTGCATTCCAGTTTAATGAAGCCTACCTAGTAAGATATTCTATCAGGATTATTAAGTTTCCCAAATTAAATGGGAGGGGGGGGGGACATATAGTGTTTACCCCATTTCTTCTGCCAACATTTTGTCAACCTTATTCTTGAAAAATATGTAACAGATCTTTATGGAAGTTTACAGTAGCAATCTTTGGATGAAGTAGATGTGTCATTGGCTATTCATATTTTGATCATGCACATGGTCGGGAAATCCCTGTTGGGGCTTGTTTGGGGTCAAATTAAGGAAGGTTACTTTGTAAGATATATTTTTTCAGGATTATTTCAGTTTGCTTCCAGTTATAAGAAGCTCATTAACCTAAAAACTTTTTTTTGCTGACAAGGTCATCAGACAATCAAGTTCAACACTTTGTATTAAAAAAAGTAAATAAAAATATATATAACAACATGTAGCTGGATGTTAATGGTGATTTTGTGATTACGCAATTGTCAATTCACAATTAACAATACTTTATGTTTATCGAGAAAAAAGAATGACATGTCAATTTGGTATTTTTTAGCCTATTCAATGAAGTTTTACTGTATTACATATGTGTAACATTGTGTATAGTTATAATGTGTTGATTATTTTCTGTCTGTAGGTAAAGTTGGTACAGCACACCTATTCCAATCTGTTTGGAACATTCCTATGTAACTTTACACAGGAAAGACTAAAGGAAGAGTTGAGTAGTAGAACCAGTTCTGTTTGGACGCTGTTACATCATAGTAACAAAAAATTCCATAATCATCTTTATTGTCCAACACTAGAACAACAGGTAGAGTATTTATAATTCTGAGGCTAATTTGCCCAAGTTTACAATCTATTTTCCTTAGTTTCCGAAGGCTCAGTGTTTGGGCGCCTTCTACAAAACTGCATTTTGTTCAGGAATTGGAAATTTTCAGTTAGAAATTGAAATGCTTCCAAAATTCATATAAAAAAATTATTAAAAAAAACCCCCCAAATATACACATGTATATATACTGAAGATTTGAAGTAAGATATATATCTGAAAACTTGTGAATGGTTTGGAATGACAAGTTGCCCATTATTAGGCTTATTTGAGTGGGGTAATGATGTTTTATGCCCTAGTGAAGAATATTTTACTTATATGGACTTGTATACACTAGGATCTGCCTGAGTGGGATTCAAACTTAGGGGGTTAGAGGCACTGTGATCTGTTGTAAGTGTGTGCTTTTAGACCATTCTGACACCGAGGCCCTCATTAAAGGCTAAGATGCTTCTTATCCATGTTGTTCGGGTGGTTAGCAATACATTTTAAGCTTAATGTTCGTGTTGACTTTTACAATTTTTGGGTTTGTCAGACATGTTTTGTTTCATTTTATGTTGACTCTCATTATTACGATATGGTTTGGGAGACATGTTTTGTTAATTTTTGTCATTTATTTTTTCAGGTCTTGGTACCATCCAGTAATATAAGAAATCTACATTTATGGACCTCAGTGTACTTATCCAATAACTCCTCTACAACAAGTCCCGAGGAGACGACAAACACCACAGATCAACAGGAACAGGACAACGTACAGGAACAATCTACGTCCAATCTACAGAAAACAAGATCATGTGAAAATCTGGCCGCAAATGTGGAAAACCCACTTCCAAGTCCAAGTCGACGTAAAAGTGATCCAAATATAACATTGGATTCCTTTGATCAGGCCTCCCATTTGTCCAAAGATGTGGATCATAATTCCAGTTCACTGAGTATTCAAAACGAAAGTAAAGAGGAAAAAGATGCCGCACAAAATAAAGCGACGGAAAACGGTGATATCGAAAGTGAGGAGGATAAAAGTGATAAAGAATGTGACAATGTTTGTAACGGACATCTTAGTGATCATGAAGACTCAAAAAACTCTGACAGTGACAGTATTACAGGATGTCATGACAACAACACAGATCGTCATGACAATACTAATATTTGTGCCAACGGGCATGTGCATTGTGATGAAAATGATGAAATGAATGAAAATGACATTCAGAATCACATAGTGGTGAATGGTGATTTAGATAACATTCACGTAGAAAATACTGACGATACTTCGGATAGAATTAAATCGTTAAAATTGATGTGCAATCAGACTTTATCTAAAAAATCTACGGATAGTGATAGAATAATTGAAAGTTCAACAGATACGTTGATAGATGAAGATTTGGATAGAAAGAAATATGATCATGAGGATTGTATTTTGTCGGTTAATGGACATACCGGGCCCAAAGTGTCAAAGAGTGTAGACAATCTTGTCAAATCAGAAAATAGGGCTATACATAAATTTAAGTTATTGGAGGAACATCAGTGTAGTTTAAATGGGGACAAAAATGGACCATGTTCAAATTTGGACTGTGTTAAAGACCCTGGGCAATTCTTGAAGTTTCAGTGCTTCCAAATGACACAATCAGGACCCCTTAAGTTAAACTGTGGTAGTAATGGATGTAACAAGTTCCCAGGTATCCCAAATGGTTCCTCATCAGGAATGCCTTTATATCCGACACCTAATGGCTCTAGAACTCCAAATTCAACATGTCCCCCAACACCAGGAACTGATGCAAAGGTACCAATTGTTTTAGATTTTTCTGCTGCGGTTTGCCATGTATTATGTTATTAATTTTCTAGGTTACCACAATTTTGAAATTATTTATAGCACTGGTAGCCAAATTTGTGAAAATATAGTACTTTTGAAAGTATTCTCCTACAAATTTGCTAAAATACCCGGTATGTTATTTATTGAAAGAATTCTTCAGAAATTAGTATCTACTAGTAGTCAATGGAAATTTGCGCTACCAAGAATGGAAACATAATTTTTTATTTTGTACAATTTCAGTGTGTATTGTATATATTTATTATTCTAATTGGTTAGAATGGCAACATATGTGTGGTTTGGAATAAATATAAAAAAAATCGAAGTTCTATTCATAATAAAATATGTTTGGAAGATCACCAATCAATTTAAAAAAATCAGAGTTCTATTTATAATAAAATATATATCTGTAAATTTTATCACTAATTGACAAAAGATAACAGAATTTTTTCATTTAAAGGTTAAATTAGAAATACAATTTACCTCTGGCTCAAATGGGTTGGTCCTTTTAATACCTGATTGTTAAAACCATTTGTGCCAATTGTTTCTGCTATGCTTATAATACATGTATATTATTTCTTAAATACTTGTCTTCAGACAAAAGTTTGAGTCTATTCATTTCATTTCCCATTGTAATTCTTACTGACACACTGAATATTCAGAAAGGTGCTGAGTTCCGTGGCAATTTTGGTTTGTAGTGGCCGAGTGATTAAGGCATTAGCCTTCAACCCCATGGGTTCTCACATCTGTGGGTTTGATCCAAGTGTATTGGTGCAAAATAATTCAGAGCCAATCGGAAACACCTACACAAAACTTATTTGCCGTACAAACTTGTGTTAAGATTCATCCTTGAAATGAATAAGAAAACAACATGAGATATTGCTGATGCAACGTATAACAACACTTAACTAACCAACTAAATTAACAATTGATTTTCTATATTGTTATATACAAGGAATAGTTATATTGTATTAACTATTACAAAATGTTGCAAGGTCAAGTTTGTTTTAATTTAAAAAAAAAAATTTTGTGGATGATTCAAATGACTTGTTTATATTTTGACAGTCATCAGAGACACAGTTGCAGAGACAGTTAATCGGAGTGGGTCGACATCTAGATATAGACGGATTAACGACATTTAACGACCCTGTACAACAGAGAATGTTACAAATAGAAGCCGAGTATAAAAAAGATATCCAAGTCTTACAGTCTCAACTATCGGCTGCTTATGGATTACTGATGCAGCATGCCTCAGCCTGTTCTGGTGCTGGAAGGTGTCTGTTAGAAGCAGCAAAAGATGACATTGTATGTATCCAAGTAACTAAAGATTTATTTATTGCCTGTCTCTTGAAAGACACCTATGGCAGACAGCTGATTGGGGGTGGGCAGTGTCCAAAATATGCTGTAACTCTGTGTCAGTTCTTTTTCGATTCCTGATGGGGTCTGACCAAGACTGGAAAATAGATAGTGGGTTGTTTCAACAAGCACTTTGCGTTTAGAAATGAAAGTCATGAGGTCCTTCTTAAGAAACCTTAAAATCCAATACCCTGTGTCATAGTAAGCATGGCATGGTAAAGAAGCCTTCCAGCAAATTAATATGAGTGCAATGCAAAGGTAAAAATATCTGGCACGTCACTTGATATAAGTGAAATATTCTTGAATGGAATGTAAAAAGTAGAGATCCTGGTCAAGTTAATTAAAATAATAAAGATTGGAGAACTGAATTAAGAGTTATTACGGTAGTCTCTATGTAGAAAAAATAGTGTTCTTCAATATGGTACATTTTATGACTTGGTCACTTTACGATAAAAAATATTCATCAAACCTATTGCATAATGTGATTGCAAACAGAAAAAACTTTTATTTTTGCCATAGTTTCCTGCAGTTTTTAACACATGACATGTATTTATATTTTCATCTTTGACATTTAAGAAGGCACATCAAAATAGATGTTTATTTCTGCACTATTTAGTTCCAGATTTATAGAAAAAAATGAATGTTTCTTAAAATCAAAAACAAGCTACTGTAAAATATGACAATTTCATGTGCATGTTATTTTACATACATATGAAATTTGCAATTTAGTGGAAAAAAAATCATGAAATTAATGTGTGCGAAAATATAATTGATGAAACAAAAATGCATTAGCAGTTCTTTGTTACTAGAGTATAATATATTTGTGCATGTGGGTAAAGACAAAAATATCTGGAGGTTTTCCTGTATTTCTAAATAAAAATATAGTAAGATGAAACAATTTTATTTACATTTTATTCATATTCACAATGGCATATCACAAAAACTGCATGTCCTAAAATGATTTTGATAGAAATCTTGCAAATATATGTCCCAAAAATGAAGTATTTTACAGTAAAAATGTGATTGATGTGTGATTTGTTTGTTGTGATTGATCTGTGATTTCTTTGTTATCAGGTTTCCTTACCAGAGTCCCCTGGTAGTGGCGAGTTTGCCTCTATTGGTGCATATAGTAATGCTGCTTCTGATGTCAGCTGGGAACATATTGATAAAAATGACTCAAAAGTGACCAAATGGGTCCCTGATCATGCTGTAACCCACTGTGCACAATGTGAGAGTGCATTTGGTATCTTCAATAGAAGACATCATTGCAGGTATTAATTCATATTTATAACATAAACACAGATTTATTTTTTATAGAACTTCGATAACTTGAATATTTTTTTAATATCATTGATAATTTAAAGTCATAATATTGTTTTTTTTATGCACAGATGTTACATGTGTTAAGAACCTGTGACCTGCAATTATTAGTGTGATTCGATTTATTTAGCAGCATTATCGAGAATTACTGGTATTACAATTTCCAGACATAGAATTTTTTGCTTGGACCCAAAAAAGGTTAGGGTGGGTGGGAAGGCAAAAGCTTCACTGACAGTTCTAGTTTGTTGTTTTTAGTGAAAAATATTATTTCACATTGTATAGAATGAAATATGTGTACTGGTATTTAGTTTAAGAATAAATTGCGTTGTTAAAATGTATTGATATTTAGGCCTTTGTTTTGTAGGAATTGTGGTAACGTGTTTTGTCATGCCTGTACAAGTTTTAAAACAACGATTCCAAATCAGAACATTACGACGGAGGAGAGGGTGTGTCGGAAGTGTTTTACAACTCTGTACCAGAGTGACGCCTTGTACGAGAATGGTGCATTACTGGATCGACCAATGGCAGCAGCCGCATCAAACTGACACAAAATAGGGCTTTAAGGAATTTCACTAATTAGCATTAGGATAAGGTTGGCAGTTAAATCTTGTGCTCTGAAGATCTTCAAAATAGATACTTTTACGTGGGACAATTTCTTTTCCGTTTAGATTTTATATTTATATTTTTTTTTTGTGACAGTAACTTCTAGTCAAAATTGTGTCAATTTATGAACATTATTCCTGTAAACAAAATGCTGAAAAATTTGAGTTTTTAGACAGTGAATTTATTTATGTAGAGGATTAAATTCTCTATAGTCTGTTCTGAACACAAATTGATGAGTTTGATGATTGCTTTTTCTCTCTCTCCTTCTTTTTTTTTCTTACATGGTAGATATATTTCACTTTTATCCTTAGTTCCATGTTTAGATATCCTGACAAAATCTACGAAGTTAAATATTCTGAGTATCAAGACAGTTTTCCTTAAAATAATAATAATATGTGTAATAGTAATAAGATATGAAAGAAATTTTTTCCCCTATTGTTTCAGTCTTTGTAATAAAAAATGAAATACTGGTACATGTAGCCAGAAAATATTTTCTAATAAGATAAAAGTGACAACCCTGCTGAAACTTACTATGATAGCTTAAAGCATTGTTGATTGGATAGGCATGGTGATTATATAAATCCTATGATGCCGTTACCATGGTTACATTGTAGGAATAAAGAATTGAAATATATACATAAATTTGAAAGGAGCAGTTTATAATTTATATTTTATTATTTCTTAAATTTTAAATACTACAAATTTATCCAAATTTACAAATTTTTTACTGGAGAAAAAAATTTTTATGTTAAGATTATTTTTAATGTTTCAAAATGTATAAGATCTCAAGAACAATCTGAAAAAAATTCCAAAAATTTAGATTATATGTGTCAGTTTGTGGATAACAGGATGTCTGGTTTGGTGAAGTTTATGTTACGCATAGATATTGAGATATGTTTTTGCTCAAGGTGAACTGTATCTGTTAGAAAATGAATTTGTGACTGAATGCTATGCAATACATTTAAATTGTTTGTATATTATGTATGTATGATGAATAAAGCTAACGGTCTAGTGACTTTATAGTTACAGAAACTGTGAAAGTACTTCAGTTGCATCAGTTTTAAAATAAATTACAGAAATTTAAGGCAAAAAAAATCCAAAATAATTCTTTAAAAATCTGAAAAGTAATGAAAATTATTTTTCTGATTTTACAAATTGCCAGACTAATTCACACAGCAGATGCAGTGTCAGTTAACTTTTTCATAATATTTTTTTTACCCCCCCCCCCCCCACCCCCTCATCCCACCCCCTCTTTGCATCTGTTCAGTTACAAGTAACAGATCATTGTCCATTTGGTAGTTGATGATGTTATGATTGCAATAATTGTAAGTGTTTACAGAGATGTATGTGTCATGGTGAGCTTACTGCTTGTTATCACTGTGATTTAAGACAATATAGAGGAGATTGTATTGTCAGTATTTATTTTTTAATTGTTCTTCTATCTTCAAAATTTAAATCATTGCTGTTTCCAGCCATTGTTATGGCAGGTGTCTGTGATATTTTGTTTGAGAAGTTGTTGTAGAGGTGTATGTGCATGTGTGTGTGTGTAAGAGAGAGAGAGAGGTGGAGTGGGTGGAGGAAGAAGTGTGATTAAATCTCCATATTGGATGGTGTGTCAGTGCTTCAAATTACAGTAATAAGGTATAAGTTGGGGAGTTGTGGAAGTGTATAAATGTGTAAAATGAATGTATTGGTGTGATTTTATATACCAGTGAGCATGGGAATAAAAAATTGTTTACAGAGTGAATGTGTATGTTTTGTGAATGTGAGGGAGGGAGTGTAAATATTGATCACAGGGTAAAATTATTTGTTCTGGTGTTTTGTCATACAGGGAAGGGGTGGGGTAGGACACTAGAGTTCTTCTGAAAAAAAAATAACCATAGCATGAGAACTTATTTTTAAATAAATTTAGAAATTGTGCTTTCATAAGGAAATTTCAGGAAAATTTTATAAAGTTTTTAATAACTTTGCTTATTTTTGGGTTGTTGAGTTTAGTTGTTTAGTGTTAATTTCCGGTGACATTTTGACTGTCTCTGTAGTACAATGCTCATGACAATGTTTGTTTGTTATTGCACGGCTTTAAGTACTTAACTTGGTACAGAGGCTTTAAATAACTGATTAATTTACATAACATTTTTTTTGTGTCTTTTTGTAACACCATCACCCACCCTGAAAAAAATCAAGTATTTTCTGTCCATCTCTTTGTCTGTCTATCCATCAAATTATGTCCTTTTCAATTGATTTTGAAAAAAAAAGTTTACCAGCGTAAAATGAAACATTATGGACGATGTTTAGTTATGTTAGTAAAGGTCACAAGGTCATATCTCTAGAAATTTGGGGGAGAATTTTTCTGTTTTTATTAAAGCCCTTTGCTTGTAACTCTTATATGATAAAAAAAACTAAAAACTGTGTTTAGACAAAATCTGAACATTTGTAACTCTCTTAATTATATCACACAGTGAAGGACAAATATTTAAAAATCTAATTGTAGACTAGAGTGTGTTAGTCTTACTCCTGACAACTTGCTCAATTTAACCTTAAAGTTATCTCTTAACAATACCCCTTTGTTTATTTTAGTGTTGGCCATTTCAGTATTAATATTGACAAAACACTACTCTGCTCAGGGAAATGTGAACATTGTAATAATAATACTGTTAAATAATGATGTAAATTACTAATTGTTAGCTTGGTCTTTCTCTAGCTTTTCTGTATGAAGAACAGCTGCTTCCTATGTCATACCCTCGGTGTGGGCATTACGGTCCAATATTATCAAGCTTTCTTCAGCTGCTTCCTATGTCATACCATTGGTGTGAACATCTGGGTCTAATATTATCAAGCTCTCTTCAGCTGCCTCCCATGTCATACCATCGGTGTGGGCATTGGGGTCCAATATTATCAAGCTCTCTTCAGCTGCTTCCCATGTCATACCCTTGGTGTGGGCATTAGGGTCCAATATTATCAAGCTTTTTTCAGCTGCCTCTCATGTCATACCATCGGTGTGGGCATTAGGGTCCAATATTATCAAGCTCTCTTCAGCTGCCTCCCATGTCATACCATCGGTGTGGGCATTGGGGTCCAATATTATCAACCTCTCTTCAGCTGCTTCCCATGTCATACCATCGGTGTGGGCATTAGGGTCCAATATTATCAAGCTCTCTTCAGCTGCCTCCCATGTCATACCATCGGTGTGAACATCTGGGTTGAATATTATCAAGCTTTCTCCAGCTGCTTCCTATGTCATAGTCTCAATGTACATTGAGGTCCAATATTATAGATTTATTGGCCTTTGAGTCAGGAATATTGTTCCAAATAAGGGATATTTTACAGGGAAACTTGATTGCATGAGGGAAATATGATATTTCTATCCCTGCCATGTGACTGCACTCATCCAATCAATCTTCAGTATTTATGAATGAGGTATAATAACTTTGTTTAAAGTTTGCTATGGACTAAATGTGCAGGCTAGTTAGAAATTCATTTGGTCAGACAATGTGGGTTCTCTTCTCATGAGAGTTTATCAATATAAATTTCTTTGTGTGTGTGTTGTTAAAAAGGGAGAGAGAGAAGGAAGAGGGAAAGAGAAAACAGAGTTGGGGAGAGAGAGATTGGGAAGTGAGAGGTAGTATTTGACTAACAGAGGAGATTATTTGGTGGTGGTTAGTTGGTGAGGTTTTCATGTGACAACGATAAGCTTTCTGTTTTCAATATTTGTTACATTGTGTATTTCAATTGTTTCAACTTTAGTGCTATGAGATAGATAGAGAGAAGATAGAGAGAGCACTCTAAAGATTTGGTATGGGGAAAAGTGTGCATGTTAAAATAGCTAGGTAGTGCTTTATAATAAAGTATGGAAAAAGTTACATGTATGTTGAGGAATATAGAGATTGTTTAGGAGTAATTGCATGCAAGTGTTACTCTATATTAAACGAGAGAGGGAGAGAGAGAGAGAGAGAGAGAGAGAGGGAGAGAGAGAAAGAGAGGTAAGTAACAACAAAATTGTACATATCTAAATATGTATATATTATATATATGAGGAAGGTGGTGTGTATATGGTAATATAAATCTGTATATATGTGTATGTCATTGTAAGAAATACGGATATGATTGTATTTGTATATTGGGACATGTGATGTAGAATTTGTGTATAAAAGTTAGTGAATTTTGATACATGTTGATGCATGAAATGCTTAGAGATTCAGAAGAAATCGCAAATATCAACTCTCTCCCTCCCTCTGCTTCACCCATGTTTTTGTTATGATTTATCAGAGTTCTACATTTGAAGTCAGTTGTAATTTACTACACTTAGATGTAAATGGGTTTAAGGTGAAAACAGGTTTAGTCAACTCTTAATACGAAAATATGTTCAACCAGGAAAATCCTCCTTTATATGACCCTTCTAGGTCAATTTAGTACTAAAAATTAAAATGAGGATAATTTTCCTAAATTTTAAAACACTTGCGCATTGCAAGTAGTTGTAATTTAAATTTTGTGTTTTACAACAAATAATGTGATATAATTTGATATGTCCAATCTTCTGTTGCGTGAAACCTGAACTATTGGGAAAATATATACTGGTGTATTTGTTCACCGGGATTTAAGATGCGTACATGTACGACAAGTTCAAACATGTTCATCTATTTTGTTGTTACTTTGTTGTTATTGTTAATTTTTTGTATTTTTCAAATTATTCCCATTTATTATTATTTATTTTGTTATTTCAGTAACTATGATAATAAAAATCAAGTTTATTTATACACTAATGTCGGAGGATATGATACATGTTTAATATTAACGTCAACTTATAATGTGTATATTAATTCAAACAAGTGTTCTAATGATAAAATGTCATGTAGTTTTTTGGGACTGAGAAAATTGATTGTTTTTATTTGAGAATTCAAAAAGTGTTCTAATGATAAAAATTCATTTAGTTTTTTTGGGCTGAGAAAAATTGATATTTTTATTTGAGAATTCAAAAAGTGTTCAAATAATAAATTTAGTTAATTCTTAGTACAAGTGGACTGATAATTTAAGAAGTCAAAATGCTTTCTATTAATAAAAGTCATTTAGTTGATTCTTCATGCAAGTTCACTGAATTATCATGATAGTTTTCATCCAAGAAATCTGTTATTAGTATTTTTTAATCCTAGAAAAATTATACGTGTAATTTTCAACTAAGATTTATTTAAATCTTAGAAAAAATATAGTTTTTAATTGAGATTTAAATTTTTAAATCTTAGAAAAATTATAGTTTTCAATTTAGGATTTTGTTAAGAATCTTTCTTTTTTTTTCAAGAAAAGTCTCATATTGGCTGACTTTGACTTTCCTGATCCATGATGTCTATATTTCTCCGACCTCAGATACTGTAGTTAACATTCAGGTTATTTTAGTTTTAAAGTTTTTCATACCTTGTATTTTGTATTAAACAAGAGATCATGTTTAATAAATTATATTCTTATTTATAAAGGTCATACTCTGTATTTTGACAGTTTGTATAAGATAATTAAGTTGAGATTGAATTAAAACAGGTTCAAAAAAACATGACAGCCAACTTTGTCATTGTGACCAAATGTGGTTTACTACTCAGTATTGTACCACCTTGCAGGTTACTGTAAACCAATTTCTATTAGCGTGTTTTGCAAAGACAGGATAATTGCAAAAGTTGATCAACATGTACTTGTTTTTGAAAATAGTATCATTTGCTATAGTCAATTTTGTGACAGTTAATACATGTAGTGATGAAATGGTTTTGGCAAGAGAATCGTGAAAGTTAATGTCCGGAAATAAAAGTTGGTTTACAGAATACATACCCCATAATGTCTATGTAGAATAATATGGAATGGTACAATTTGACATTTTTGTCTGCAAAAACTGGTGTTATTTCTGGAAAATGTGGAATAAAATGTATTCCATATACTGTGAAATCATTAATTTTCGTTGGGTCCAATTTTCGTGGAATCTGTAAAAAATAACATTTCGTTGGGACGTAAATTCGTGGTTTTACTGTTATGTCAAAAATGTAGTTTGTCCTTTGAGCCTTGATAACGGGTAGGAAGTCATACTTTGTTTGTTTATCGGCACCTATAGAAAAAGTTATTTGTTGAAATAAGAAAGCAATTAACCGTGACAGAGACGCGGATTAATGACTAAGTCTCGGATAGGCGCTAATTACCTGTAATCATTATATCAGTAACAATTAACTACACAAGCGATGTGACACCTGGCCCGAGTAGATCTACCTGTTACGTTGTACAAATAAGCGGTAATTAATTTAGATTTAAAAGTTTATGCATAGAACATCAATCACAACATGTTTTATAATCACTTTACACGAAACTGAATGTTTTTCTGTGACATCGGCAACTTTATAAAAATTCTAATTATTGACCTCTGATGACCTAATCAGCTGTTTACGAGAGTAACAATGGCGGCTCTTAACGATTCGAATGAAGTTTCGTTTTTTAGAAATCAAACAGCTGACTTAGTAATAATATAAAACAGGTTTATAGAGATTGTTAAAATGTTTATTTAATTAATATGTAATCGGATTGGAATTTAAATGAGACAGGTCATAATTAATGATGAAAGTTACGGTTAGAAACCTGTCTGTCCCTATCGTCCCGACCAGTTCCTAATTGAAAACAAACATTTAAAAAATTAATGAAGAATTTATTAAACATAATATATGTACTTAAATAATTTTCATAATTAAATTAAACATCCACGCATCTTTACCTTGTGAAAAGTTTGTGTTTATGTGTGAATTACGCTAGAGCAAAAAAATATGGTACATATATGCATGTCCATTAGTTATCATATATCTTGTCTTTTTACTTGAGGTTAGTATTTCGTGGTGGTCGTAAGTTCGTGGTTCAGACTGTCCACTAAAACCACGAAAATTGATCCCCAACGAAAATTAATGATTTCACAGTATTTTGGAAACTGTTATTTTTCACAAATGTTATGGGGCTGTGTTGCCATGGTGACTCATTACTGTATATGTTGATATATGACTAGACTACCCTTTCAGAAAGGTGGATTCAGGTATTTACCCCACCATAACACCACGGACAATCAATACTAGAACACTATACATTATTATATCATCATTAATTTGTTCATTTTAATTTTTCATCAACATGGGAAAACATGCAAAAAATTTTACTATCAAGTAAAGGTTTATGAAATTTCAGTTTATGCCTTTGACTGCATATGTCCAGACTTTAAATTTAGGACATACATGTATATATTATATTTAGTATTGAGGCAAGGCAAAAAAATTCATCTAAAATTGGCTAGGTCAAATTACAGTACTAAGTGATGAAAAAACTTATATTTGTGCCATTTCAAATAGAAACTTTATTGGATCTTAGAAATCAAGGAAAATCAGAAATAATCTGTTTTTACAGTTTACAGCATTGCAAACTTCCAAAAGAATTGCCTCCAGAAATAAAAAATGGTCACAGGGAATTGTTAAAAGATAGAGCATTGCAAACTTTCAAAAGAATTGTCTTGAGAAATATAAATAATCAAAGGGAATTGTTAGAGATTGCAAACTTCTGAACGAATTGCCTCCAGAAATATAAATTGTCACAAAGAATTGTTAACAGATATCCAAGCTCCTAAATACTAAAGTTTTGGACAGAAAGTAAAGGATCTACTACATCAGTATGTGTATGTAGAAGTAGTTAGTGAAACCATTACAAAATTTATAAAATCTAGACTTAATTTTCCTTCAATGGTAATAGTAAATGTTATGTTCACTTTTAGATTCTCATTCTGCAATTCACCAAATGGGCTTTCATACTCTCTTATTTGATTTCATTTTATAGATGATGGTTTAGGTAATTAAGTAATTATGTATACCGGTAATCTATACAGTAATTATTTACTATATGGACTGGGTGTTTTCAGGAGTTGATTGAAATGAGGAGACTGAATGGATGGATATATGACAGATGATGATGATGATGTAATTATTAAATTGGATCAGCTATCAGTTTTAACAAATTAAGATCACATTTATGGAACTATTTCTGGTAATTTTTCGAATCATTGAAATGCTCTTTGCTGTCTAATAAAGTTCTAGATAAGCTTGTATTTGTTTTAGTTTTATTTGTGTGATCATGTTTATAGTGTGTCAAGTTTGACCTGGCCATTTGACCTTTAATTTGAATATTCAAACATAGATATCCATTGTGTAATCTAGGGGTTACATGTTGATATATAAGGATAGATGATAGTAATTCTGGGTATCGGGTGTTTATGGTAATCAAACATGCAGTTTTCTCTAAATTACAGTCTATTGACCCAATCTAATATTCAAATTAAAGGTCCAACTGCCAGGTCAAACTTGAGGCACTATACTTATCAAAGATATTTTAGGTGCCTCTCACCACTTCAACAGGTCCTAGTTTATGAGGCCTGTCAGTTCGCTTGCTGTAGGTCAGTGGCTTTCTCTGGTTTCCTCCGCCATCCCAGAACTGACCACTTTGATACAGACTGGTGCATTAAACACCATTACTCCACTATCATTTCTCTAAAAATAAACGATCTTGATACTGTAATTGTTTCAGAATGGTGATGACTATTTAACACCTTGTAACAATCACTGTGGTTGCTCAGTTGGTAGAGTGCTCACTCTGTTAGTGGAAGCCTGGAAGGTTGTGGGTTCAAACCCCGACTGGGTCTGACCCAAGACTTGAAATTGAGTAGTGACCGTTCTTTTGCCAAGCACTCAGCATTAGGAAATGAAAGTGATAGGAACTTAAAATAAACGAGGTCTTGTGTTACGGTAGCAGTTGCAGGATAAAGAACGCTTCCGTATAATGACATCAACTCAACAGCACAGGCAAAAATTCTGCACCTTCGCCAATAACTTGCGACATCTCAATATAAGTAAAATATTCTTGACTTGCACCATTACTGATCAGTACTACAAACAACACAAAATAATTTTAAATTTTCTGTTATTTTAATTGAATTTATCTTTGTAAGCACTGAGTGATAACTTGACAAAATCAACTCAAAGCTTGTAAACTTTTACACAATTTAAACTTAAATGATAATAATTAAACATCAAACACAATTTCTTGTCACAATTACAGATAGATAATACGAGATCAAAGAGCAGCAATAAAAAAAAACTCATGAAGACAACTAGAAGAAAAAATGTCAGGAAAAAAAGACAAAAAAAATATATCCCAAAACAATCACATTCTTTACAACAAATAAATGTCTGAAGAAAAAAAGGTAGCTACGTACGTACATACATAAAAATTAGAAATAAATTGTGACTTGTGTTCTTACTTTATATTTGATGTTAAACAATGTTTCTTTTGGTTTTAGAGTTGATACACAAGAATTCTTCATCTCACTGAAAGTCTCACTAACTTACTATATGATATTGAAGAATTATTAATTCTACAAGTTACAGAAAATATATATGTTTCCTGAATCGTATTGTGTATTTATGGGAATGCTAAACTATGGGATTCCATACCCAGTGGAAATAAAAAATCCGCACAAAGTTATCATGTGGTACATTTGATATCTCTTTAAAATTTCAGAGTAGCAGTTACATAAAGTTAAACATTTAAATATGATGTGGAGCTAAAGAACATCTGTGACCTTAAACTGTTAGCATCTCCGTTATCTAGCTTGTTGGAGTAGGACAACTAAAGTATCAAAAGTCTACATAAAAGAAATACCCATAAACTTTGCTTTCAGTGTGGAACCCTCTTCCCTGTCAGCAAAAATGGTTTGAGAAGAAATTAAGATTATAATGTTGCAATGATTTATAAAATTCTTTTGTACTTGTGGTATTGTAAGCGAGCTGTGGATGATTTTAGAATTATTATGTATCAACTCTATTTTGGAACATAAATAAAACACACAGACCAGAATGTCTGGATAGCCAGTAACTAACAAAGCAAAGATAGAAATGAAATATTTTTATATATATGCCATTTATTGTTTAATATAAACACAAATGAATTGCAATGTTAGTAACCAGTCACGGGACATACCGGGTCAAAAATAAACAGGAAATGTTTTATAATTCACCTACATAATTATATAACTTTCGTCGTCTGCTTGAATGTAACCTGTTTCATTGTTCCTCTCATATCCTGTCATGTCACACACACACACACACACACACACACCTCCGTAATATATAATACTGTACATAATTGTATTTCAGTTTTTTGTAGCACACATCATCATCGTTCCTTTATCGTCTCTTTCTGTTGCACAAACTCGCTCTCGTCGCCCAACTCTCGTAGCACTATAGTCCTCAGTAAACAGGACATCAACAAAATAACTTAATATTTCTACAGTATATAAACTCCATCAAAAAAAGAGAACCACCTGCACTTCTTGATGAAAAACATCTGAACACACAAAATATTATAAACAATCTATATAGGATATTACAAAACTCAACCGTAGTGACTCGTCTACCTCTTAATAAACTTCAGTGCTTCTATGAACTGAGAATGTACAACACAAACTTCTCTAGAAATATTAATAATGAGTAAACCAGTATTGAAATGTGCATAAAACATTTGTGTTGTCAGTCAAGAAAAGCAACGCTATGTAACTTTTATTTAGGACAATAAAAAATAATCCTGACTACCATAAACCCCCGACTTCTACCTAAAACACACAACATCTGACACCAAAAAAAACCCATCTTTACACAATTCAAAAATACACCAACAAACATCATTTTATGTTTAGCAAATCTAGGAAATGCATATTTACATATCGGTAAGGAAACATCGCCTGATACATCACCAGAACCCTTCTATTTATGGAATCGTTTGTTGCCATGATGACCATGCATATCCATGCAAATGATGTCCAAACATTCTGAGAAATGAACATTCTAGAATAATGTTGTTTATTTCAATGGAACTGTTCCACAGTAGAAGCCATCCTGATAAAAAATGGCACATATCAAATACAAACACTGTGACCTTCTGAACGAATAAAATATGGTATTGTGCTATAGCTCCTCCCATCTCTGGCCTTTGAACCTTGATATTTGCATAATAAAGTTTGATATTTGAAATCTTGTTTTTGATTGGTTACATCAGATAAACCAGATCCTCTGTTGAAAACCAAAAGTTACATGTAAAACCAAGACATTTTGATGATTAACAAAAGAAAAAGCTTTAGAAATCAATTAATGAAAAAATCAACAAAAGTTTCCACTGAACCAATATTATGTGAAGGTGCAAATACACATACCAATAGTTTAAATTATTTACATATTTAATTTTTAAAGTGTCTAAATATCATGGAGGAAAAACCACTGGGTGAAAAAAAAAATCTTTTACAAAATATTTAACATTTACATAAACAAATTATTGCCAAAAATGACTACAAACGGGAAATATAGGATTTTTACAAGGTGAATAAACATTTGTGAAAGTAAACAAGTAATAATAATAATTATAAATTGAGAATTATTCACAAAAAAATTTACTGAATAACCACTTCCATGCCACAGAAAATTCAAGTTTCTAAAGACAAAAAGACAAATAATTCATATTTAGTTACCGTCGAGACCTGTTAAAACACCAAACATACAAATATATCACACCAATGAAAACATACAGAACGACCTACTTACATTTTGTACAGACACTGGCCACATACACCAAACACAATATATTAAGCCACTTATATCATAGAAGAAAAAACTTGCCATAGAAACTTTTGAAAAAAAACCACTATTTCTTTATTATATTATATAAACTTGGACATAATATATATGTATATACACTGTCAAACACAGGATTAATAATATGTGTATTTTATACAACATTACAAAAATACCTCAGGTTTTGTTTACTACAATATACACAAAAACAAACAAATATCTTATTACCAATCTAAAGGAATTTCTCAAATCTATTTTACACGCCCTTCATGATATGAAAACACATTTATATACTAACTTGGAGCAAAAACATTACATTTAAAAGTAAAGGTTATGGCTGATTTTACTGTTTGATGAAGGGGTGAATGGGGTTCACGGCTGCGACACATGATACCCTCTCAACGTTTGTGCGGAACACTTATTTCCAATGGATATGGAATAGCATATGATTATGTTTTTCCCACAAAAACAACGTTATTCCAGGAATTGTGACGTTGACGTTTTACAAAACGTTCCGCACAAACGTTAAGGGATATTGATCACGTGGTACAGTGGCAAACCTTATTATTTCACTCAGACAGAAATGATATAAGGGCCCAGTTATACAAAGCAAAATTAGAGTTAATCATTAATTTAAATCATAATTAGCACACTGGTATATGATTTATTAATTACAGATTAATCAATAATTAACTTTAACCAAGCTTTATGTAACAGCTAAAGTAAGCCAAGCCCTAAAAGATTTCATGGTGGAAGAACACTTAAATTTTAAAACATATTATGCTACGTTATATTCCTGCAATGTTCCAATTATAACATTTGAAGCCTATTCCAGATACACAGTACCTAAAATAGACATTGGGTAAAGTTTTGCCTTACATTCATGTCTAATCCCCCCCCCAACACATGTGTGAATACACAAATGTGGGTTCCAGAAATAAGCAGGCTGTGTATGTAGGGGTTCAAGTCTTGTCTTTGGTCTTCTGATTTTGTGCCCACACATAAAGGATTTCAGAATAGCCCCTTTATCAAACCCTCAAAATATAGCCCCTTTTATCTCTAAACCCTTGAAATATAGCCCTTTGTAAAATGTAAAATGACAAATAATGGAAGAAAACACAACACATGTCTTATCTGAACTTGTGTGAAATATGATAGGTTGGAAAACAAACAATGATCGAGAGTGACTACTTGATGTTGGATATGTATGGGGGACATTAACTATATATAACATATATACAATATGTACATGTAATAAAGAGAGAGAATGATTTGTACATTTGATAATGATTATTTTTTTGGAAGAAAAACAAAAAAACGAATGTAAATTTCAGTGAAATGTTGGTGAAACGTTACCTATACATAAAACATATATCACAGAGAACAGAGACATTACAAAGATATACAAATGTATATATACATGTATAACACATAAACACATACACATGAGGTGGTAACAAGTTTGTTAACACACACACACACAGACACACACACACCATGTACACATTTTGACTACTGGAATGCCACTTTTTCTATGTTTACTGACACATATCTCTTTACATGCAAACAAAACTGGATACAGATAATAATGATATGAAAATTATGTTTTCCTTTATAGCCTTAAAATAAATCTGAAGAAAAATCTCCCTACTGGATCCAAATTTAAATGTTAAACCCCTAAAAATGATGAAAAAAAAAAAAAGAAAAAAAAAAGATATAGTCTTCAATTTAGTGTGGTAACAAAGTGATGAACTCGGGGTTAACTTTGCAACTTTAGATATTAAAAAAAAAATTAAGTTGCAGGAATATAAATTTATATATTTAAAAAAAAACCCACATGAAATGTATTTAAAAGTATGAATTTTTCCGTTGTCCAAACTCAAGTTTGTTTAGTACCTTCCTATAGTTAAATTTCTATCACTGAAAATATCAACTGATACAAAAAGTATTATTTATTATCCAAAAATTATTATTTGCATAGAAAGTAGAAAACAATATTTTTACCTCTTTCGTATTATGAGGTGATTACACCGTCAAATACTGATAATAATAATGAAAAAAAAAAACTTTTAAAAAACCATTTGTTCTAAAGCAACCAAAATAGTCATTTCAGACTTTTCATTTTTTATTAAGAATTTTTCTCGGTAGTAACTTCAGTGACCTTTTACTTAGAATATATCTTTCATTCCTGGATAATAACATTTTCTATTTCATTAAGAACTGCAGGAGACACACTACCACACCACATCAGTTTTCACTAAACATCAGAAGTACAGTGCACATGTATGAAAGATTTCACATAGGTTCATACTCATATGAACCATCAGAAAATGATGTTTCACTTAGAAGTTCAAAGCCTAGATGTGCCATCAAAAAACCATGGCATTCAAAAAAGTTCTAAAGCCTAGATGTGCCATCAAAAAAGCATGGCATTCAAAAAAGTTCCAAAGACTTGGTGTGCCATCAGAAAAACATGGCATTCAAAAAAGTTCCAAAGATTCAATGTATAAATTTCCAGTGAAGATACTGATATTTTGTGATTCCAATGCAGGTTTGATTTTGTGGATATACTTGACTTTATAATAATAATAAATGTCCATGTAAACATCATTAAATCTGAGCTGCCTTTGATAATAAAGTATGGTATAAATGTATACATTTGTATAATAAAATGATTATCTATTGTGTGTAATACAGAGGGCTTGGTATGAAAATTTTACTTGGTGATAAGCAATATACTTGGTGATAGACAATGTTTTTGACACTCCATACTTGACAATCTTCATAACATTGAAACAGAATTTGCTCAAGATTATCTTTGTATTACATAAACTGCCTATATTGTCCCAAAATATTTCAACAAGACTTTTTCATGGGTTCTGTCTCCAAATTATTTTTATGCATTCTGTCCCAAAAACTACCACCAAATCCTTTGCTCCGAATTTATCCCATAACATATAAACTATTTTGACAAGACTTTCTTAGATTCCGTCCTCAAATTTTACCAAAATCTTTTCTTGCTTTCTGCCCAAAAAATCTGGTAAAACCTTTTCTTGGAATTTATTCCACAACATGTAACTATTTTGATAAAGACTTTTTCTTGGATTCCATCCTCAAAATTTGTCAAAATCTTTTCCTGCATTCTGTCCTAAAAAATCCCCAAGACCTTTTCTCGGAATCTAATCCACGACATTTAAAATTCATGAAAAATGAGATCTGACCTAATAGAAATGAACCAATCAGTTAGTTGTATTTCTTTTCATAAATTGTGATGATTTATTTCTACTAGAATTGTAAACCACAAAGACTACCGGTAATGTCACATCTCAAAAACATATATAAACCACCATGTACAACATGTTTCTACAACTAAGCCGTCTGTTGATGAAAGGGAAAATGACAAATTATTCTGCACCAATTCAGTAAATATGTACAAATGAAATAATATCATTAACAAAAATTCTAAATTATTTACATAAAAATTATTTTTTTATGAGCACTAAATTTCAGTACAAAAAAAAACATTTTTAAAGAAAAAATAACAGAAAAAGGATGAATAATAATATACACACAGAATATACGGACTTTTTCATCAAATTTACAATGCATCTGTTTTTTGGCAATAGTACACAAATACACAACACACTCGATCACTCAGCATTCATTCTTACAATATGATAGTTTGGTTTGTTAACTATTAAAGGGGGTGGAGTGGGGTTAGTGGAGGAGGGTGGTATATGTAAGAAGGGAAGAAATACTTGTCTGTTTAAAAGATACATTATAAATGATGAAAAGTAACCACTAGACTAGAAACTCTAAGTTAATGATGTTAAATCTTGATACCAAAATATGAATGGAATGTTGTAAAAAGGAAAGAGCTCACAAATATTAGCCAGTGTTAAGTAACAATCTGTATGATGAATAGACAATTCCTAATAAATGCTCTTTAATCCACTACGGACTGAAGTTTCTCGAGCAAAATGTATATACAATGCTGGTGTATGACAAAGATTTTCTAGACTATTCTTTTTTCTTCTCTTTTATGGCACAAAATGAAGTCATTTCTAGCTTTTATAAATATCTACATAATAACTGTCCTCAATTTTTGACGACAATAAAATTTTTCCCACTTATATCAAGGTGGTCAGTTTTGGAATGATAGAGGAAACCAGAGTGTACCTAACACACCACCTACCGTCAACAATTGAAATTACAAACTTTCTGACACTAGAATCTGATTAAGTGGGATTTGAACCAAGATATTTAGAGGCACTGTGATTCTTAAAACAATGCTTCAGACCACTCTGCCACCAAGGCACTAAATTAGATAGATTTTGTCATCATCTTACATCAGGGGTCAGTTGTTCAAAGCCTGATTACTTTAATCAATAGATTAGTTAAAAATTAGAATTTTGCATCATTCCAGACATATTGTGAACTTAATGTTGAAATGTCAAAAAATAAAAGAATATTCCATCAAACTTAAGCACATGTAATAAAACTACTGAATTGGGTAATGGTATTTTAATTTTTATCAATGTTTTAATTTTCTTCTAATCATTGATTAACTAATCAAGCTTGGAACAACAGGGTCCAGATCTACTGTGTGGTGGAGTCATCACTGTGATAATGTTTATATATATTGATAAGAATGATGCTATACCATTCATTAACATCAAAATATTCCAGGAATGAATCCATTTATTGAAAATGAAATGAATTTCAAGACAATGAACAATTCCGCAGAAGTGGTGTCAATAATATGGCACTGAATTTTTCACAATTTGAAAATCTTTGTCTAGTGTTACAATGCAGATAAAATATTGAAATTAATATCCCTCTCTTTCTTTGAAAGGCAGGGTGTAAATATGGGCAAAAAAAAATCCAAAGGTTTTCTATTTGTTTTATAATATCCACAGAACACATTACTTTTCCTTCTTTTTTTTATAATAATTTGATTTACATATATAAACTGAAATTTACTATCAAGTTAAAATATATTGCACATCATAAATATATACATGTATATGAAAAGGAAAGTACAAAGATACTGTGGAAAAACAACCCAGCCTATATCAGGAAAGTTGTCTAGAACCCCAGTTTAATGCCCTCACAACTAGTATAATAAAGAAATAATACATCACTCTCAAGCCCGAAATGTGTTCATCATATTTATGTTGAAGTCAAGGTTATAACAAGTTCTAATTTACTTAAACAAGGCTGGCAAATGAAACAGTTGTTGTGAGACTTTTTTCCACCAGAAACATTTTAATGGCGAGATGATAAAAATATAACACTCTTAACTGGCGATAACACTTGTAGCTACTAAATTTTGTTCAGATATGTTTGATTGTGCGTAACCAATGAAAAAGTTTCCAAAAAGAAGATTTTAAAAAAAGTTTAAAAAAAGATGATTTTAAAGTGGCTTTACAGTTTTGATGACGTGTATAGTTTTACAATGATATAGCATACAGGTAATGTTCCCTCTCACTTCTCCCTCTTTCTTCTTTTGTTGTAAGTTATCATACCAACAGAATGAGTTCATAGCACTACAGAACAGTAAATAGTCTTAACATCTCTCCTCGTCAAACATTCTAAAACTTGTCAAGGCACTACAGAAAAGTTTGGAAAAAGGGGAAAAAAATTTCCAAAAACTCCACAATAAAATCTGCCAATCCTACAATAATTTGTTCTTACTTTGGATATTTTAATACCACTGCAAACCAAAATTCAGTTCACGGACAGAACTGTAGGTAGTCCCCATAGATTTCAATTAGGGCTTCCATAGAACGAAACTGCTCAAAATTTATCAATTACAAAATAAAAACAGCGGCTGTGGTCCCACGTTTCAATATTTAATTTTTTTTATCAGTTTTTTCTTCTTTAAGATAAAATCATCTAAAATCAACAACAGCAGCACTACAGCTTCAGTTATTTCTGTTCACAAAGTCATCCTATGACAGATTCCAGTGTTGGCAATAACACACTATCCTACAGTCTGAGACTGGTAAATTTTGGGAAGGACTGGGTAACTTGTTCAAAAATCAGGATTCTACCAAGTATATACCACAACAGAAATGTTTACATTATCAGAAAAGGGTTGGTTAAATATTTTTTTTAAAATCACTTCCAACACTAAAGATTCTCAAACAAAAATTCACATTTTTATAACCATAAACAACATATAACTTTAAAGATATTTCATCTTCAGACATTTTGAGTCTTTAAGTTGCGATCATGACTTTTTCTCTCTTTTTCAAATTATTTTGTAAATCACATGGAATTTATATTCACATACAAACAAAACCAGAAATAAGTTTTATAATTGTTTTCTTCTCTCTCCAGAGGTTAATGTAGTTAAAAATACCATTGATAGAACAGAAAAATGTTGAAAACAGTGCGCATGGAAAACAAGGAAAATCCAGTTACTGTGAACATGGAAAACAATTTGGGGGTAATCACAAATGATAACCCTGTTATTGTGAACATAGAAAACAATTTGGGGGTAATCACAAATGATAACCCTATTATTGTGAACATGGAAAACAATTTGGGGGTAATCACAAATGATAACCCCGTTATTGTGAACATAGAAAACAATTTGGGGGTAATCACAAATGATAACCCTATTATTGTGAACATGGAAAACAATTTGGGGGTAATCACAAATGATAACCCTGTTATTGTGAACATAGAAAACAATTTGGGGGTAATCACAAATGATAACCCTATTATTGTGAACATGGAAAACAATTTGGGGGTAATCACAAATGATAACCCCGTTATTGTGAACATAGAAAACAATTTGGGGGTAATCACAAATGATAACCCTATTATTGTGAACATGGAAAACAATTTGGGGGTAATCACAAATGATAACCCCGTTATTGTGAACATAGAAAACAATTTGGGGGTAATCACAAATGATAACCCTATTATTGTGAACATGGAAAACAATTTGGGGGTAATCACAAATGATAACCCCGTTATTGTGAACATAGAAAACAATTTGGGGGTAATCACAAATGATAACCCTATTATTGTGAACATGGAAAACAATTTGGGGGTAATCACAAATGATAACCCCGTTATTGTGAACATAGAAAACAATTTGGGGGTAATCACAAATGATAACCCTATTATTGTGAACATGGAAAACAATTTGGGGGTAATCACAAATGATAACCCCGTTATTGTGAACATAGAAAACAATTTGGGGGTAATCACAAATGATAACCCCGTTATTGTGAACATAGGAAACAATACTGAAGAAATGATAAATGAAAACCAGTGATAAAAATTTGTCTTGTTACGGTGATCATGGAAAGCAAATCGGGGGAAAAAAAATGAAATGATTTTAAAGAATATATCTCCTTTATGAAACATTGTGACACTTACAATAATTTACTAGTCAATTTCCGAGTCATCAAAACCTGAGCAATAACCTCAGTATTTTTAGCACTATTTACATCATTACTTTATATAAACATTGAGAAAAAGAAAACACATCTTAACATTACTTGAACTTAGTTCATAATAATAATAAACATACCCTTTTAGTTCATAAACGCACACTATTATTAATGCTCTTAGACAAAAAAATCTCAATGTATTATCATTTACAAATGTAGTACTTCCGTTTTAGCAAACATGCTTGCACGTGCACACACACACACACACACACACACACACACACACACACACACACACACACACACACACACACACACACAATCAACCATCTATTTCTTGACATGGTTAAAGCCAAGATATTCATGAATTCACAAAAAACAACAAAAACAACAAAAAACTCCATTTTTTCTCCAAATATTCTGTCTTATTCACTGGCTTTTAAAAAAGGAGTCTGATTCCATCCTCACATCCACATTCAAACGTCGAACATGCTTATATTAATATCACAACACTTTGATGATGGTCATGTAACTGTTATGAGTTTTAGTTTTTCAATTTGTAACTGCCTGCTGTTGGCAACGTTCAATTTCATCTACAGTCATGACTCTTTGTCCCTGTGCAGGTAATGGCGGCATGTTTGGCATCTGGTTCGTCAGGACGTCGGAACCGAACCATTTGAGAAGATTAGGGTCACCTGGCTTGGATATGTTATTATTACTTTTAAATACCATGGAGTGTACAGATGTTGGCATGATTGGTGAGACAGGTCCATTCATAACTACAAAGAAGGTTAAAATTAATCCATCAAATGCATTGCGAGACAGATCCAGAAAGTTGAAATAAATACATCAAAATAGACTTGTCAGGCATCATATAAAGCACTCAAGTCACTTGTCCTGACCCAATTGAAGCAAAACAGTGATTAGTGGAATTTTATTCAAACTTGACCCAGTGCAAAGAGGATCATTTGCAAAAGTAAAATGTCATCTTTTTCTATTGCTTGGTTACAACTACTTGGTCCCCAGTAAATAACAACTGATTTCTTGGCAAAGTGTCAAAAGGTTTGAAATCTGAAAGCCCTACTCATCGTTTTTAGTTTGATCAAGTTATATTGATAGAATATTGAAACATCAAACCTAATGCAAATATCGATATCGTGCATCAAGTTTGACCTGGCCGTTTGACCTTCAATTTGAAAATTAGACTGGCCTAATAGACTGTGTGATTCAGGTAAGACAGCATATTTCATTATCATAAACAAACAGTACCCATTATAACTATCATCTATCCTTATATATTAACTTTATATAGCCCCTAAATTACACAGTGGATATGTCTGTTTTAATTTTCAAATTAAAGGTTAAACAGCCAGGTCAAACTTGACACACTATACCAGCAAAGATTTAGACACTAGACAAGTACAATAACATAATGTCTTACATCAGATGTTTACAATCTATCACGAAAATTGTTTTACTCTTAAAAACCGACATGTACTCAAAGTACTGAATTCTAGCTTTAAATTTTTTACACAATTCTATGCAAGATTCAACACCCATAAGATGGGATAACTAGTTATCCATAAGATTCTTGTTACCTTTTTTGTGAATCTAAAAAAAATATATCCCGATATGGGAATCTGATAAACTATTAGGAGACCTACCTGACTTTTGTGCCGGTACTTGAGGTGATAAAGCTCTACTGATGGCGACATTAAGTGGGGGTCCTCCCATACCTAAAGTAGTTTGTACAGGATTCCTGGAGGCAAGGCCAGTAGGGGAGGGTACAGCCCCAGCACCAGCAGGGTATACCCCTCTCATACCCTGGAATCTTGGATCGACAATTCTCTGCTGCTGAGCTTGTATTGCCAGCTGATTAATCTGATTTATTTGGTTCATCTGGTTGAGTGCGTTAACTACAATAAGAAGATAAATCAGCTACAATGTAAAGTTACATTTTACTTATAATGGGATTTGCAGCAGTACCACATGATCAACACACCTCAATGTTTGTGTGGAATATATGTCACATAATTCCTGGAATTATGTCATTTTTAGGGAAAACGTGAGCTGATATGATTCCATATCCAATAGAAATAATTGTTCTTGACAAGCATTATGGGATAATATATCATCATGTGGTACAGCTGCAAACTCCATTATAGCGCTCTTAATACTCAGGTCACTAGTTTATTGGCTACAATACATCCAGAACCGTTACACCAAAATTACTGAATTGGAATTTGATCTTTCATATTTTATCAATACATAAATCGTTCAAAGATAATAAAAGACACTGTTCAGAAACTAAAATATGATAACATACACCAAGAGTGTGCTAGATTCTTAAGACCCTCTCCCCAACCATTTAAACATGTGGCTGGGTATTAAAAATACATGGATAAAATCTTATTTGTATAAGCTGTTAATAATCACTTAATAATCTATCTGATTAATCTGTTAATAATCTATCTGATATCAGTGCACACACAGTGAACCTGTCTAAACCAAACACCTTTACATCTAAGATTTTATTCAGATGAGACAAGTTTTCAGTTTACAAAGGTGAATTTTTACAAACAATATTCATGGTATCTCTCAAAAAATTCAATTTAGTTTAGAATTTTTTTTGTTTATTTTGGGTTCAATTTTTTCAACAGGGTATTTTCAAGCTACCTTTACATCAAATTAACAAATAAAATAAGTAGCTCTTATATTCAACCTAAGTTCTTACCTCTGGCAGCAGATCTAATTCCTCCTTGCATCATCTGCTGTAGTAATGCTCCATTTCTAACATTTACTGGCGGTACATTAGGCTGAACTGGTATTCTGCCTGTAATCGGTATACTACCAAACGGCATTCCAGGTGTGACTGGGGTACCAGGTACTGGTCTCGTTAGTGGATTAGGTGAAATATTGATTTGCCTTTGTTGTAAAAGTTTGTTGATATCAGCAGCTGGAGTAGACACGGCTACAGGTCCTGCAGTTCCTACAATTGGCCGATGCTGAAGTGGCGTTGATTGGTTTTGATCCGGTTTGATCAACTGTGGAGTCGTGACCTGATTTCCACCCATCATTGGTCGCCCATGACTTGGTGTAGTTATAGTATTTACTGGACCTCCTAAAACATATACAGAGACAGAGAGTTAGTCAAATTAGTGGGGTAATGGTTTTTTTATGCCACAGTCAAGATTCTTTTGGCTATTATTTTCTTTGACTTGATAAAAACTTCAAGACAAAACCAGCAATGTTAAAGCAACATCAAACAGTTAATTACTTTAATTTTGCAGCAGTAACATTTTTGGAAAATTAAATCAAATAAAATTTTTACAAAATTAAATTTTTATGATTTCAAATCTATATTGCAAAAACTTACCATTTATTACTTTCGAAACTTTTATATTACATTGTATTATATTTTCAGAATCACAAAAAATTAATTCATAGTAATACCAATTCTGACACTTTAAACCTTTATGATACAAAGTGCCAGAAGTTGAAGCAGTATCAAATGTATCCAGTAGGTTTGAACAACAAAATGCAGTTGAAATGTGTTATCTCGACCTCCGCAGGCAAATGAAATGTTTGAATTATCCAAAAATTTGAGATATCCCAGTTCGAGATAACTGGACTTATTTTAGTTAAATAAAGAGCAACTCATTCCAGACTTTTTAAAAAAAAAGTTCAACTTAACCGGAAATTTAAGATATCAGTGTTTGAGATAAAAAAAAATCAAACTGTACTTATCAATTTCATTTTTAAATTACAGTAAGCCCTAGTACCTCTTTTTAAAATCAAGGTTTAAAATTACAATTACCCCCCCCCCCCCCCTTTGTTTCAATAATATACACTAAGTACTGTACAATGAAGTGATGAATTTAAAGTAAGTCTTGATGAATATATACCTTTTACAATAGGTCTACCTGATGAGAAGACAGAGATAGGTGTCTGAACTGTCTGTACCTGTACAGGTATGCTACCTTGCATCGCACCTTGACCCACTAAAGCACGGCTTATGTTTATAGACCCTGGTGTACCTGGAGGTGGCTGAAATGTTAAAATAGGACCAAATATTATACATTACTATATAGTTATACATACCAGGTTATATTTCAAATAAAGAAACATTTGAATGATAATAGAGCATAACAGAGCATACAAAGTAATCTCCTGAGAGAGAGAGAGAGAGAGAGAGAGAGATTGTTGATAAGTTTGATGTCTCTGTGTCCAGGAGTGTCCTGGATATATTTGATGTCCCATAGTTCCATGTTCCTTTCACACAATTTTCACAATTTTGATTACACACGTGACAGGTGTAGCTAGGAGGTGCTTAACCTTCCTCAGCATCTGGCCTCACTTCCTTGGTGGAAGTTCACGTGTCTAACCTAACTTGTCAGTTTCAAAGTTTTTTCTTTGCTTCTAGATTGTGATTCAGACATGGATCAGTATGTTTGTTTTTGATTTAATATATTTTTTCAAGGCAAATGAATCCTTACTGGAAAAATGTATTTTGATATCTATCTTAATTCCACCCTACCTGATCAAAATTTGGAATTCCAGCAGTAATACCATCACCACCCTGACTAGATACTGGAATATTGGAGAAGCTGTTCATCATCGGAGGAGGTCCGCTCATTGAGGACTGTATACTAGCCATGATTTCTGCTTGGAAGTTGATCTGTCCATGGTGATCATCACCGTTTTGTGTTGTACCAGAATTGTCAAGATTTGGAGTACCATCAGGTTTGATCAGCTGTCTCACTGGAGCAGGAGGGGCTGGGGAATCAACTGTAACAGAGAAATTAAGTTATAGTTATAGAATAAATCAATGTATAACAGAGTGGCTTAGAGATTTATGATCCAGTCAAGATTCTCTTACTGATATTGAAGCAGTCAGTTGATAATTGGAGGAAATCTAGATTGCCAGAGAAAACCCTCAGCATTTGACAAGCAAACTGACAAACTTTCCCACTCTAAGATCTGTCCTGAGAGGGATTTGACCCAAGGCAGTATGAGACACTGTAAGCATGCTCTTTAGACCACTAATATACATCCAAGGCCCCTAAACTGTATTGAGTTACTGAATAAATATTTTTACAGTTTCAATTCTGCTGCAGTTTACTTAAATTAAAAGTCTAAATGCTGTAGAAAAGTGAAAACACAATAAAAATATAGCCAGAGAGGCTGATACTGATTTTCCTGCATAATGTTTTTGGATAAAATTAGAGGCATGGTGTATGACATAATGTCATGTTTTTTTTTTCATTGATTTGTTGTTGATGTAAAAACTTCTCAAAAAGCAAGCACTTTCATGATAAAAATTTGAAACATAGCACTGCAGTGCTGATGTACAGCATAGTTGCAAATATGTTGTGAAAGGGTAGAAAATTGAAATCTACTCACTCATACAAATATGGAGCTTTTGAAAGTTCTGACTGGCATATTACATGCAAGTTGAAGGAAAATATTCCTTTGGTAAATTATACTCAGTGTATGCTGGAGAAAACTCCTTGTAATCTGCACAATTTATGAATTTTGTGCAAAAAAAATCAACAAGCCGTTTCTGGTGCAAATATACATTAACATGTGGGCAGAGATTTCTAAATATGGCACCACATAATGAAATATACTAGTATCTAACCTGATCCGTCACTGTTGACTTTCTCTGAAGACTTCTCTTTTTCAGAGGCTTTGTCTGAATGCATCTTCCTGATTACAGAAGTTGGAGTAAATGCTGCAGTAACTGAAGGCTGAAACAGATACAAGATTAACTATTATGATATATACTAGAACATTTTTATCAAAAAGGTAATATTGAAACCCCTCCCCAAATTTGGCCCATGTCATTGCTATGGGATATAATTCTGCAAATATGGGACTTAGATTTGTTGTACTCTATAAAAAGATCTTGATATGAAAGATACTTAATCCTAAGTATAATGCAGCTACATGTGCCTCAAATACTGTAAACATATTTATTTTTGTGGTGCGCTAATTTTCAGTTATTTCACGGTCGTTGGAAAAATTAATACATATCAAAAATTATTTTATGCTTATTGTGTTATAATGCATATTAAAATATGTGAAAATTAAACTAGGCAGGTGTCTAAATTTCAAGTACCTTGGAAATACACACGAAATTAAAAAGGAAAAACATCACAAGTATAAGGTTGTGGTCCCTGATTGTTGTGAGCTATATCACCTTGATATGATGTTATATTTATACAAGTTTGAGGGTTCTATCTTAAATATTTTTAGAGATTTAGTCTGAATTACGTGTCTATTATTATTATTTCATCATCAGAATACATACATGTACTATTAATAGTTTTTGGAAAATTAAACTGCATAAATCAAATAGCAATCTACCCGAGGATAAAAAATCTTCAGATCAGAGGTCTTTCATTTGCATCAGTCTACCTGAGACTACAAAATCTTCAAATCACAGGTCATTTATTTACACCAGTACCTGAGACTACAAATTCTTTAGATCAGATTCTATTTTATGTAATTACACTTACTTTTGGTTGTGATTGAGCCTGTATCTGCCCCTGACCAGCGACAGGTGTAGAAGTCTGGGGTAATTTCATTTGGTCAGTCAAAGGATTTGGTGATTTCCCCCTAAAATAAAAACATAAAATAGACGAGTTTGCAGGTTGTTAAAAGATGATGTGACTTAAGTAGGTGGATGTAATGATATTGCTCCAGTCAAGATTTATTTCTTTCAGATTGAAAAAGTGAAGCTAAAATAAAACCAGATCTCAGAAACACATGAAAACTAACATTTTTGGCAAGTTCTACTCAGATCTGTTTTGAATAGAAAATAATTTAGGCATAATCTTGAACACCCCCCTCCCCCATTCGTGTCATCAATTTTCATTTATTTTTTAGCAGCAGCTGTTGACAACACACTACATTAACATGTAGCACTACAGAAATACAGTTAACCATACACAAGTAATGTGAGATAGATGACCCAAACAGACAAGTAGAATATAGAAAACAGACTTACCTTTCTTGCTGTTTCTTGATGAATCTTTCTTTTTGATCTTCTAATTGTTTTTTCAATAGAGCTGTTTGCATAATGGCTTGTGTGTGAGCTATAAGTTCTTGTGGACTTGGCACTCTTGGAACTGATGGGGGTCGAATGGTGGATGTCGACTGAAAAAATTACGAAATAAAATACTTGCTAAAAGTTTCTAGTAAAGTAAAAGGATACTTTACCACAATAATCAGACTTGAAACCTAGCAAAGAAAAGGATCATTTCTTAAATCTAATGTCAGTATCTATACATGACCATTTACTTGAAAATGCCAAGCATCTACCACATAGAAGGGAATTGGTGGGTTTTGGATACAATCTACCCCCTGGCGTTTGCCTTAAAAACAAGTACTGCGAGATAACATCAGTCTCTGTTCTAATATCTGACAACAATCTCCTGCAAGTTTTTTCTTTGAAACATATAGAAATAAAAGTAATGAATATTTTGGAAAAGTAATTATTTCCAATTATCATCATCAATGTAGATACTGCAAATTTTGAAAATGTTCATGTTCGTTTTATTTTCATGTAAATTAGACAGTAAAAAGTAGCAAAAATAAAACTTTCTCACATATCTAATGTCTACATGTAAACAGAAATACATGAATAACTTTATATTTTGCTATGCACAAAAATTATCAAACACAAAAATTTCCCAATTTACAGTATTGGGATCAGAGAACCAGATGTGGAAACCATAAAGAACCATCATTGTATTAACAACTAGCTCTTTATTTCTGAAACATACTAACTATAGTAAAACCTGTATATAAAGACCACTCATACAGATTTTATAAACAAGTGGTCTTTATATGGAGGTTTCTTTTTTGTTGAAATATGAAGGGACCTTAAAACACTGGTTTTAATGAATGGGTGGTCCTTATATAGAGGTGTTCACTACAACAGGCTTTACTATATATTATTCATGAGTTGATCAGTAGACTTACTGTGATTGTATTGGCTGCCACAGGTACAGCTACTGGTGTTGACTGTGGCATCTGAGAAGGATGAATTGGAGATGGTGCACTCAAGTGCATGGGTGGCTGCTGACTAAACACTGTAAAATAGACAGATATAAATATAAGTGACTTGTACATATAAATATCTATACACAAAATCAATACAGGTAATTAATTCTGAATTGCTAATTAAATCATTATCATTAACTTTAGGGCTGTGTATTGGAGGGGCAGGCCTGATATGATACGTAACCTGATATGCCTAGAGCGTTACATAATACATATAGACGGTACACATGTTTTATTTGTCTTGTTAATTATGTGTTTTACTTTGAATCAAATTGTTTTAATTTTGTCTTTGTGTATTTGACCCTGATACTCTCTTAATTCTGCTACAAGGAGATAAGGCAACGTCGGTACTAGGAAGACATGGTTCTTTAACTTCTGTTCATCAGGCAAAATGAAATTTATGCACACAAACAACTTTCAAAGGGATTTATTTTCAATGTAACTGAATAATTTAACAAGAAATAAAAGGTTAAGTGCAATGAAAAATCTGATACAACGATATATTAATGATGATAAAATTTGATACCTGTATCTTGTTTAAAATACTGGTTCATAAAGGTATATCGATATATGGTTACAGCCTTAACTTGTTAAATGAGTACATGTTCATGTTTAAAGTCTGCTCTGAGCATACAGAATCAATGAGCTAATGGTTATATTGGATTCAAGAGTTTTAAGCAAGGAGCCCACACCTATAAATGATCACACAAACACACATGCACCATAGAGCAATAAAATAATTGCATGCATATAATTTTTTCTTTATTATGAATTATTTGTCTGTTTATCGGGGTCAAGACACATATGACGCCATGGGTTTGAAGGCTAATGTCATAATCATTCAGCCAACAAGGGCCCCTAATAAAACCCAGAGGGCAGCACATAATACTTGGTCACTATACATGTATGTAGTGGGGTATAAAAAGTGACTATATCTATTATATATATATAGAAAACTTACTGATAGGTGATGGAACCCTGGGTGATGATGGTGGCTGTGGGACAAAGTTTGTACGGACCACCTGTATGGGAGTCGGTGATGGAGCTCTAGGGGAGGAAGCGTTCATCAAACCAATCATAGCTGGCGGTGGTGCCTGTTGATTGGGTGGCTGTAGAGGAGGCTGGGAAGGTATCTGTTGAGGAGGCGGAGTTGGAGAAGCTGACTTAGTGATAATTGTTGGATTTTGCTTGATGAAATTTAAAACTGGATCCCCACCACATTGCTGTGGAGCTGGTGGTGGTGCTAGCTGTTGTGGTGTTGGCTGATTCTGCTGAACTTGTTGAGGAGATGCTGTATTTTGCATGGCGTTTTGAATTCTCATTTGTTGTAGTGTATGTTGACGGATATGAAGCTGTTGTTCTTTGTTCCTGATTAATGCCTGTAAAGAAAAACAAAAGACAGATTGAATTCCAGACCCTATTGTTGTATTGTTGGTGGATTTTACTCAAATTCAGTGTTTAAATATGATATATAAATACTGAATAACAGCATTTACACCAACAACTGCTGATATTGTATGGTGGCCGCAGTAGTCAACAGCTTAAAAATAAGTCTGGTCCCCTAAATTTCAAACATTTTAGTTATTTATTAATATTACATTTTCTTTTCTGAAGAAACCTGGTCCCCAACTCAAAATAATTAAACTTGATCCCTGTGAATGTAGTCTGCTTAGAATTGCTAGTTCTAAGAACCTTCCATCTCATTTACCCTCAGTTTCTGTTATCTTGAATAAGCTTAATATCAAAAACATTTTTACCAACATAACTCTAGATTTACGACTTGTATAAAGTTACTTACAACCACATATCTTGGAGATGGCTTCAATTAAGGAAAAAATCCCCGTTTTCAAAACATTCCATGTGAAAATGGGCAACAGGCAAGCCATATTTTTCAGTGGTGTTTTACACTCCAGTCTTGTTTTACTTATAGGAATACCCAGCCGGTCAATTCAAGAATGCTAGAGGAAACAGGAGAGCCCAGAGAAAACTACAGACCTTTAGCAGGTGAACTGTCAAACTTTCTCACACTAGGTTATGTCCTAAGTGGGATTTGAACCTAAGCGCCGAGAGACACTGTGCACACTTTAGAACACTCAGCCACTGAGATCAAGAAAGAAATTATTGTGAAAATTGACTGTACCTGCATGAATTCATTATGTGATTGTGCTGCAGATGGTCCTCCTGGTATGATTTGTGGTGGAGGTTGTTGAGACAGAATTGGTTGTGGCCCAGGTGGTGGGTGTTGCTGCTGTTGAAGCTGCTGAATGTGTTGCTTTGGAGATTCTGGTCTTTGTTGCACCTAAAATAGAAGAAACAAGAACACTGAAGTTGTAAATATAAGTCAACCAAGTTTACAGAGGTGCAAACAAATGTACATGTACAATTAATGATTTAAATTGCCTGGAAACCTTACACATAATGATATATACAGATGTCTTAACAGCACAAATGTGCTTGAACATGTGAAAACAAAACTAGAACTGGCTCTTATACCCAAATACCCCCCCCCCCCCTCCCCCTCAACAAGGGTTTAATGTTTGACCTTTCTTGACGTGGGGCTGGTATAATTATTCTAAAACATGTGTCACAGTAAAAAGATATCAGATTAATGCAAGATTCTACCAGCATCAATATCAAAGTTACTCACATTTAAATCATTTATATTTGATGACAAAATATACAGCTTTCATGTACACATTTTTTTGTGTATAATGAATACATGTTCTATAAAACTCTCTTTATTGACCCAAACTTATTTAGAGGTTTTGCTCTCTAGGGATGAGTTGAAGTAAGCTTAATTAAAGATAATTATTCGTTAAACTGTAATTAGCATCACACTAATTAATTTGCTAATTATGGTTTAATTAATAATTAAATTTATTAAGCTTTGTGTAACTGGGAAAAGGTCACATATTTCACTAAATCATGACTACCAAAAACACTAAAACATCAAAATCTCTAGTATCTAAAATGTGATAGTAACTGACCGGTAGTTTAGGTGACTGTACAGCCTCTGCTGCCCCAGCCTGCATTAAGCTCAGTAGTTTATTAAACGCTGTAAGATCTTCGTCTTGACTACTGCCTCTTCTCAGCACAGGTTGTGGTGGTGTTGATCGTACTTGTTGCTGTTGTGGTGGTGGAGGTGGCATTGTTGGTGGTCCCATGGATGGTGGCGGGTGTTGATGCTGGTTATGATAGGGGAAGTGAGACGATGATGGGGACAATGAGGATGGCGGTCTTTGAGACAACTGTTGAATTGTGGGCATGGGTGGTGGTGTAAAATTCCTGTTTCCAGGTTGACTTGATTGTTGATGTTTCATATCTGCCTCTAGTTCTGCCAGCGTTTTAGCTTTACCAAGAACATCTGTAATGAAATTCATCATGAACAATTAAACCTGTTATAAAACAACTGTTACACGAGGGAGTTAAATAAGAAAATACCAAGTACAGATTGACACAGAATCATGGGCGTTAGCTATTTTTCTTATATAAGATGTTATACTAGAGTATGACTTCAATCTGTTCTTTTGTATGAGGAGCCTTGTTAGCAAAGTGGTCACAAAACTTGCTTATGGATCAACATGCCACTTACAGCTCAATTCAAATCCCACTCGGGCAGATCCTATTTTCAGAAAAAATTTATGGTAATTTGCAAACGATAGATGTTTTTTCCTATGAAAACTCTGGTTTCCTCCACTATTCCAGAATTGACTTGCTCTATCCCAGTGAAATAATTTTGACTAGGAGATAAAACACCATTCTCACTAAACAACTTTGCATACGAGAGAGAGAGAGAGAGAGAGAGAGAGAGGAGAGAGAGAAAGAGAGAGAGAGAGAGAGAGGGAGAGAGATACATACTAAGTGGAGATGACATCCCTGGAGTTCCTGTACCGCTACTTGAAGGTGTAAAACTTTTCTTGCCAAACAGGAGAGCTTTTAACTGTGCTTCTGCGTCCTGGATACTTATATTGCCTGGGCCTGTACAAGAAGAAAACTTACATATAATTCTCAGTTCACAATATCAGAAGAAAAAGGTTTATATTTAGGTGCACATAATATCTGAAAATTAAGAAAAACTGACAATCCATGATCAATTAAAATCATCATGTTCCAAAGATGTGTTTCCACCTTGGAATCATCAAGTCCCAGAGTGGTGTTTTTACCTTGAGATCATCTTGTTCCAAGGATGTGTTGACACCTTGAATCCATCTAGTTCCACGGTGCCGTATCCATCTTGAAATCAACATATTTTGAAGATGCGTTTCCAACATGAAAATCATCAATGGCCAAGGTGATGTTTCCACCTAGAAATCAATGTTCTGAGGATGTTCGCGGTAAACACCAAAATCGCATGTTTAATCTGCTAAATCACAATCAATACACAAGTGATGCATTGATTTCAAAGAATTTTTATAAGTAATAGGGTTCCGCGATATTGTGATGTAAGCTTTATTGCACAATATCGCCACCCACAAATCCTCTGTGACAATAATCAAGATGACGATATATAACAACAGCAATAGTATCCATTTTGATATCAAATTGTTCCAAGGCATTTCTGTGGAAATGACAATGTTACTGGTCTCATTAACATAAAATTCCTGGAACAAATGCATTTACTGAGAAATATTGCTTATTTCCAAGAGCAAACAAGGAATCCACATAATAAATTCTGAAACCAAATGTTTCCATTACTTAGTAGTTTGTTAAGACAACGTGAAACACAACAAGTAAAATGTAACAAGACAAGCAATGGTGAAATGTACATTCACAAGAGCGGTTGATATGGAATTGACATATCACCGCCATGCCTTTTATGTTCCGACACTGGCCACCATCACGGTATCAAAACAGTGTCACGGCAACTAATAAGGTAATAGTGTCAGTGACATCTTTAAATTGCACAATTTGGGCAGAGTTTTCATTCT
The DNA here is from genome assembly GCA_021292105.1 of Anadara kagoshimensis. Classification (NCBI taxonomy): domain Eukaryota; kingdom Metazoa; phylum Mollusca; class Bivalvia; order Arcoida; family Arcidae; genus Anadara; species Anadara kagoshimensis. The sequence goes on from CM037874.1 coordinate 41,562,122, forward strand.
TTTTGTGTGTAATTCAAGCAGTCTGGGCTTTTGTCGGAACATTGTGGGCGTGGTCGGTGATCCGTCAATTTAACAAAGCTATGACTTACTTCCAGTACTTGATCTTTCTGATGCAGCCATGGAGCTCTGAAACAGGGCATTCAACATAGGACCAATATTAGCTTTGTGTAAACCAGGACTATCTACACTTAAATGTTGAGGCTTGTCTGCAAAAGTACTGTTAGCTGGTGAGAATATCGTAGATGGATCAAACACGGAATTGGCTGAGGGTGGTGGAGGTGATGGTATGATTGGACTTCTTGTTCCACCCAGAAGATCTGTAAAACAACCAAAATTCATATAAATGTAATTTGTAAACCATTTCATAAAGATTTTGTTGAAGGCCACATTTAGTATACCGTTAGAATGCTATTAATTTTTTCATCTCAAGTCTCACATGGGTGCAGATCCTAGTGAGAGACAATTTATCAGCTTGCTTGATCAAGGTGTCCTCCAGAGCTCATCTTCTTGAAATAATCTTAAATGGGGCATAAATGAAACTATTTCAACCAACCATTCAAAGTAAACAAGAAAAATAGTAGTTCACTTGTCAGTTCCAAAGTTTTTACTTTGCTTCTGGATTGTGATTCAGACATGGATTAGTATATTTGTTTTTGATTATCCCATAAATTCCATCATTCTCTCTTACTAAAAAAGAAGTAAAATTTCTAAGTTAATAGTCTTGCTAGAATTTAAACTACTGGTAATCACAATGAAAAAGCTTTTTTTAGACCTAGAAGCAAACTCTGAAACCTCTATAGTCTCACAAAGACTAGATTTTATTATGTAATAAATATAAAAGATTACTTGTTGTAGATTTTAGTATCTAATTCATATAAAGATTAGTTATTCCCTACCATTTAAGTTGATAAAATCTTCATTAAAGGATGACCTGCGACTGTTTTCTCTACTGTTGTGATGACTACCCGAGTGTCTGCTAACAAACCACTGAGTAAATCTACTCTGTACACCAGGGAGATCAAACCCAGCTGCAACTCCTTCCTGCTGTAAATCAAGGTTAAACAATGTATTTCTTTATTAAATCCAGGGCTCTCTCTGTCACCCTTTTGTGAATGAGGTTGAAGCCCTTGCAATTGTAAAAATAAGAATCATAATGACCAAAATTGTGAAAAAGAATCTCCAAAGACACTGGATTAAAAGCTGAAATTTCCAAAATTGTGAAAATTGGCAAAATGATTGTTGAAAAAACCATAAGATTTCGAATTGTGAACAGGACAAAATATCAGCCCCCCAAAAATGACCCAGTGAGAGCACTGAAATCCCACAATAGTTTGACCATAAACTTGGTCATTCCACTTCAAATTAATTCCAAGGACTTCTGCTAAAATGGTGCCAATTGATCATTGTAACAACTTGAGGGATTGAAATGTGAACCAGAAGAAGCACTTTTCGGAGGTCACTGAGGTTCCTAATAACTCGGAAGAGTATTTAAAATTAATTCAGTCCATAACCTATACATGACATACCTGTTATCCTGGTAAGTCTGTCTTAAAGAACTCGTTAAAATCAAACACATCAGAATGTGTGTGAACCAGAAGAAGCACTTTTCGGAGGTCGCTGAGGTGCCTAATGACTCGGAAGAGTATTTAAAATTAATTCAGTCCATAACCTATACATGACATACCTGTTATCCTGGTAAGTCTGTCTTAAAGAACTCGTTAAAATCAAACACATCAGAATGTGTGTGAACCAGGAGAAGCACTTTTCGGAGGTCGCTGAGGTGCCTAATGACTCGGAAGAGTATTTAAAATTACTTCAGCCCATAACCTATACATGTACATGACATACCTGTAATCCTGGTAAGTCTGTCTTAAAGAACTCGTTAAAATCAAACACATCAGAATGAGGTGAAGGAGCCATCAGCATGTCAGTATGGTTTAATTCATCTGGTGAACTAGATTCATTGGTTTCCAAACTGCCATTTCTATCTACAACATTTGCCACACCTAAAAACCAAACAACACAATCATGTACATTAATTATAAACTAACATTTGGACAATTGCTTCATGCAAGATGGTGGGTGGTGCGAGGTCTAGCATAGAAATTATTTTTCTAAGTACATGTTCATGTTGGTGACTAGTAGTGTATAGTTAAACTAGTAGTGTCTAGTATATAATACTTTAACTTCAACGTCCATGCATATTTCTCAAAATTTCCTAATGGAAATACATGTAAATGACGAGGAAAAACTATATACATGTAATAATAAGTAGTAAATTCACCACATTTAATTTCGAATTTATAGGGATTAATTTATCCAGCTTGATTTGACTACCAAATATGGGTACATTTACACTTAAAAAAACCCTTCAAAAAACATTAACCCTTTATATTTTTGACAAATTCTCCTTGCTTTACTGAAAAACATTTCTCTCTCAAAATTTCCCATTTTTGTTCTAAATATATAATTCCATCATTTTACGTAATGTATTTATTCAAAACATTCAATAAGAACTCTATAACCATGTGTATGTTCTTGACAAAAAACTCAACCAAGCCAACACATTAAAATGTTTAAACTTCCAGCCTTAGCTCTGCCATTCACCAACTTATCTAATTGATAATTTTTATAATTCCTGGCTTAAAAAAAATAACTTTTGCTCCAATTTTTTTTATCAATTTCATTATAAGGCAAGACATCAAACATTACTGTTTTTTACACAAGCGTGAAAAAGCAAAACAAGTGTTACCAACAAAGTGCTAATCAAGAACAAAAACAAGAATTACATAACGTATAAATTGGAGCCTATATTTAAAAAATTTGCTAATTTTTCGGCTCCAACTTTTCGAATGCCAGAGCTAACCCTGCCTTCTTGGAATTACTCATGATTTAAGATTTTTGCCCATTATTATGTCTTACCTCCCACATCTCCTTTACTACTTCGTCTCTCTTCTTCCTCCTCGTGATGTTGTAAATCATCTTTATGTCCCTCCTCTACCATATCTGCTTGTCTTTCTTCCTCTTCGACCATATCATCATCTTCCTCCCGTCTCTGCCTATTACCTTTCCTGTTTTTCTTGTCCTCTGGCTTCTCAAATCCACGAAGTTCAATGGTGTCATTTTGACTTGTTGGACCTCCGGTAAACCACTCTGGTTCATCCTCCCCTCCACCGCCATGTCTGTTATAAGAATCCCTCCTCATACGACCTGTAAAAGGAGGAGTAAATCTACAGGCATTGGTAATAAAAACTTTGTCTTTTTTTTGTGGGTTACATTTGGCCCTAGTTTCACAATTATTTCCTCACTAAGATTCTCCTTAACTGAAATTTGGCAAATTTGAAATGTGTATAATTGTTTTTGTTTTCAAGTTACACATGAATTTTAAGGTGTCGTTTTGAAAAGCACTTTGAAGCCTTTGCATTTATATTCTACTGTTAACCAACTTTTATTTGCGGATATTTACTTTCGCAATTCTCTTACTAAAACCAATTTGCAACTATAAACTTTCGCAATATGGACTTAAGCTGAATATTTGGTTTTAGCATTTTCGGAAACAAATTCACAGCGTTTAACTTTTGGCGTCTTTCACGATTATTTTGTCCTCGCAAAATTCGTGAAAGTTATACACTAGTACATTAAAATCCATGTAAAATTACTTTTCTTGTTTAATATAACTTTCTGCTTACCATTTTCTATCACATCAACTAGAATTTACTTGAAGAGCAATGTGTGTTGATTTTACCATGTACAAACTGATGAAGAACAGAATTTCTCTTATACTGTTCAAATTCCACTTTCTTATGTCATAGGTCAAGATGAAAAGATTAATTAGAAGTTATTAAATTATAATTATAATATTACCTCCACTGTTGTTGTAATGTCTACTAAATTCTCTCTGAAAAAAGACAAAATAAGAAATGTCATGCCCATGGTTTTTACACTAAGACATAATTATTTTAACTGTAGATGTGTTACAGTGTTAGTATCTGCTCATTTACACATGTATTTAATTTTTTTCATGCTTGCATTACAAAAATAGGATTTTGTGAGATATAAAGTTCTATTTTACATTTATTTTATTACCAATTACAGCTTTTACTGTATAATGCACCAAATATTTGGATTCAGTGTGAACCTTATTTTGCAAGAACTGTCTGCATTTATATAACTTGTTTGAAGGCTCTTGAAATACCTCATTCATCTTAATAATCTCTGGGATGGAAGGAAAATGAAATCTACACATGCAATGTTGGAAATAAGTCAAAATTTTTAACCAGTCTTTGTCTGATATTTTCCACATGTCCTATTGTGATATAAGTTAACAGATACAGATTGTCGGACTACTTGCCATTTATTACACAGTCAGTTCCCTCCACTATCCATAAACTGACTGCCTTGGTATAAATGAAAGGATTATGATGGGGGTGCAAAACATCATTACTTCATTCTTCTTTCAGTGAAACAGCCAAATTATGTATAATAAATTTACCCTTTCATCATAGTCCCTTCTAAATCCTCTGTCCCTGTCAAATCGGCGGTCTCTATCCCGATCATCATAACGATCCCTAATGGCACGGAAATCTCTCTCCCCTCTTTCTCTTGGTTGGTCTCTATCTCTATCCCTGTCTATGTTCCGGTCTCTGTCAATCTGAATTCTTCCACTCCCAATTCTACGAGGATTCCTCTCCCTGCATGATTAGAGAAATCAAAACAATATTCTTAATATCTAGAGCTATTCAAATAACACACAAATATGCTTACCTGGTCAATTTTACTGCTGGTTCAAAACATTATGGTCATAAAGATTGAGCAAATGGGTTTGACATTGCAGTCAAAATTACTCACTTGACTTATATCTAGATGTCACCAAATATACGAGAAGATATGTGTACCTAGTCAATGTACAACAAGGTTCTATTCCATCTCATTCCTATCGTGACAATGGGGCATGAGTAACTTAACTTGTCGTAAGTTTATGTGTCAACTAAGGAGACTTTCACTTCTATTAGATGAGAGCTTAACAAAGTCACCATCAATTTTAAAATTAAAAAAAAAAGTTTTCATTCAGCTGGGAATTACACCCAGTCTGTCACTTACTAAGTGGCCAGTCTAGTGACTTGACCAATGCAAGTAGTTGTCATTATGTTACTATTTATTTTACATACCGATCTCTCTCACTGCCCTCTTTGTAGTCAGCAGGACAACTAACTTGACGACTAAGGGAAAGCTGAGAAACATGACATCCAGTTCCAAAGCTTCTTCTCTGGGGGCTCAGAACTATCCCATCTTTCTCCTCTTTCAGTCTTTCCTTGGGATCTTTAATGCAAGAAAAATACACAAATTATCACATATTGAATGAAAAATTATCACTGCAATGTTCAAACATGGCACAAACTTTTAGGGAAAAATTGTTTGGATCCAAGCTATTGTATAAAGGATATTGTATATATATTGCTTAAATAGATTAAAGTGTAGTAGAGTGGAATAATGGTGTTTTACACCCTGGTCAAGATTGTTTCACTCATTTACACACACTAGGAACTACACAGAGTTGGATCTTGAATGACCGGAGACAATGCAATAGTTAAGTGTGTACTGTAGATCAGCTAGCGAGGCCTGCAAAAGTTTGTGAAAGTATTTATTAAATGGCAATTCCATACGCTTATTTGATATGTGCATACAGTATTGTCTCATAAATCTTTAAATTCATCAGTCTTTACATGTTCAATTAAATATATACACGACTGTGACTGTTTTTCATGCAATTATGATCAGTATTTTACCAGAGGGTCTTCTCCTTGATGTATATTCCATTTCTCTATCTTGGTCTCCTCCAGAACGTTTCCATTCTCTTTCTTGCACATTCATTGGAGAATTTCCTCGAGAGTTGTCGAAAGAGCGAAACCATCTCTCAGGATCCCACAATCCATCTGCCCTGAATAACAAAAATCAAAACAGATTGAATTTCATTGACTGGAAGATTTATGAATATGACTGGATATTCCTCGACTCCAAAAAAAGAAGAAGCTACTTTTCACTTAGTAAACCCCTGCTTTTAACTTCAATCATTGACTGTAAAAGTGGAAAAATAAACTACATGTAAGTAAAAGTAAAGTAAAAAAGAACTAGATGTTAAGCTCTCTTTAAAATCTGGGTCATTAATAATTTATGGCAAACCCAACAAAATTTTTTCCGGTTATATCAAGGTGGTTAGTTCTGGAATGGTAGAGTAAACTGCCATTTCCAAATAAAACAGCCAGGTTTCAGCAAGCAAATCTGACAAACTTTTAAACACTGGAATATTAATTAACCTTAACACTACCGACAACCATAACAGCCAGGGATTTTTCTGACCTTTTTGGGAAAAGGACCTTGGGATGAAATTGGGAAAATGCTCAACAAAAATGTAATTTTGGGAAAAATCACAACATATTAGAAATTCTAGACCACTAGAATACTGATAATTGAACAAAATATATCGGTTTCACAGCAAAATAGCACTGTCTCTTTTGTCTCTATATAAATCATCTAGCAAAATGTGGGTTAATATAGAGCGAAATCGTTATCAGAAAGAGATATACTCCGAATATGATTTTGATGATCTTGTGATTTTTTTTTTTTAATTGATAAACGTAGCTAATTGGGAATTTTTTACTACAGAATTGGGAAAAATGTATGTTTTTTTGCATTGGAAATGGGTCCCTTTACCGGACCCTGTGGATACCCAGAAAAATCCCTGAGTCAGAAATGTATGTTTCTATATCATATGAATATTGACAGTATTTCAATTGGCCAGCCAAAAGTACATGCATATTTGGTAAAGACATCATTTTGCTCATTGCTTGTTATTAAAAAGTTTTGCTTCTGTAGCAGAACTGAGCTAGTCATGAGATTGTGTTGTATATAGTAGATATAATAGCAGGGATTTTTCTGCTTTTTTGGGAAAAGGACCCTGGGATGAAATTGGGAAAATGCTCAACAAAAATGTAATTTTAGGAAAAATCACAACAACATATTAGAAATTCTAGAATACTGGTAATTGAACAAATTATATCGGTGTTCACACCAAAATAGTGCTGTCTCTTTTGTCTCTGTATAAATCATCCAACAAAATGTGGGTTAATATAGATTGAAATCGTTATCAGAACGAGATATCCTCCGAATATGATGTTGATGATCTTGTGAAATTTTTTTCTCAAAAAATTGATAAACATAGCTAATTGGGAATTTTTTACTACAGAATTGGGAAAAATGTATGTTTTTTTTTTGCATTGGGAATGGGTTCCTTTACCGGACCCTGTGGATGCCCAGAAAAATCCTGAAAAGAGTGATTTACTGCCAGACTTTCTGGTCCGGATCGTTTAGCCTTGTGGTAGAATGCTTGCTTTTCACCCAGAAGGGCTGGTTTCGATCCTCAGGCGGAACATTCAGTGAGGAAGTAGTTTTTTCCGGTGTTTTCTCACTCCTGTTACACTTCTTTTCATAAACACAGAAACCCTTCATCATAAGCATACTTACGTGTTGAAGTCCTCAGATAAACAATGCGGTCTTCTACTGGCCTCTTTACTTGTTTTTAAAGAGTACAATTTATCCTACAGTAGAAGATAACACCAATACTACACAATGTGACATTACTTCAAAAAACATCCTTAAATATTTCATGGTGACAATAGTGGATGAAATCAAGAGACTTATAAATCACTCTAAGAGACTTATCTAAGTTTCTAAAAAAATTAAATTAGTATTGGCCACATTTTGAAAACTTGTGAAAATAAGTTAATTTTTGAAAGAATTTCTCTGAAATTGGTAGCCAATGACAATTTTTGCTACCAGGAAGGCCGGGGAACATAGCCTATATTCAAGATATCTATATGTAACATAATGTAACATAATGTAGATTTATCATTTAACATTACATCTCAAATTTACATTGTCAACGACAACAGGTGTTTCAGTTATAATTACACAATTTATACGAGTTCCTTCCCATCAAATCACAGAGTAATGTTTGTGAAGTAACAACTTAAAGTATCTGTATTAACAATAATAATGGCATGTAAACTAGAGTAGTGGTTTGAGGGACAAAAACTCCCCAACATCACATATGGGGGACAAATCTTAAAATTAGACATCCTGATCTTGACCTTTGACCTACAGTCACTGCGACACATATTGTCTCATGTTGGCATACATTTGTTTCAAGTTTGGTAAAAGTCCACCCCTAGATGAAGAAGTTATGAAGCTGACATGATATTTGGAGGGATGGATAGACAAGAGAGATAATAAAATTCATATACTCCTTAAACTTGTTTTAAGGGTGGGGGTATAACTGGGAATTTTTACCCTAGAATATTGGTAGGTAGGTATAGGTCCTGGTGTATCTGTTCTGCTAGGAACCATGTTGTCTCTGGGTGAGTATCTGCCCTCTTCATCTTCACAACTAAGAGCACTTTCTCTGTCCATCCTGTAATTAAATCAACATATTAAGTAATGTTTGTTATGAATTTTAAATTTACCAGGCACAATTATAAATCATGTACTTAACTTCAAGGTATACATATATACAACGCTATACAGAATGCATGCACACTGATGGGCCAATGGTACAGATGTTTCCATGACACCATAAGAAATCATCTAAAGATTGATTGATTGAATGGGGTTTGACCTCCCAGTGAAGAACATTTTACTTATACTGAGATGTCACCAGCTATAGGAAATTTTCAACTATGCAGTGCGCTCATGGCAATGTATAGGGAGGGTTCTTTAAAGTGCCATGCCTGCCGTGACATGGGGCATCAGTTTATAAGGTCTATTCAGAAGGACTTTCATTTCTAAATGCCCAGTGCTAAGGGAAAGAACAGTCACTACCTATATTGTGGTCTTAAGACTTCAGCCAATGATCGAACCCAAACCTCTCACATACAAAGTGAGCACTCTTCCCACAGAACACTGTAGAGGTAAACATCCAGAGAGGTTAAATTAGCAAAAATGATAATGTGTGACGAAAATAAACTTAATGCACTGCTACATAAATGCCAACAATGATGATTATATTGGAAGAAGTCTGTCTTGCATTATCTGTTTGGTAATAGCATGCATAAGTAAAAGTTAATCTGTTTCTAGTCAATGACTTGAACATATCAAATCTGATTCATTTATCAACTGTGTAAACAGGGTTTGTACAGACATTTGGACTCAAAATTTAAAGACTTTTTAGGGTCTTTTCAAGGTCTCATTTGAAAATTTAAGGCCTAATCAGAGGGACAATTTTATAAGAAAAACATTGGTGCAAATACAATTAAATCAATAAAACATTAACTTACATGTCCATAGTAACGACACTTGAAGTGGGGGTTGATTTTGGGTGTTTGGGAGGGCCAGGTACCTTTAAATCGCTCATTTCAATGTAACTTATTTATTTATTTTGATCAGTCTATTTACAACCATTTCATATCAACACCTAATTGGCAAAATTCATGGGCTTTTTAGGACATTCAGGATAAATTCAAGGGCTTTTTAGGGTCAGACTTGTTTTTAGGGTCTTTTTAGGGTGCAGTATTAACCACTCAATGCATGTCTTCCATTTTCATCATAGCTTTATAACACTGATAAAAGATTCATTACTGGTAATTACTTACACAAAGTGTGGGTTATATAATACTGTTGTGCTGTATAAACTGTTTGTTTACTTTGCTGTAGCCCTTTATATGTTACAGTTGAATGTTTTTATATTGCTTCTTTTAATCTTATTACAGTTGAGTAGTTATAACCAATGCTGTTAAATTTTGATGGGTGTCAGTTGTCTACAACAAAAATATATCAAATATTAAAACAGTAGTAAATAATCAGGATAAACACCAACATCTTCAGATATTGTGAATTTTTATTGTAGGTAGTATGGTTCTGATCAAGCTTTCGGCCTGGGGTGACCTTCATCAGGAAATATTAAAACAATGTAACAGCATCATTACTTACCAATCAGATATTAAAATATTCAAGTTGTTCTTAGGTCTGGTTGGCATCTACCGTAATTTAGTTTATATCTTGATTGACAAAATGAAGATTAATAATTAGAAAAAATTTACATTTTTTGAAAGAATTCACCTTAGGCCGAATTTTGGCTTCAAATTTGCCAATGATGCACATGAATTTTTTTAATCACTGAAATAGCATAAACCAAGCAAATAGAAGCCATTTCCAGATGTTTCCTGGATGCCATATTTATACATTTTCGACACAATTGCACAACTTTTTGACATTGAAGTTGTAAATAGACAGCCCAAAAAATGGAGAATGTCATCTAAATGTATGTAATCTGAATGTGAAATTATTTACATATACAGTGTACTGTACATTAACTAAACATGTACATCTTCTTATTATGACTTACTGGGCATAACAATGTGCCTAGTAACATGATGGCAATGCCAAGCAAAACTTGAATAGTCCAACTTTTTTTAAAATCCAAGTCTAGATTCTTTCACTTATATTGAGCCTGCCAGTTCTGGGATGGCGGAGGAAAATTGAGCACACAGAGAAAACCACCAACTTTCAGGAAGCAACTGACAAACTCTCTCACAATAGGATGTGCCTGAATGTGATTTGAGCCTAGACACGGACAGACATGATGATCTATAAGCATGGGCTTTGAACCACTCAATCATCAACTTGATCAAGATAACTGCAGTTCTTTGGATTTTCTATGAAAGTAGGCATAGTTTACTGTGACAAAAACAGTCGCTCTGACAGTAAAATGAGTAAATGTTTGACTGAAACTCTAAAATTCAGGGGTAAGGAACTGAAACGTTGGTCACTTGATCTTTAACCACTACGGTAGCTTGATTGGTTGAGTGCATGCTTCATATGTGGGAGGCCATGTGTTCAAACTACCACCGGATCTGACCAAGAGTTGAAAAATAGGAAGGGACTATTCTTTCGCCAACACCAATTACAAGTCCTTCGGAAGCAACCTCAAAAACAATGTCCTTTATCACGACAGGCATGACACATTTGCACTTTGTCCCAAGTGCACTGCAAAGGACAAAATTTCTGTCACTTCAACTGTAACTAGCAATGTATCAAAATGAGTGAAATAATCTTGACTGGGACATAACACCTGTTCAATCTTGGGCTTTTAGTAGGTCCTATATAGGCTTGTCTTAGGTTTCACAGACCTACTTTACATCTATGTGCTTGCCTGTAATGTAATTTATTCAAATAATGACAAGGATTTGTTGACTAAGAGACTCAGACATAATTAACAAAGTCCAAATAGAGAATACAAATTTAACCACCACTTTTGAGTGTCTCATATTCAACATCAATTTTCACAATACAGTTTTGATATTCTAAATTACAACATACAAACACTTGTTGTTAGAAAAGTAACAAAAATGTCACTATTGTCTACAATTTTTGTGCTGTCAGACATAGGCATTCATCCCCACATTTTCATCATACGATGGATATAAATATAGGATTAAACAGTGGGGCTACCCACTGTATCCACTTAACTACCTCCCAAGTCTTAGTAAACACACCCAGGCACATTATCAAACACCAAACATAATTTTTTCAGATCAAAACATGGACGACCCCGTAATTTTCCTTACCTTGCGAATTTAGTTTTGATTAAACGGTGACAAACAGGAATGGTTCGAAACGAAATATTTACACACACGAGTAGTTCGACTTCTGTAGTTACGAAGCCGGTAGTCAACAATCTTTCAAAACGTGCATAACGGAATTTTTTTCATAACATTTAGTAATGACAATTTGAACGGCTGCACAACATCGCTAAAATGGTTTCACTAGAACCCGGATATTGTCATGCGCATGAACATTATTTGCATAAATATATTTGTTGACCTATTAAAAATTTTTAATTGAAATGTTTAGCTTGTGGAAATAAAGAACTAAAAATATTACTTCTCACAGTCAGACTAAATACAAAAATGTCTTTTTTAAACCAAAATTTTGGAGAATGACCCCTAACAAAATCCGAATGACTTCCGTCAGGTTGTACCATTTCAAAATATTACCAAGATCAAGTAGCACCACGTTTGGTATACTACACGAGGAATTTTTCCTACTTGACTTCAGCAAATTTTACCAGATCAGACTGTTCATAGGTTTAAGTATAGTTGTGACATAATTCACACAGTTCGACAATGAGAACTTATGGTCATTGATCATAAGTGTCATGATAGAGAAAACTTGATAATTCAAATCATATTAAATCTATTTGATCATGTTAATATTAATATTAATCAATGTCTGAAACCATGACGATCCAGAAGCAAAGTAAAAGCATTGAAACTGAAAGTCAGTAGGTTCAACACGTGAACTTCCACCAGGGAAGTGAGACCGCGTGCTTCGGAAGGATAAGCATCTCCTGTTTAGCTAGCCACATTTGAAATCAAATCAAGTTGAGTGAAAGGAACATGAAACTATGGCACGCCAAATATATCCAGTGCAATCCTGGACATAGAGACATCAAACTTATCAACAATACCGTGTGATAACGGAATGAAACTTTTTGAGGACCCTGATAAGCCTTGGCTTGCAATATCCATAACAATAAAAACATAGTTTGAACAGTTGAATAGATAGATGGGACAAAGACTACTTACATGTAATCAATCAATCATTCAATGGGGGTTTTCCCAATTCTTCCAACGTGCTCTATACAATACAGTTCTGTCGAAAGTTTAACACTAAGCTCATGAATCCGTGTCGAATTGACAGCTCATATTAATCCTTCGCTAGTGCCAGCTTTTCGGCAGTCGATATCTATCTCTCGGAGGCCTTTTTGTCACAGGCTAACTATATTTCGGTCAATCGGCAGCCGTGTTTTGGCTTCTTTTCGATAACGCGGTGTTAAACTTTCGACTGGCCTGTACTGTAACTTTCATTTTATGTCACAGTGGAATTAAAGTAAAGATGGATGGCATGTTTGGTAATAGGCAAGTTAAGTTCACTGAAATATCTGGTATATGATTTGTGTTAATACATGTGGAGTTAAAATTATTTTGAAATAATGGAGCAAATTTGGTCAAATTGTATCCCCAACATTAATCTTTTAAAAGAGGTATGGCGGGGTTGATAGGCGCTTTTTACAATGCCCCTTCTTGAACAGATGAATGACGTAACAATCTATTTTTAAACACATGAGGATTTCGCGTTCTTTAATTAGATCAGGTATTCGAAAAATGAGCGCTTCGTTTTTGTAGCCGAAAATATTGAACAAACCTTAACATCCATAATCTTCATTTTTCATCTTTATACAATATAGAAAAACTAAAACAATCAAGTATTAACTTACATCACACTTCACTAAGAATTCACGGGTGGTATGTGTAGCTTTATTGTATAAAAATGTAACCTGGCTTGATCTGCTAGTAGTGTTTTGAAAGAAGAAAATGCTTATTTTTAAAAGGAAAAATTTAACAATAGTATTTTGTAAAGATGAAAATTAAAAAAAAAAACAATAAGTAGAAATAAAAGATATTCAGATGGGATTTGAATCCATGTCGTACAGGTTACAAAGCGCCCTTGCTACGCACTGAGCTAACCACAGCAGTTATTGCTAGTCGTGTTAAAATATAACATGAGTTGTATGTGCAGTGGTCAGCTTTAATTTTCCCTATTTTTTAAAAAAATACCATTTTCTCCTGAAAGGGCCAATTTTTTGAAAACTCGTAATGATTGCGTTTTGAAAATGTTTTCAAAGACAATAACGTAAAATTTGGTCTTCCGAGGAGAACACTTTGAAAATAATTATCAAAGACGGGGAAACCCCCTCATTTTTCATATTTTAGCATAATAGAGCACAAAGATAAGCTTATTTAGAAAAATAACAGTAAAATATACCTTTGTATCAGCAAAAATCTGAAAGTCCACATAAAATGCTTCTGCTTTATTATTTAAGTGCAAGAATATTTAGACTGTTACTTTTCAAAAACCAAAACGATCCATTTAAGACAAAATCTCACCAAACCCGCCATACCTTTTTAATCTTGAATAGATGTAGATGCACAACATGTTATTCCTCTGTTAGTGTTCCCGCCATAATTCTGACGTCTAGATAAAAAAGAATATAAACAGAACAGTAGTATGGACACAACTACAGGGGCCAGTTTCATAATAAAATTTAAAAAAATACCCATAAGTATATAAAAAAGAGTAAAGGGGGACAACGAATCAGATCTTTGACGTGTAGGTGCTCTGACAAAATTCTACATTACTTTTTTAATTTGTGTCCGATCATCGTGATCTTGGTGTCATTTGGTTCCCAGATAAATATTCTTTAAATTGACATTAAAGTTTTGGACATAACTTAAAATTTTAATAAAAGGTTCACACGGAGAACACAGAAAAATGTTGTAATTTTTCCCGATGTAGCTAAGCCCGTCCATGTAAAAGTAGTTTAAAATTCGCATTACGATCATGTTTTTCACTATCAGCGTCCGTGTCAACTACAAATGCTGATGTGGATCGAAGAACTAAATAAAAAGCAATAAATTTCAAAGGTAACCGTTACTCGCTTCTAAATCTACAAGCTATAATATCCTAATTCGTTCTAACACGGACTAACTTTCCTCTATCATGCCTCAATTTTGAGCTCATAAATAAAGCATGTTTCGCGCATGTGTTATAGCTGTTATTCGATTGGTTAAAAATATTTCAATCCACTCCGTGTTTATGAAAAATTAAGAAAATGAATTTACATTAACTTATTTTATCTTTCTTTTTAAGTATAAATCATTGTAAAGTCATTTTGATAGAAAGTTTGATACATTGACAAAATTCTACAAATGCCAACGGAGGGGGTGAAATATTTTTAACCAATGAAATCGCAGCTTAAAATAACGACATATATAAGAACAAGATGGAGGCATGATAGAGGAAAGTCGGTTCGTGTTGGAACAAAATAGGATATGATAGCTTGTAGATTTAGAAGCGAGTAACGGTAACCTTTGAAATTTATTGCTTTTTATTTAGTTCTTCGATCTTAGACTTAGGGATTTTTTTAAATTTTATTATGAAACTGGCCTCTGTGGACACAACCATGATTTTATGACATCATCATGATATGGATCTACATAAGGCGCATAAAAACTAGAAATTTATGAATATAATACCGGGTAGATTCAATCAATCTAATACTCAATAATCCCAAGTATTAAATAGTTTGTCATATGCTTGAGACGAAATCTATGGTCCATTTTGATAGAGTTCGTTAATAACCCTCCAAGGAAAAGTACTTCCGGGTCATTATCACGTTGAGCAACACCACACGTTTTTGACAAATATAAAATTTAAACATGGGTATTCTTGAAAAAATAGCAGAGATCGAAGCTGAGGTAAGGACGAACTATTTAACTATCAGAAACCATTTAGGTTTTAATACTAATTGATGAATTATTGGAGCACTCTTGTAGTGAAATTCTATGAATGTCCCATCTGGATTGTTATATATATCCCCATGGAATTGTGTTGGTTTTAAATGTTTTCACGGTGTTCCACTTTATAATGATACAATAAAAACATTTGGATAATAATAATAAAAGCTCTAAAGCAAAAGTTAAAGGAAACTTAAGTGCCAAAATAAAACCACATAACCTGACAAACTTTTTCACACTGGTACACCTGGGGTCAGCCGGAGTGGATTTGTACCTAGCCTATGCAGTGAGAAATGCTGCGGTCTGTAAACCAAAATTCTAGACCACCAATTCAGGATTTAGGAGAAATTTTAAACACTACCGAATAACAAATTAGTTTAATGATTATATTTATCAACATTCCCAGGCTTCAGGGAAAGTCATTAAACTTAAGCAGCATTCGATCTTGTTTTGAAGGGTGTCTAGTCAACTTGTTCCAATTCCAACTCATAACAACTGATTTTTTCCAACTTGTTCTATGGTACTTTTTTATGCAGAGATTTTACACCTCAGATTTAATAACCAACTCGCTCTAACTAAATTACCAACTCGTTCCAACTTTTTACAAACTCGTTACAAATACCAACTTATCACCATACAAAAAACTCCATTAAAATCATAAAAATGCACATAAGATACTTATTTGAGATATTTGGTACAAGTTGGTATTTGGAACAAGTTGGTATCTCAATTTGAACGAGTTGATAATTATAAGTGGAAGTTGATTAAAATTAGTTGGAACCAGTTGGAATTGGAATGGGTGACTAATATTCTTTTGAAGTACATTAGAATGTAAGGGAAAAATAGAATTCTGTCAGCATTATGTCAGGGAATTTTGAATGCACTCAAGTATAAGAACCATATTTATTCAATATTCATGTTATCAAATGCCATTATTTTTTTTTCAGATGGCAAGGACCCAGAGAAACAAGGCAACAATGGGTCATCTTGGGTTACTTAAAGCCAGATTAGCTAAACTACGTAGAGAACTTATAGAGCCAAAAGGAGGAGGAGGAGGAACAGGGGAGGGTTTTGATGTTGCAAAAACAGGAGATGCAAGAATCGGATTTGTAGGTTAGTAATAAGTTTCTGTTACAGTTGAACCTGCTTTTAAGGCCACTGCTATATAAGGGTCACCTGCTTTTAAAGGCCAGTAAAAGCTTATCCCAATTGCTATTTATGAATGTCATTGAACCTGTATATAAGAGCTTCCTACCCAGAAAGGCCACTTTTACTGATTCCCTTAGGTGGCCTTTATAGACAGGTTTCACTGATGTTAAAACTTCTTGATTATGCATTTATAGTTGGAAAAAGTGGAACTACTGTGAATTTACTTATTTCCCAGGGTCAAATTTTCACGGTGTTTAATTTTCTGACCATTTCAAGGTTAAAATTTTATGAATTGGACTATAAGATAAAAAAATCCCTAAAGTTTCATAAATTTTAAAAATTTAAAGACATTCAATTTAACTTTATTCAAACTAGCTTTCAAATTGTTGTGCCTTTGAGTAAATACACATTGGAGGAAGGGTTGGGGAACAGGTGTAATGGTTCAATCTGCAGACAAAATCAATGTTAGTTGTGTTGTTAATAAGTAAAAATGTATTATTATAAGCCTAGTAGAAAGTTTGATACAATTTTCGACTGAAATAAGTCAGTGCTTTAAACCACTGGGCATTAATTTAAAATTATAATTTGTAATCCAAGGTCCAGGATCTTTTGCTGTACTTTTGGCAGGTCCCACGTCAATTCCAATTTCAACATTAAAAGGTCCAAATGAAATTATGTTATCAAAAAGACTGAACAATACTATCCTCTATCCTTGGAAAAATGCATGTCCATTAAACCTTTACAGCTAAGGTATCAAGTGTCCCAATGTAAAATCAATAACTCCAGGACTTCGAACCTGGAAAATTTTGAACCCTTGACTCAGTCACCGAGCTCCCCAATGGCATATAATGAATGCATGAATATGTTTTATATTATGTAGGTTTTCCGTCTGTTGGGAAGTCCACATTACTTAGTAACTTAGCTGGAGTATATTCCGAAGTTGCTGCTTATGAGTTTACAACGTTGACAACGGTTCCAGGTGTGATACGATATAAAGGTGCTAAAATACAGGTAAATAATGCTTAGGGTACATTATTCCAGGTGTGCTATTTTAGAAATAACTTTCATTTTGTTGTGGTTTATGGGGTATAAAAGAGATTTTGAAACTGTCAACTTTCATAAAATTGCAAAGCAGTTATGATAAAATTGCCGCTTCTAAAATTGAAAGTTATTTCTTATATTTACAATATTAATCCTTGACATTTCTTGATTTATTAATTCTTCCAAAACATTGCTGTTTAAATGATGGATGATCCATCTTGGATCATGTTGAACTGCAAAAGTTATCCGACCATATGATGAAAACAAAATGGCAGATCTTAAAACGTATTTACATTTTTTTATCAAAATGATGTATAATTTGATCCAAATATGATAAATTTCGTTTATTTATACTAGTGTTGTTCCGATTAATCGATTTTGTCAATGTCTGATCGTTTGTTCAAAATCAATTAATCAATTTCTATTTTTCATGATTGATCATAGTCCGACTAATTTCAATAATACTTTAATTTGCCAACAACTCTGACAGCGACCAAGCCTTTCACATAATTCTAACAATACTTGTCAAAATGGGTACTGTAAATGATGGATGACAAAAAGAAAACAACAAATAAAAGTTTAAAACCAGTATTGATGTTTTATTAAGTATCTGTTTGTTTAAATTCCAAATTTTTGTGAACAAAAACATACAATAATGTATAATTGATCTTAGTCGATCATCGGTCACTTAGTGGAGAGTGATGATCGATCATGATTTTAGAAGTGATTCCCAACACTAATTTATACTTTAATTATCACTAAACTGATGTATTTAGCCATTCATAAAGTTATTTAGCCCATATATATGTATTATAAAATACATAATAATAAAATATATGGCAATAACACATTTGTTATTGCCATGTATGGGGCACTAATCATTACAATTCATTAATCAGTTGTATAACCTATTGTATTGCAGTTACTTGATTTACCTGGTATTATAGAGGGCGCTAAAGATGGTAAAGGTCGTGGTAAACAGGTCATAGCAGGTAAGGGACATAATATGATTTCGTTAATTCCCTGCTCGAGATGACTATAGTGTTTGTTGGTGTCTGTTTATTAGTGTGTGTCTCTTTATCCTCCCAAACAACGTGATATAAGTGAAATATTCTTGATTGGGACATTAAACATGATTACTCAACTCAATTCCTAAACCACTTCAGGTATTTGATGAAATTTTGGTGATCATATGACCACATATGACTACATTTTGAGCTTGGTTTGATTTCCAATATGGCCACTGGGTAGCCATCTTTGAGTTCGAAATTTTAGAATTTTTTTCCCTATGGCCTCTTAAATCTCTGAAGGGATTTTAATGAAACTTGATTGACGTGATATATATATGATGCAGATGTGCAAGCCACATTTAGCAGTTGAATGAACCCTGTTGATTGGATTTCCAATGTCAACGCTGAAAAACTGTATCTCCATCTTTTCAACCAGAGAAACCAGAATATGGCAGCAATGTTAAACCTCTCAGTGACGGTTTTAAGTATTTGTTTTTTATCATTGCCATATTTCTATTTTTAGTTGCCAGAACCTGCAGTTTGATATTTATAGTACTTGATGTATTAAAACCGCTACAACATAAACATCTTCTGGAACACGAGTTAGAGGGGTTTGGAATACGTCTAAACAAAGAGCCACCTAATATATCATTTAGACGGAAAGAAAAAGGAGGAGTAAATCTACAGGCATTGGTAACGAAAACTTTGTTTTTTATGGGATACATCTGGCCCTAGTTTTACAGTTATTTCCTCACTAAGATACTCAGCAAATTTTAAATATGTATAATTTTGTAAGTTTTCAAGTTACACATGAATTTTAAGGTGTCATTTTGAAAAGCACTTTGAGGCTTTTGCATTTATATTCTACTGTAAACAAACTTTCATTTGCTGATATTTACTTTCACAATTTTCTTACCAAAACCAATTTGCTACTACAGTTGAATCTCATTATCTCGAACTCGGATATCTCGAACTACCGGATATCTGGAACTTTTTTAAAAAGTCCAAACAGAGTTGTTCTTTATTGAACCAAAATCACTCCGGTTATCTCGAACTTGGATATCTCGAATTATCGGATATGTCGAACAATATTTTCGTCCCCTTGAATGAAAATCCTAGGAAAATTACACTCGTTAACTCGAACAAAAAATTTAGGAAAATTAAATTTGTTAACTCGAACAAATGATTTAGGAAAATTAAATTTGTTAACTTGAACAAAAAATTTTGGAAAATCAAATTTGTCAACGCCTACAGATTTTTTTGTAGAAAAAACACATTCTGACATAAATAAAATATTTGACTGTCGGCCTCGTGTTGATTTTAAAATTTCAACATTGCACTGACCTCCCAATTTCCTTAAGCCCTTATAATTATTATCCCTTGCATAGGCAATTAAACCATCAAGGAGATTAGCAGGTGTTATAATTACTGCCAAGCTGAACATGGCTGCCGAAAGAGTGTGATGTGAACATTACTCAATACAACCAGAAGCTTGGGGTGATTAAAGTACACAAAGCGAAACTGGTATGGAGACCAAAGCGGACTGCATAATTGAATCATTTATCATTGCATCTTAAAATGTCAATGCCGATGACATACAGTTTGACAAGATAAAACCGGAAGCGACTTCCGGTAGGCATGTACGAGTTACTTCCCTTTTGTTGCCGTTTTTAACATCGGTTATCTCGAACTCAGAATAAGTCGAACTTTTTGCATTTCCCCGTCGAGTTCGAGATAACGAGAGTCAACTGTATAAACTTTCGCGATATGGACTTAAGCTGAATATTTGGTTTTAGCATTTTCGGAAACAAATTCACAGCGTTTAACTTTCAGCGTCTTTCACGATTATTTTGTCCTCGCAAAATTTGTGAACGTTAATTGCACACAAATAAAAGTTGGTTTACAGTAATTCTGTTGAAGCTTTATATTTGTAGTATGATAAAAGATCTTCAAAAATTGCCAGGTTTAAGTTAAGGAAAATCTTAGTTAAGGAACGACATGAAACTGGGGCCTGTGTGTGTTTGTCTCTCTCTGTTTGTGACAGTGAATTTGTTTTTAATTTTTCAAAGAAAATCATTTTAACTTAATGTTTTCATTCACTTACTCGAGCAGAGGCTAAACTGAAAATCTCCATCCATGCTTGTCATAGAATATCTATTTAGAGACCAAAATGTCTCCATAGTTTTGATTTGTAATGCAATTTTCTTTTGCACATATGATTTGTAATAGACTTCGGTGGCCTGGTGGTCTAGAGTATGTGCTAACGGATCACAGGATTGAATCCTACTAGGGACAGATCCTAGTGTGAGAAAGTTTGTCAGTTTGCTTGCTGAAGGTCTATGGTTTTTCTCTAGGCACTCCACTTTACTCTACCATTCCTGAACTGACCACTTCTATACTAGTGAAAGAATTTCGACTCGGGCATACAACACCATTACTCCACATAACTCAATTCAACTCACAATGTAGTCCTATCATGTCAGTATACATGTTTGATAAGTGTTTGAATGTAGGGCCTCAGATGGCCAAGTGGTTTAATTCCTGTCTTAACGGATCACAACACCTCTTACCACCTAGGTGTGAATCCCACTCTGGATGAAGATCAATGATTTTCTTTTGTTACTCTGGTTTTCTTCACCATCTCAGAAATGACTGTCTCAATATAAGTGAAAGAATCTTGACTGGGGAATAAAATACCATTAGGTACTCCATTACACTCTACTGTTTGAATGTACCTTTTTACACCTAGGGCAAAGACTAGAGTCTTCCACCTGTCTCAGTCTTGTGCCATCTTTTCCGGTTCTCCCCTAGTTAGTTGATGTTCTTTTATTTCTTTCTCCACAGTTCTCCTCCAGGTGTTTTTGGGTCTGCCTTGCTTCCTTTTTCCTTCAGGCGTCCATCTGAGAGCAACTACCTGAATGTACCGGTAGTATGAATGATATTGCGAAGTTATCTTGATAATTTTAATTTTATTTTTTTTCCAGTGTCAGCAATCGGAACTTGATGCAGACAATGTTAAAACAATTTTAAATGAATATAAAATACACAATGCAGATATTATTTTAAAATGCGATGCCACAGCAGAAGACCTGATTGACATTATAGAAGGGAACCGTGTCTACGTACCCTGTATATACATCCTAAACAAGATTGATCAGATCTCAATTGAGGTTAGTATCTGTGTTCCATCTATAAATGTAGTCGGTGGGGTCATCTTGGCCCAGGCCTTGAAAAAATCGGGGTTAATTTTTATACCCCCGCCATGATTATGCTAGGGCATATTGTTACTAATGTCGGTCCCAGAATCTGTTTCCTCTCTATAACTTTTGTATAAAAAGAGGTATCAAAGTGATGTTAACAAGAGATATACAGTATGGAAAGAGGATGCGTCACATACCAAATTGAGGTCATCAAGGCCAAGGTCACAGGACCCTAAAAACTTTGAAAAATTGAGTGGGAGAGAAAACTCTATTCAATCAATCTATCATAAATGAAGCAGGGTGGGGGATATGTGTCATATTGACATTTTACTCTTGTCTCAAAACTTGGGTCTACATTTTAACTCAATGTGTTATATTTGAAAAGAGAAGTATTAACTCAAAGAACAAATGTAAGACTAAAAATATGGGGCAGGGTTAGACAAATACAGAATTTTTGAGGAAAAAATGATTAATTTGTGGCTAATGGCACAAGGACCCCTTCTATATTAAGCACTGTTGTAAGTATATTTTGTTATTAGACCAGATCTACATTCAGGTTGGAGTACATTGTACTTTGTTAATAGCTTTCCTGTGGAAAATTAAAGAAATTATGTCATAGATATGGGGCCGAGCATCAGTATGAAATGGTATGATTTTTGTTGCCACAATTTGACTAATGAGAAAAATGCTGCAAAAATTGCGAAAATAAACATTTTAATGTGAAAAAACTGATAGAAAACTGCAAAATGCTGTTTTTAAAGTCAAAATTTCAAAAATTGTAAAAAATTGACAAAGACATTGCAAAAATCTTAAGATTTTGAATTGTGAATGCGGCACAATATCAGGGCCCAGAATGACCCAGTGAGAGCCCTTTAGTACATCACATATTTTTTTGATCAAGACATGGTCAAGAAAATTTGCAAATTTCCAAAATTATTATTGGGCAATTGTTTCCAGAAGTTATTAGATGTCACTTTGCAAAATTTCTAGTCACCATTCTTTTATTTGTAGGAACTTGATATCATTTACAAAGTACCCCATTGTGTACCTATATCAGCACATCATAAATGGAACTTCGATGATTTACTCGAAAAAATGTGGGAATACCTCGGACTAACTCGAATGTAAGTTTTAATAATATTGCTACCTTAGAATGTTAAATGGGATACAATCACTTTAATCGCTTATGTTTTTGCAGGAAATAATGTTTCTATTCATTATGGAAAATGTTTCTGTCATAATTTCCTAGACAACTGGGTTACATTATTTTAATAAAACCCAGAGGGATTGTAATAAGGCAATTCAAACTCTCGTTTTAATGTTAGATAAATCAGAGAGTAGCTGACTTCAAATGGACACTTCATGGCGTCAGTGATTTTGTTTTTGCCTAAAATTACTATTTTCTAATTCCAATTTATTTGAAAACTCTCTTTTTTCAAACTGTACAGTGCAGCTCAATGTTACTGCATCATTATTATTTTTTTTTGTTAAAAGTCAGATCTGTTGAGTTTTCAACATTATTGTATAGAATACCTTCATAATCTTTTTAAGATACACCAAACCTAAAGGACAACTCCCAGATTACACATCTCCGGTTGTTTTACGTGAAGGGAAAACATCAGTGGAAGATTTTTGTAACAAACTACACAGAAGCATTATCAAAGAATTCAAAAAGTAAGTTTATTTTTTCCTTCTTTAGAATGTTGTAGTTTAAACAGAAAATACCATGAATTCATCATTTGATTTCTATTTTGTTTGCTAGGGCCTTGTCCAGATACAGTAAAGCCTTGTTATAAAGCCCCTTGATAACAATGCCACCTCGTTTCGCGCCACATCTTTTTCATTTCAAATCCCAAAATCAATTTCTTCCATGTTTTTCTTTATAAGCCTTTTTTGATTTATTGACACAATCCTTTATAATGCCAAATGGTGGCAATGATTTAAGGTTTTACTGTAGTCTAAAGTGATAGGTCACGGATCACAGCACATCTTACTAGAGATGTTATTATATATCGGCATCGCAATAATCGTCGCCAAGGATTTACCGATGACAATATCGTGAAACAAAGCTTACATCACGATATTCTAGAACCCCATTACTTACAAAAAAATTATTTGAAATCATTGCATAACTTTTGTATTGATCATGATGAAACAGATTAAAAATGTGGTTTTGCCGTGAACCACAATCAAATCACTGCTTACAAAATTAATTCAGTTAGTCTTCAAATAACTTTAATAAAATTTGTAATTTTATATACTGTGAAATCATTAATTTTCGTTGGGTCCAATTTTCGTGGAATCGGTAAAAAATAACATTTCGTTGGGACGTAAATTCGTGGTTTTACTGTTATGTCAAAAATGTAGTTTGTCCTTTGAGCCTTGATAACGGGTAGGAAGTCATGCTTTGTTTGTTTATCGGCACCTATAGAAAAAGTTATTTGTTGAAATTAGAAAGCAATAAACCGTATTATTATTCTTTTATCATATTTGAATTTATTACAGGTCATTGAAAACCCAGCTCATCTTTTGAGCATATTCATCTAGAAATAACATATCATGATAATATCGCGACAATATCGTAAATTTTTGGCGATATCACTATACCTTTTTTGTCCACAATAACATCTCTTCATTCTCTTAGGATTGGAGATGCTACCCCATGGAAAAATTTTGTCAATTTGCTTGCTGAAAGGCTAATATTTTAACCTGAATACTCAGGTTTTCTCTACCATTTCAGAACTAACCACCTTAATATAAGGAAAAAAATTACCATTACTCCATCCCACTCTTTAATGTTGGTACAATCAGTACCCTTTCCATGTGTAATTTTGTGCAAGATTGTTTTGCTTTGGATAATTATTATTCATAATGTCCATTGGATTGTCACCTTTCAGCTACTGTAAAAAAACATTAGTTTTAGAGGTGTTCTACTTTTAATTGTTTCCATGGATATCCATTCCCATGAATTTACATTTCGATGAAATTGTATATATAACAAATTTACCGTAAATGAAAACCACAAACCAACACCACAAAAAGGTATTTTTTCTTTAAAGCAAAGCAAAAAACTTTGACACCACTATCACAGAGTCGTGTATAACCTTAAGCTTGACAGTTAGCATCTGTGTTTTAAGTTTGTTTGGTCCTCTGTAGGTTGTTTTTTTTTTTTTTTGTCTTTTTTCTTGTTTGTCCATATTACACACTGTTTACAACAAGTAGATCAGTGGTTACACCATTTTATCATTTATTGTTTGTTATTTACAGTGGAATAGTTTGGGGATCGTCAGTGAAACATCAGCCACAGAAAGTTGGTAAAGAACATGTGCTTAATGATGAGGATGTTGTTCAGATTGTCAAAAAGTAAGTATGGTCATTGTCATCTCGCAGGGCACCTGGTGACCGAATGGTCTAAAATGCTGGGTTAGGGATGACAGTGTTTCTGACCTCCATTTAGGTTCATATCCCATCTGAACAGATCCTAGTTTAAGAAAGTTTGTCTGTTTGCTTGCTGGTACTCGGCCATCCTAGAACATATATGAAAGAATCATGATGGGGTATAAAACTCTATTAAATACTTCTCTTACTACTTTTTCATCTCGCCTTGACAAAGGATGCACATATGATGCAATCTCTTTTACTTTTCTAGCATTGTGCTATGTACTTTCATGTCAAGTTTTCAGATTATTACCCAGCCACGATAGGCAAAATACCAGTACATATATGGAGGTACATGACCCAGTGGTTAAGACAGTTAACTTTTGTCGCAAGGGTCATGGGTTCACATCCCAGCCAGACTTCTGTATGTGTATATGTTTAAGTCTTGCTCCATTGTACGGAGTTGAGAAATGAATGAAAGGTTTTCTAGAAAAATTGTTGGGGGTGGGGGACAGTTAACCTGATCATAAGACTGCTTCCCTTTCAAAGGGTTTCCTGTACTCTGTGTTACTTTACACCACTGAATGAGGATAAGCACAGACGTAATCAGAGCCTACAGACTCTGGACAGACTGTTTGATATGTTTTTGAAATGATCACAGTAGTACCTCTCACTGGTTAGGCTGGATTCCAGCTTGGAAAAGTTTGTCAGTTCACTTTCAAAAAGTTTAATGGTTTTGTTTGTGTTCTCCACTTCCCTCCAGTATCCCAGGACTGTCCATTTTGATATAAGTTTATAATACTCTACTGAGGCATGAAATGTCATCAATCAACTCATTGTAAAATGTCATCACCCCATTTGTCATGACTAAATCCATCTCTCCTGGTGGAGAATTGGGCCAATTATCTTTCCTCTTCAGTCATCCCTATTACTTGCTAGTGTGGCTGCCTTTACCTACTAGTATGTCTTCATTCCTATCCCAATTCTTTCACTTTCTATTGTCCTATGCCAGGTTTATTTAGCCGTCCTCTTTTCCTCTTTCCTTCAGCAGGTTGCCATGTTAAAGCAATTCTTGGAATTATTGGTGTTACTCACCCACAAAATGCCATTTCTCTATTCCACTGATAAACTACATTCTGTATACTAAGTATTTACTTGATAAGTTGTTAATTAAATCTTTATGCAAAATTTATATTATTATTTTCAAATTTATTTCAGGGTTTGATGAAATTTACAGAAAATAGGATTATTTTTTCGTGATAACGGATATTCAAGACAGAACCTGTGTCAAATTGAAGTGCTAAACCAGTTAAAATATGAAAAAAATGTTATTTTCTAAAAATTAACAGTGACAAAAACATTGCATTATTTTCAAAACTGTTAAGTGGAAACAGTTGCAAAAAATGTTAAAAAACGAGAATGATCACCTGCTAAAAAGCGATATTTGTTATTCAGTGGATTCTTATGAGCAAAGTGTTGACGAGACCCATTAATGACGAGGAGATGTTTCTGTATCAGAATTTGATATCCTGACCTAGTTTGGGTGATGCTTCTGGGCATTAAATGGGTTTCAAAAGCATACCATATGTTTTACCCCATAACGTTTGTGCGGCAATTTCAATTTCAATGGATATGGAATCATGACAGGTTGATGTTTTTTCCGTAAAAGTGACATAATTCTTAGAATTTGTAAAAAATGTTTTGATGTCGTTCAGCATAAATGTTTGGGTGATACTTATGGGAATTGAATGAAGTTCACAAGGTTTTCTATGTGTTTTCCTATAACAATCATGTGACAATTTTATTTCCAATGGATATGCAATGATACAAAGTGATGTTTTCCAGTAAAAGTGATGTATTTTAGGATGTTTTTGGTGCGGTTCCGCACAGATGTTTGGGTAATGCTTATGGAAATTGAATGGGGTTCACAAGGTTTACAATGTTTCCCTATAACATTTGTGTGGCAATTTCATTTCCAATAAATATGCAATTATACAAATTGATGTTTTCTAGTAAAAGTGATGTATTTTAGGATGTTTTTGGTGCCGGTCTGCACAGATGCTTATGGGAATTGAATTTGGTTGACAAGGTTTACAATTTGTTACCCTTTAACATTTGTGCGACATTTTCATTTCCAATGGATATTCAATCATACAAGTTGATGTTTTCTCATAAAACCAACGCTATTCTAGAAATACATGACAAATGTTTTTGGATGCCGTTCCACCCAAATGTTTGGGTATTGCTTATGGAAAGTGAATGAAATTTACAAGGTTTATTATGTGTTTCCCTATAACATTTGTGCGACGTTTTCATTTCTAATGGATATGCAATTATTAAAATTGTCATTTTCTCGTAAAAATGATGTATTCTGGGAATTTGTGGTAAATGATATCGTTCTGCTCAAGGGATTGATCATGTGGTATATTTGTGCAACATCATTATTTCTATTGGATATGTTATCATACAATTGACATTTTCCACATTTGACGTTATCCAAGAAATTTGTGAAAATGATATCAATATTGTTCTTCACAAATGTTATGAGGTGTGGTACATCAGCAAAACTCCATTTATTATTTGCATTGGTAACATACATTCTTCAAATGAAAAAGACCCTAAAAGCTCCAGGTTGAATTTTTCAATAAATTATTATTAAAAAACAATGAATTATTTTGAGTCGTTTTAGTTGTGTTATGATAGAAAGATGTTTATTTCTTTTACTTGAGCTTAGCAATAACAAGATTTTATTGAATGAAATTTCAGGTCCCAGTCAAGAATATTTCACTTATATTAAGACATCACCAGCTATGTGATGTTGCATTGTGTTATGACCTGAAGGTATGCATATTATAGAATTGCCAAATTGCTTGAATATTTAATGGAGATATGCCTCTTTTCCACCAAAGATTTACCAGTACATGTGTATTTTACACAATATCCCTAGGAACCTTTACTACACGTAATCTTAAAAAATTTTGAATGCAAATTGATGAAATTTGGTAAGTATGTTATGACCTGAAGGCATGCATATTATAAAATGTGATACTGCTTCAATATTCAATGGAGTTATGGAAAACGCCTCTTTTCAACACATATTTATTTTACACAATATAGCAACATTGTGCCCTTAAATATTGGAAGTCATACAGTTTTGACTGGTGTATTATATACTGATTGGCACCACTATTGTTCAGGGGCCTTGATTGCCAAATGCTTATGCTTATTGGCAGACATGGCCGAGTGGCACTGTCACTGGCTTTTGAAGTCAATGGTTGTGGGTTCGAACCTTACTCGGCACTGAAATTTTCAGAGATGATTTTCATCTCCTGCCCATACTAGAGCTGTAAAAAGCTAAATACTAAGATAGTCTTTTGGATGAAACTCAAAACCCAGGTCCCAGCTCTAGGTGCATACTAAAGACACCTCTGTAGAGTTCGAAAAAGAGTAGGCCACCCATGGCCGTTACAGAGATCGCTTACAACTGAATAATGATTAAAACAGACTGAGCAAAGTAAGATACACCATTACATCATGGTGCCTCTCACTACCTAGATTTAGATAACGTATCTGACAGATCCTGGTGTGAGAAAGTTTTTCAGTTCACTTGTCCAAGGCTAGCTGTTTTCTCTGGCACTCAAGTATCCTCCAATATTCATGAGTGAGTGAGTAATGGTGTTTAACATCCCAGTCAAGAATATTTCACTTATATCGAGACATTGCCAGCTATAGTCGAAAGTGCAGAAATTTTGCCTGTGCATTGCGCTTATGGCATTATACAGCAGGGTTCTTTAGTGTGCCAAGCCCACCGTGACACGGGACCTCGTTTATTTTAAGTTCCCATCCGAAAGAACTGTGACTTTCATTTCGTAATGCCGAGTGCTTGGCAAAAGAACAGTCACTACCCACTTTTAAGTCTTGGGTCAGACCCGGCTCGGGTTCGAACCCACGACCTCCCACTTACGGAGCGAGTACTCTACCAACTGAGCTACCGCAGTGGTATCCCTATATTCATGAGCTGACTGTTTCAATGTAAGTGAAACAATCTTGACTAGTGCATAAAACTCCACTCTTTATTTTTGTTTAGTGTAAAAATAACAAAGACTTTCATATACCATAAAACAAATTTAATACAGAAGGATAGAAATGAAACACGAATGTCTGTTCCAAAAAGTTACCAAGCAACCATATACACATTAACATCTGGCAGACATGAATGTCTGTTCCAAAAAGTTACCAAGCAACCATATACACATTAACATCTGGCAGACATGAATGTCTGTTCCAAAAGGTTACCAAGCAACCATATACACATTAAAATCTGGCAGACATGAATGTCTGTACCAAAAAGTTACCAAGCAACCATATACACATTAACATCTGGCAGACATGAATGTCTGTTCCAAAAAGGTTACCAAGCAACCATATACACAATGAAATCTTGCAGACAAATGCATTCTCCCACATATGTGAAAAAAAATGTAAATAAAGTTTGAAACACCTTGTAATGAATGTTTAAATACACAAAAATAACTGGTATACAAAATACGTATTTGATGTCTAAAAATAAAACAAATTTATGACACTGAATTTGACATACCCATTACACATTTGTGACGGTACAAAGTATATGGCAGCACAAGATAGATTTTATGGCTCTGAGCTTGATTTTAGGAACAAATTGTCAAGCTCTGTTGAGTTGGCTATTAATTATTATTAAATGTAACCTTGGGAATCTGTATGAGTTGCATTAGTTAACAATAAGTTAACATTTCTTGATTGGACATAAAATTCAATTACATCACTTCACTTTTCAGATTCAAGTTTTCCATGTCAAATACTAGGCAAAAGTTTTTTTTTTATTGTTTTTCTTTATACATTTATATTCTCCCACATTTATGTTTCTGTGTAACAACTAAATACATGTTTAGGGTTTTTATGAACTTTTATTATAAAAATTCATTTTCTTTCCTCTGCTCCACCAGTTATCCATTGACAAAACCCTATTATTAGTAACTTAAATATGTAAGCCTGAAGCAGCTAAATATGATATGACCTGACTCAGTAAAATGATATGGTAAATTTTGCTAACAAAAGTAACTGATTGTTGGATGGAATTTACGCTAAAATGTTACTGCACCACACTGAGTACAATAACATCATTAGAACCAGACATTATTTTAATGATAAAAGTTCAAGTTCCTCCAACAATATCCAGTGGTTGGAAATGAGCAGGTGTATCATGTGATTAATACCCCTTAATGTTTGTGCCAAACTTTTTGGAAAACATTTATGTTGAAAATTCCAGGAGTAATGTAATTTTTCCAGGAAACTAATGCGATTCCATATCCAATGGAAATGTTTATGTTAAAATTCCTGTAATAACATAATTTTTCCAGGAAACTAATACAATTCCATCTCCAATGGGTATAATTGTTTCGCACAAACCTTATGGGGTATTACATGGTACACTGGCGAATCCCATTGTCAATTCTATGTGAGTTTGAAACTTTTTAATTAAAATTGTTAATCAACAACATTGAATTTTGATAGACATTGAGAATACAGTAATACATCACTTTCATCTGGAAGTTTGTAGAGTGCTTGCTCCATAAGTGGGAGGTCGTGTGTGTGTTCAAACCCGACCGGGTCTGACCCAAGACTTGCAAGTGGGTAGTTCTTTCACCAAGCACTCAGCATTACAAAATGAAAGTTACAGTTCTTTTGGATGGGATCTTAAAATTACGAGGTCCCATGTCACGGTAGGCATAGCATGATAAAGAATCCTGCTGTATAATGCCATTTTTGCATCTATAGCTGGCAGCATCTCCATATAAGTGAAATATTCTTGACTGGGACGTTAAACACCATTTTCATCTGGACCTTGATTTTGATGATGATTACATTTTAATTACTTTAGAAATGAGAACACTTATAATACATTTATCTGACAAATATAGATAATATAAGGCAGTTTTTGGCTTTAATCATACAAAGCAGACATAAATTACTACACATACTGTATGTACACTTACAGTATACACTGATAAAGTAATATATGTGTACACAAACACTTACAGTTTGTCCATAATATGTATCGTATACACATACAGTATACACTGGTAAAGTTAAAACACCTAGTTTGTCCATAATACACAGGTTTTATAATGCAGTTCACATGTGTACAACATGGTACCTGTGAATATTTTCACAGAGACTTCAATGGTTATAAAAACATATACTTTGCATCTTCCTAGATTAACTAAAACCTCAAATTTAATTTTTCTACTAGCCTACACTGTAAATTATCTGTTAAGCATTGTCAAAGGAACAGTAATCCTCAAATCACAATTAAATACACAATGAGTCATGACACCCTAAAGGGTTACGCAGATAGACAAAATTTATATATTAGGCCATTTCAATTTAAATAGTAGATCCTCATCCAGGTTGGAATTTTGGGGCAGGTGGGAGAGTTTTATTTTTAAAGGTTTACAGGGGTGCATAATACCCTTTTTTGGAAAGGCCACAGACTCGACATAACTCCAGAATAAACTTTAAATTAATACATCCGTGATAGGAATCTACCAATTAAATTGAATTGGCCTTAATATATAAATACAATATTGAGGGTCTCTCCAGTAAAGCTGTCAGGTATAATATATGTTGACAAGTCATGATACTTCAGATCCCAAACCTAATGTCTGAAGACAAACCAGTGATTCTTTAAAACAGATGTCACCAAGAAACAGTCATAAAAAGAGAGGGTGACAAAAATGTGTCTCAAGTATTGCTTACATATTCACCCCCAAACAGAGGCACGTCCATTTTGAGAGAGTGAATATTCTAAAACTACTGAAATAGTGAAATCCTTGTAAAGTATTATCATTAAAGTTTAACAAAATAGCATGTACATATGCACAAACACACAGAATAAAAATTTACACATTAATATTCTTGATGATAAATCTTATTTTCTACAACCAAAACGAATCATTCATGACAACAATGCAAGCAAGCTTGGGTGGGTATACATAAATCTTTAAGGACACCATGTTCTGCCTCGCATCAGGGGTCAAGGGGTGAGGATCACGTTCATGTGGGGGCAAGGATTCCATGATGAGGAAAATTGGTTGGTAAAAAAGAAATAAAATAATTATATATTCAAAGTTCTGTTTTTTAGAAGTAAATTGGGATACATGAAACAAATAACATATACCCAGTAAAAAGCCATGAAAAAGTGCTTTTGAGGTGGAACATGCGATACATGGAGAAACGTGATGATAACCACATAAAATGGAATAAAACAAGTACAAAACGTAATGTTTACATTGAATCATTACCTTAACAAACATAGCATGTGAAAAAGAGTCTGTAAAAAGTAAAATTTACATTAACAAACATAGCGAGTCTGTAATTCACCAAAGTAAAATTGCTATAGTCCGTCAGCGATATCTGGACAGAGTGTTTATAAACACAGAAGTCTTTATATGCAAATAGGAATCTTATATATATAAAGGTAAATGATGAATGAACGTATGAAGGCTTGAATAATCATTTTCAGTATTAATACTTATTTGTGTTGAATAGACTTACCCGTGTTTATAAACACTCTGCCACAATATCACTGACAGACTATTTCCAGGTACAAAAAGAATAGATGTGATAAGAAACCAGATCAAATGACCCGATTTATTAATGAATGGATCAGAGTTCCTGATCTACATCCAACATAACCAAAGATAATGTTTGGTCTGAGTTTCACAATCATTTCTTAACAAAGAAATTCCTTAACTCAAATTTTGGCATCCTATTTTGGATCTACAAATAATTTTTTTGACAAACCGAAATATATATATTATAAGCTTAAAGTGATCTTCAAATTGCACTTTCAATTCCCCAATAACTATAAAACTAACAAAATAATTAAGATTTCAAATATGCAACATTAAGGAATATTTTAGTGAAGGAAATAATTGTGAAACTGTGGCCTGTTTTTTGATGTACACAATGGCTAATATGTCTTGAGGCTTCAGTGGCTAAGAGCTCTACAGATTACTCTATAATATATTTTTTTAACATTTTACGTGCCTGCCACAGAAAACCCATTTATGACATTAAAAAAATGTTGATGTCATTCCATATTACAGCAAAACCTATATATAAATGCCACCCATGAAAACTGTGGTCTAAATGGATGATTGGCTTTATACAGAGTGTGTACCTTTATATGTTACAGATGCAAAAATGTTGTTCACTCAATATCAAAATTACAATGTATTAATTTCTCTGAAATCCATTTTAAGTGCTTAAGTTATAAGAATGTTTATAGGATGCTACATTCAGCAAAAAAAAAAAAGAAAAAAAAAAGAAACAAGAGGCCCATGGGCCTTAACGCTCACCTGTGACCTTTGAAGCCATGAGCTTCATTCAAATATCAAAATGATAATTCGGCCAATATTCTAATATACATCCCTATACAAAAAGTTTATAGTTTTTGAGATAAATAATCATCTCAGTACTTGTTTGTATCTGTGATCTTGACATTTGAACCCTTGCTCTTCATTCATCTATCAAAATGACCACTGTGCCAGTACCAACAATATTCTAATATACATGCCTATACAAAAAGTTAATAGTTTTTAAGATAATTAACCATTTAGGTATTCATTCGCATCTGTGACCTTGACCTTTGAACCCATGACCTTCATTCATATATCAAAATGATCATTAGGATAATACCTAAATAGTCTAATATACATGCCTATACAAAAAGTTCATAGTTTTTGAGATAAATAATCATTTCAGATCTTGTTCACATCTGTGACCTTGACCTTTGAACCCATAACCTTCATTCATATATCAAAATGGTTGTTAGGCTAATACCTACAATATTCTAATATACATGCATATCCAAAAAGTTAACAGTTTTCAAGATAATAAACCATTTAGGTATTCATTCACATCTGTGACCTTGACCTTTGAACCCATGACCTTCATTCATATATCAAAATGATCGTTAGGATAATACCTAAAATATTCTAATATACATGCCTATACAAAAAGTTCATAGTTTTTGAGATAAATAATCATTTCAGTACTTGTTTACATCTGTGACCTTGACCTTTGAACTCATGACCTTTATTTATATATCACAATGACCATTGGGCCATTACCTACAATATTCTAATATATATGCCTATACAAAAAATTCATAGTTTTGCAGATAATTAACTATTTTGGTAAACTTGTACATCTGTGACCTTGACCTTTGAACCCATGAACTTAATCGATATATCAAAATGATCGTCATGTCAATACCTACAATTAACCAAAAATCCTAAGTCATTATCACCAGAAATGTTTAAAAAATAGCAATTTTTATCAAAGGTCAAAAACTGGGACATGACCTTGACCTTTGACCTTGACATCAATCGGAAGAAAATTGCAAGACAAGATCAACAGTGAAAACTCCATACAATTATCTTCAGCCATTATGAAGTTATAACAATATATGTCTCATTTTAAAAATTACATAATTTTACGCAAAAAACGCGTAACCTATTTTTCGTCCAATTTTCATGAAAAACACAATTTTAGTGTATCTAGGTATCCTGAATCCAAATATCCAATCAAAATTTGCCTGCAACTTTTGGTTTCAGAGAAGAAGATTTTTTGTCTTTTGACTATTTATAGTAACGGCAGCCATATTGTTGGGCGTGGTCAAACCCCGAACACAATTTTGAAAGAAAGCCCAGGCATAATAATCACCAAGTTTCATCAAATTTGGCTCAGTAGTTTTGGAGAAGAAGATTAAAATGTAAAGTTTACGCACAACGCACGACACACGACGGACGACGAACGACGGACGACGGACGGTGATAGATAGCAATAGCTCATCTGAGCCTTTCGGCTCAGGTGAGCTAAAAAAAAGACTCAGATCAATATAATTTGAAATTATGCTGCTTATCTGTGCTGGATTAATCTGCAGATATGTAAATATTTAGTATGAAATCTCTATCGAAATTTACATATTCTGACAATCTACAATCTTGTAATAAATACTTGATATTTATCGATAAATGTATTCTTTTTCTACCCCTTCTTGGTTTATTATGGATGGGGGATACGGTTATCTGAATCCAAGATTTACATTTGCAAATTCTAAATAGCATTATTGTCGTTTTTCTGAAAATACTTGAATCAAAGATTCGCACACATACACATTCACACAAACACACACACAGGTGAAAAGCGGCGAGGGGAAAACACAACTTGCCTGCTCCATATTTTACCTGCAGTTTCCCTATATTACAAAATATTAGCAACACATGAGTATTTGTGACAAAAATTAGTACTCGATATATTTACAATTTATACCAAGAAGCAGACTATTGACAAAATAAAATCACAGAAGACTTGTCATTTCCTTATTAGTTACTTTGACTAGATTATGAAATGGGCAAAGAATTTTGAAACCAATGACCTTTACATAAATTTGATCAACTGTAGTAGATATAAGTGCCAGTGATATTAATTTTGGTTAATTATGATTCACAGGATCTGTATGTCTTGTCAAATGACCAGTGTGAATTTGCAATCCTGAAGTAAAAGCAAATCGCTGTGATTAAAAACCATGTAAAATGATGTCACAGAACAATTGATTAACTGACATAACCAATGATAAAGTTTGTTCTCTGATATCAAATTGTGTGAAATTTGTTTCATATTTGGATAAAAAATCGGATTTGAGACCAGGCCTGCAAACCCTATTGCTCTGTGTGGGATAACATAATAAAATGTCTTGCATGGATGAGTGCAGTGTGCTCAGAGCAAAATGTAGAAAGGGTTCTTTAGCATGCAATCCTATTGTGACACAGGGTATTAGGTTTTTTATATCTCTTTTGAAACACCCAGGGCTTTCATGTCTAAATGCAGGGCGATTTGCCAATGTACAGTCACTATCTATTTTCAAGTCCTGGTCGGACCCAACCTGTCAGGGCTAAATTTGAATTTTTATTACTGTAGAAATGACGGGTCTACACTGTCGTTAGCAGGCATCACATGATAAACATTCAAACCCCAGGCAGATATGTGAGTCTGAAACATATTACTGATGTCTAACTTAACACTGGCATAAAAAAAATTCATTAATGTTCAAACTTATAAAATGCAGCAGGACATTGGTTTTTATCTCTTCTGAAACACCCAAGATGTTCATATTTAAATGCAGGGTGCTTTGGAAAGTACAATCACCAAGTCACTATCTATTCTCAGGTCCTGATCAGACCCTGCCATGGCTAAATTTAAATTTTTATTACTGTAAAAATGTCAGGTCTACACTGGTTAGCAGGTATCACATGATACACAGTCGATCCACAGGCAGATATGCGAGTCTAAAACATATTACCGATGTCTTAACTTAAAACTTAACACTGGCGTAAAAAAAATCATTAATGTTCAAACTTATAAAACATAGCTTCAAAAATTCATGTTAGACAATGAGACATTTCACTTTATGTGCATGTAAATAAATAGGATTTCAAACACAGAAGTACAACATGAACTAGCTATATAACTTTTATCATTTCTCCGTCAACGACAATTTTAAGATCATTTCTAATTCTTTTTCTTCTTCTTGCCGTCTTCTCTCATCTTCTTCCTGTTGTCGTTGCGATATTTCGAGTGCAAGCTGCAGCTGTTCTTCCTCGGCTGACATCACAGGAAGTGGGCGGGGTTGATTTGTTTCGGTTGGTGATGTGGCCTTTGAATTGTAACCATTTGAATTATTTCCCTTTAAACTATCTGCTATAGCTCTGAAAAATTAAAAACAAACATGATATAAAACAAAATTTAAAATTTACAGCAATTTGCACCCAGATAGAAATGTTGAAATTGTATATTCTACCTGAAATTGATTGTGAAATTGCATTAACTTATGAGATTCAGTCATATATTAATCTTTACCCTTGGGAACTGTTTTCCTTTAGTGACATTAGGTGACTAAGTGGCCAAGTGATCGAAAGTACGCATTTACGGATCACAGCACAGGGTTCGTACAGACATTGGACTCCAAATTTAAGGACTTTTTAGGGTTTATTTGCAAAGTTAAGGCCTAATCAGAGGAACAATTTTACCAAAAAAAATATTGATGCAAAGGCAATTAAAGCAATAAAACAATTACTTACGTGTTCATGGTAACGACACTTGAAGTGGAGGTTGAAGTTGGGCGTTCAAGAGGGCCAGGTACCTTAAAATTGCTCATTTCAACGTAACTTATTAATTAATTAATTTATTTATATCAGTCTATTTGCATCCACTTAATATCAAAATACAGATACCCAACTGGCCAAATTAAAGGGCTTTTAGGGCCTTCAGGATAAATTCAAGGGATTTTTAGGTTCAGATTGGTTTTTAGGGTCTTTTTAGGGCAAACCTCAAAATTTAAGAATTTTCCAGGCCAGTACAAACCCTGCAGCATCTCTTACAGCCTGGGTTTGAATCCCACTCAGAACAAAAACTAGTGAGAAGAAAGTTTGTCATTCTGCTTGCTACAGAAACATTTAATAAGTTTACTAAATAAAAGCCTTTGTTTCCATTCCTGGTAGCCAAAATTGCAATTGGCTGATAATTTTTCATATTTTCACAAATTTTGGAAATTTGCCTACTTATAAATTTGTGGAAACCTAGGAAATACTATAATAAAATCTAACCTTTGTAAAAGTTTGTCATCTTCGTCTTTACCTCCTGGTGGCGGCCGGATGTCTTTAAGAGCTTCCCAAAAAGTCAACTATAAAAAAAACCAGACAGAAAGATTACAGTAAATATTTTGTATATCAAAAGGAAATTCCTCCAAATATAAATGCAATTTGAACCACTAAAGGGTCAACTAGTGATGTCCAATTGGACAAAAAATGACAAGCAATAATCCGACGTCATCAATTAATTAATCAATTAATAATTGGAATTGCAAGTACAATTTTGCATTATAATAAAATTGTACACCAGTAACATATAATGCTAAAATAAGTAGTTTATTTAAGAAATAATAGACATTTACTCATGGTATATTGTTAAATAATACATGGGCCGGAGTTTACATGCTGAAGAATATATTCGCCGCATGTTTACGACAGCTCGTGTATTATTTGACGATATACCACAGCTAAATGTTGATCATTTCAATTCTAACATGACCTAGATAAAATGGACTGGAACAAACATTGTGAACTCTTTCTTTGGAAGTACATTTTACTATTTATTTGCAAAAAGGTCCATTGATACTATTAGGCTGTTGAAATTACCGCCATTGAAATAAATAATTTTATGAATGAAAATGACATCACAACCATTGTTAGCAGAACATAGCATGACATCATAAAAAACAAGGGAGTACGTCATAAAAC
This sequence comes from Anadara kagoshimensis, assembly GCA_021292105.1. Lineage (NCBI taxonomy): Eukaryota > Metazoa > Mollusca > Bivalvia > Arcoida > Arcidae > Anadara > Anadara kagoshimensis. The sequence continues at coordinate 41,600,716 of CM037874.1, forward strand.
GGATCAGTGTTTATCATTTGGGTATATCGTTTGTTATACCATAGCTGGCTCTCTTCTTGTTTCATATGAAGGAAAATGCAGGTCATGTTAGAATTTGTGTTTTAGAGACACACGTTTTTTCTAATTTGTTCTCGCTAATAACTGAGTCATGATAACTCCAAAACTTTAGACCTTAACATCATACACTGTCATGTTGTTTAAGAAAGAAGAAATGGAAATGAAATTGGCTTGACAAAAATCAGTAAACTTCTCGCTGATGTCAGCCATGATCAATTATCAATCTTGTGATCAAATAGTAGTGACAACCGAACGTCAGTGATATTCATGACATCACTAGGGTCAACAATGATTACCTGTACCCTCCACTTAATTCCAATTTGGCTGCTATCTTAAATTCAGAAGTATCCTGAAAATTCATGTGAATTAGGGCAATTTTTCTTAATTTGTCCATTTCACCATAGGCATGATCGTTGTAAGTGAGAGATAGTAATTGTATAATTTGTATATTTGAAACTGTTGTTTTTATTTGAGTAGTTCCCCTTATATCTCTACTATTGCAAAGAAAAGGAACCATATTCATACACAGTTTGATTTCCTTATCTGCATTATTCATACAACAGCAAACTTTCAGATTAGAGTATTCTAGCAGCAAAATCCCACAATAAATTATTACTTTTACTTTTCCAGTGTTCTCAATATGTGTTTATTGTGTCTTGTTTTTCCTATTTGGCTTATTTTTGGCTGCTTTGGCCATTAAAGATAGGTTTGTACATGTTTTTTTTTTAAATTTTCATAAGTAAGATAGTGAAATGAACAACTCTATAGATACAAATGTCAATCATTTACAGCTGGCAGTAACTATGGAAACAGATTGAGTAATAGCAAATGGTGAAATGAGCATCTCACTGACAACTCTCAATCATATACAGCTGACAATAACCATTGATACAGATGGAGTAATAGGAAATTCGTGAAATGAGCAACTCACTGACACCGACACCTGTCAATCATATACAGCTGACAGTAACCATGGAAACAGATGGAGTAATAGGAAATTCATGAAATGAGCAACTCACTGACACCGACACCTGTCAATCATATACAGCTGACAGTAACCATGGAAACAGATGGATTGAGCAAATTGGTGAAATGAACATCTCACCTGACACCTGTCAATTAGTGCCATAAACAAACTGAGCAAGTGTCAGGCGTTGAAATTTACAACCTGACTTTCTAATATGGAGCATTTTAGCTCTATGGTAAGTGTCCGGACTGGAATTGATTCTCAATTTGGTGATTTGGTCAGGAAGTGGATTTTATCAGAAGTTTGTAAGGAATCAGTGTTACAGTAACATCTAGTTTCTATACTAGTACCTGGTCATTGTCTTTCCCTCCCTGTAACAGACTCTGTTGTATAGCAAACTGTAAAAGTTCATCATCTTCATCTTGTAGTCTCTGATGATGTCCATCACCTTAAATATAAAATATACAAAATGAAATAAGTCTTGTGAGAGTACATGTATTGCTTTATCAGGGTCATCAAAAAGTTATATCGCCGTCATCACAATATTGTTGATAATTTAATGTCTATGTGTTCAGGTCACTCACGGATTACCCAGGATATTTTTAATGTCCCATATTTCCATGTTCCTTACAGTCTCAATTTTGATTATACACATACCAGGTGTAGCTAGCTAATCAGGGGGTGCTTACTCTTCCTGAGCAACCTGCCTCACTTCCCTGGTTGAAGTTCATGTGTTTAACCTAACTTGTCAGTTTCAAAGTTTTTATTTTGTTTTGTGTTTGTGATTTGGACATTAATTGATATGTTTGTTTTTCATTTGGTAATATAATGTCCCCTGGGTCTATCAGGAAAAAGCAAAATTGTAATGTGATCACAATTCACAAAGTAAGAATTTTGTCAAAAATCAATGGAAAGTAACCATGGTAACAGAAGATGAAGGTCATCTGTAACCATCAAAGTTCACTCACTCATGTTTGACACTTGGGCAATAGCTCATCTGAGCCTTTGGTTTACATGTATCTGATTTGGCTTATGTCAAGAGGATCATTCTGAATGAGTTTGATAAAATTGGGTAAATGTGTGACATTAAAAGTGTTAAAAAGGTTAACACCCTAGTCTACTATACCAGGGAGGGGGGAATGGTGGGATGAGGGGTCAAAACACATATCGTTAACAGAAACTAACCTAATCTACCATATCCAGGAGGCGGGTCAAAACAGGAGTCATCAACAGAACATGACATATTCTCACCATCTACTATAGACGTTACTCCATTGATTGGCTGTTCTGTGGCGAATATGTTTCCGAATGTAATCCTTGCATTTAATACATGAAAAAGTGGTATTTCTACAATAGACAACAAATACTATAATATCATATGATATGGCATTTCTTGGATGCAGTCATTCCTTGCTGAATCAGATTTTAGTATCGACCTAAATCACATGACTGGCCTGTAATTTAGGGCATAACAGAAACGTCAACATTGATATGCTGAAGGGTGGTAGCAATGAGCTGTATTTAAATAATTATTACATATATTTTCAAATGTATACCTGTACGAAATAATTAAAATATTTTAATTGAATAAATTTAATGATATTTCAACATCTAAGTATAGTTCTTAAAGAGTTATCAAACAGTTTTTGTATGCAACAATCACAACAATGCAGTGTCCACAGAATTCAGTGAATAAAATGAGTTTATAATCTTTTTTTGAATCGCCTATATGATATTCTACAACTCTTAAAAGAAGTCTAAATGACATTTTCAGATGAGAAATTGTCACTTTCAATTTATCACTGAAAATGATGCCATAGCAATTCACCATGTATATCGGCATCATTGTTTACACTCCAAGCGGTAAAAAAGTACCCTAAATAAGTCATGTGATGATGAAAGTCACGCGACACTTTGTCTGGAACCTTGTATCTGAGAAATGGCATATTACATGTTTAAATCATATTTACATTTCTTAGGACTTATTAACACAATGATATCCATAGATAACTATACAAATTCATACTTTTCATAGGTTTATATAATAATCAGCATGTAAAAGTTTCATTAATAGACGTTATTGTACTATTTGAAACTGATATCTTAACTTTATAATCTAAATGTATGCAACAATGTTTTTTTTTCTCATTTTGGAAAACAATTTTCTTGAAGTTTTGGGGGAAAATATCAAAAAGGTGAGGAAAAATATATTTTAAGACAGTATTATAGCCTAATTATAGCTGAAAAAAATTTAGTTTTAGCCGAATGATGTTTTCAACAATTTAATTTGTGAAGATTTTGATCAAACTTGGCACAAATGTAAACCAACATAAGACAATGTGTCAAATACCAAATTTAGGTGCATAGGTCAAGGGTCATGATCAAATGAAAACCTATACAGGGGTGTAAGTCAACTTATTGACAGTTAAGAGTCCCAAAACAGTTGGTTTGTCCACCATTACCGGCAGATCTTCTACTTCATGTTTATTTGTTTCAATACAAAATTAAATCCTTCAACTGAAATGGTCTAAGAAACTGAATGGTGGATATTTTGCAAGGGAGATAACTGGACAAAATTATCCTGTAAACTGTATTGAGAAAAAAAACCCAGTAAAACCTCAATTCATCTCTGTCATTTGTTTGGTCAAATTTTGATGTTATAAAGGGGCTTGGAAATAAATCTAGGGTGGCTAATAAAGAAAAACATAAATAAAAGAAATAAATTTTAGGACTTCAAAATAATGTAGTAAAGTTATAAAGAAGATTTACTATGTATTCAATGTATAAAAGAAATAATAAAATAAAAACTAGAACAGTCTCTTGAGAGCCAATTACCCCTAACCCCAATATTTAATGTTTTTGAGCGACCTTGACATTGGTTGAAGATCATGACCCACCTTTGGACCATGAAGATTATTCATGTCAAGTTTTATGACAGTAGTCCAAAGCAATTATGAGATATGGATTGTACACAATTTTACAGACAGACAGATGGACAGACAGACCCACAGACATGGTGATTCCTATATACCCACCCCGTCCCCTCAAACTAGTTTGCAGGGGGTATAATAAAACTTACCTATTTTGATAGGAAATCCTGCTGGTAATTGTAATGTTATAAAGTCTCGTAATTTTTTAAAATGTGCATTACTTGCTGCCATTAAGTCTATTATAGGAACCACTTGTTCTTGTAACGACAGTGGATAATGTTCACACAGCCACAGTGTGGCTTTAAATTTTTGTGTCTTAGTAGTCAGTTCTACTGGACGGCCGATGTCACGTGATCCTAACTCTATACGCGAATTAAAATATTCCTCCGGTGTGATGGAAGTTGGATTATATGAATGATGAAATATCCTGAAATTGCGAAAAAATTAAATAAATATATTATTGAAATCATTATATATTTTTAACAAAACTGAACATAATTTATCACCCTGAGAACTCCGTGTAAACAGTTCCTAATAATGGGTGAATAAGTGTATTTGCATGAAGTAAGCATGACAAACATATCTTATGAATTTTTCTTTGAAAACTGTTGATGATTTTAAGTCTGTGATCATTTTTTAGTCATTTGGACTTGTGGACTATCAACTATGTTCTTGGGATGGAAATTTTGCAAGTTGACAAATTAAGGGGGAAGGGGGAGGGGTGCAAATTTAAAAGTCCATCTTCTCACTGAGCCATTTATAGATTTCATGTTGGCAGAGGTCTGAAAATCTGTTAGTTATTACTTGGACTGATCCCACAACTTCAACTTTTGAAAAGCAGTGACATAACACTAGACTAAGTATGCACATAGACTTATTTTTATTCTTGGATCAAAATTAAGGAAAATATATCATTGACCTGTATCATTCTATGTATTTAAACTTACCCCATTGGAGGCCCCTTGTTTTTTATTCTGCTCCTCAGCAACACCAAGGAAAGACTCTAAAGGGGTTTTACTGTTTTTTCTAGATTTTTGTTTATCCTGCTCGCATAAATGTTCTGTTCGAGTTTTTGTGACTAGTTCTACATTAGACGCACTAAAAACCTAAATAACAATAAGTATAAAAATGTATTAAAAAAGAAAAATAATGTTTGCCCAAATATATACATGCAGTATCAAGAGCATTTTTGCTGGTGTCAGTGTTTAAGATAGTTGGTGGTCCAAGTCCATCAACCCATCATAATGGAAAAATGGAAAAGCTGGGTGCATTATTTACAATTACTGGGGTACATCTAAAACACTGAAAACGGGCATCGATATAAAGTCAAATTCTGTTTTTGCTCCAGAATATCCATGTAAAATTAAATAAATGTACCAGTGTATTCTATTTCTTATTTTGATTAAAATTATAATATTACAAACAGATTTTTGCTATCAAAACAACTCATGTATACATAACCAGCATATTCTAATCCTAATTTTGATTTAAAATATCAATATAATATTATGATCATTTTTTTTTCATTAGACAAGACATAATAAGCTAAACCAGTCTCTTGAGAGACAATAACCATCCCTGATTGCTAAGTTGTTATTTCTAAGATTTGATATTGTGACCTTGACACTTGACCTATGCACCTAAATTTGATTTGGGACACATCATTTAATATTGGTCTACTTTTGTTTTAAATTTGATCAATATTCATCTATATACATGTAAGATATGGAGCTGACACAATGTTGGAACTGATGGCCAGACAGATTGACAGACAGACAGGGTGATTCCTACATGCCCCTTCATTTACCAGAGGTATAAAGATAAAAGATATTAATTTTATCATCTCATCAATATTTTACCTTAGATTCGTATCCATTAACTGTCTCACTTCTGTCACTTCTCCAACCCCAGATACCAGATTTGTTTCTGAAATAGCACAACAAAGGAAAATGAAATAATACCCCCCTTGTCCTACCCATGTTGTCCTACCCTTTTTGTTTACCCATGTTTCTTACCCACAAGTCAAGAAAAACTAAATGTGAACAGTTATAAGCGAAGGGGAAAAATTATTGTGAATCGTTATAACAAGGTTTTACTGTACATTTGAACCTGTCTAAACTGAAAACCTTCCAAAGCACTGGTTTGGTTTAGATAGAAGTTTATTTCTATTTCATGAGGTTATTTTAATAAACAATAGTAAGGGTAATGGTATGTCCTAAAACATCAGTTAGGTTTACTCAGATTTATGTTTTCAGAGGTAACATGTAGGTACAGACTGGTCCAGCTACCAACAGATAGCTTGTAACATCTCAATATAAACACATATTTCTTTACTATGACTGCTAGGTAACTATAATACAATAAGCCATTTATCTACATCAAATCACTGCTACATTAATACCTACCTTTCAAATGATATTTTATCTGTATCTACATATGTGGTGACTACCGGTGCCGTGAGACGAGCTGCCACAGCTTCTTCTGACGGGTCCATTACAGATATGTCAAAATTTTGTGGAATAATCTGCATAACTTCAGAAAATACTTCTTGTCTGTCATGATCAACCTCCATCACTGTAGCACTATCAGCTAGTAAAACAAAAGTAGACATGTGTTAAATAAACATGCAGGTGATAGTGGTAGTTAGGGTAGGGGGTTGCCCCACCCAACATGTATAACTATGACTTCACAAACTTTAGAAAACACTTCTTGTCTGTCATGATCAACCTCCATCACTGTAGCACTATCAGCTAGTAAAACAAAGCAGGCATGTGTTAAATAAACATGCAGGTGATAGTGGTAGTTAGGGTAGGGGGTTGCCCCACCCAACGTGTATAACTATGACTTCACAAACTTTAGAAAACACTTCTTGTCTGTCATGATCAACCTCCATCAATTACTATCAGCAAGTAAAACAAACGTAGATTTGTGTTAAACAAAATATAGAAGTGTGGCTTGATGGTGGTGATGTTAGCTGGGGGAGGAGGGTTCCCCATCAAAAGTGTATAAATTCCTAATCTTTAGAAAATACTTTTATCTATATAGATCAACTTTTATCATTGAAGCATAGTAGCGCTATCAGCTAGTAACAAAAGTAGACAAGTTAAACAAACATGTCAAGTATGGTGGGGTTGGGGTGGGGGTGGGGTGGGGGTGGGGGTGGGGGAAAGGTGGCCCATCCAAAGTGTATACATTTTGTAGTTATCTGCATAACTTTATGAATTTTTTATCCAAATTCTACAAATGAAGCACTATCAGCTATTAAAAAGGATAGACAGCTGTTGGAGGAACATGTGGAGATTATGAAAACTTTGGTATTAGTTGCTCGGGTTTATGTCAGTGGTTTGACAAAAGTCAGCGATATTATGGCAGAGTGTTTATAAACACAGGCAAGTTTATTATACCCTAATAGGTATTAATACAGTGTTATCGAATACGTATATTCACGCCTTCATGCGTTCATTTGTCAACTCCACCTGTATATATCCCTATCTTGGGCTATATGCATTTTATAGACTCTTCCATGTTTATAAACACTCTGGCACAATATCGCTGACAGACTATACCTAACAGCACACCATTGGACCAAAGAAATCATTTGTTTCAAGATTTCTTGAAACTGAAGGTGTGTATTATCTAAGTTTCAATATGTCACCATCAAACGTTATAGTACTTTTGTTTTAGGTATTGAAAAGCAAATACCAAAGATCTGACAATATTGTCTAATATGAGATGTGACATTATATTGATTTCACAAGACAGGGTTCGTACAGATATTGGGACAATTTTAGCAAAAAAATATTGGTGCAAAGCCAATTAAATCAATAAAACAATTACCTACATGTCAATAGTAATGACTCTTGAAGTGGAGGTTGAAGTTGGGCGTTCGGTTGGGCCAGGTACCTTTAAGTTTAAATTGCCCATTTTAACATTACTTATCAATTAATTATTTATTGATATCAGTCTATATGCAACCACTTAATATCGAAATACAGACACCCAACTGGCCAAATTCAAGAGCTTTTTAGGGTCAAACTTGTTTTTAGGGTCTTTTTAGGGCAAACCTCAAAATTTAGGGACTTTTCAAGGCCTGTACGAACCCTGCAAGATTATATCCGACACAAAATGGAAAACAAGGGTAATAATGTAAATATATCTAGAACATACAACCTGTTCCTTTGAATATGTAACTTCTGCTTCCTCTTTGCCAGTTCATGTTATCAAACCCCAGCAATGTGGTATCAATCCGTACACTTGAACCTGTAAAATGTAAATACAGGTAAATATTTACATTTGTGATGTTTTAATGTATTAAACTTTGTTTAAGAACAGATGGCAGTTATAGGAGTATAAATGCCATTGCTAATGTGACGTCACTCATCTCTTCCTTGCGGCTATATGCATGACGTCATTGATTGGCTGTTCAAGCGATTGGAAATACATGTCGTACATGACAGGGTTTTAAAGTTTTTTTAGGATTAAATTATCCAAATTAAGATTTTCAAAAATGGGAAATGTAAATATAAACATGCTAGCGTGCATTATTCAGTTTGCTTTACACGGCAATGGCAGTTATAGCACTATAAACGCCATTTCTAGACAGTTCAATGGTTAAATAATATTGATTAAATTTTTTTATTATTGGTTAATTTATATGATTCAAGCAACAGATGAATCACAGCTAGTTTTAGGTGATGGTGGGGTAAAGTTATACTTTTTGGCCCCAAGTGCATTAGCTTCAATACATGTGCATGAAAATTCAAAATGTTACTGAAATAAAACAAATGTATTTTACATGCAAACAGACAGCTTTGACTTAAGTAGCTTCTATTTAATTAAGTTGTATGCTGGACAAAAAAATATAAAGAAATATAAGATACAAATTTTCACTAGCCAGGGGTAAGATGCTTGAAGCCTGATTAGTTTAATCACTTAATTAGTCAAAATTTAAATAATGCATAATTTCGAATCTGTGGTGAAATTAATGTTGAAAATGGCGTAAGTAAACAGAGCTTCAACAAATTGAAGCGCGTGGCTGTAGATTTATGGATTTGATGATAATATGACGATTTTTATTGTTAATTTAAATCTTTGTTAATCATTGATTAAGCTAATGAAGCTTCAAACAACTGGGTCCAGATGATTAAGCAAGCTTAAAAAGCTTAGAATAACCAGGTTCCAGTTTCACAATCATTTCTTAACTAAGATTTTCCTTATAACTCAAATCTGGCAAATGACTTTTATCTTATTACATATAAAAAGTTTCAACAAAATCAGAATATAGATGTAATAAGCTTAAAGATATCTTCAAAATGACACCTCAAGTTCAAATCTTGAAAATTAACAAAATTATCCAGATTTCAAATTTGCCAGATTTAAGTTAAGGAAAATCTTAGTTAAGAAATGATTGTGAAACTGGGACCAGACCTTGGCCTCAGTGTCACAATGATTTCTTAATTCTGGCAAATTTTGGCAAGCTATTAGAATAAATATTTTTTAGACAAACATAGTGTAATTCATAAACACATCTACTATCAGTGTCACTATGGTTGTGACAATGAATTATTCACAATATTTGTAAAAAGTCATTTAAAATTAAACATTTTTGGGGGGTATTTTTCACTTATTTGAACATATTTCTAGCAGGAAACTGTGATGCACATCTGTGATTTACTTAAAATATTTTTGTAGAAAAGGCTAGACTCTATTAGGTGAACATGGCCACAGTTGACGTATCGACGACCATGCCTTTTTTGTTCCAACACTGGCCACCATCACAGTACCAAAGCAGCATCATGGCAACCAATGACGTACTAGTGTCAGTGACGTCATTAATTGGCACAATTCAGGCTGAGTTTTCATTCTTTTTGTGTGTACTTCAAGCATGCCAGACATTTGTTGGAACAGTCAATTACAGTGACACCAGTAGTAGTTGATACTGATAAGAGAGTTTTGTTAGAGTAAACTTACCACTTTTCCAAACTCTGTATGTATCACTGGGACACATCCTTGATACAAGGGGAACTATATAAACAGAAACAAAAATATCATTACTCTTAAGATTATCTGGCATGAAATCAAAGTATGTCATATTTAAGTTAATACAGGGTTCATACATTTAGGACCAATCAAAATGTTATGGCTTTTTCATGACATTTGACAAAAGTCCATGACTTTTGAAAGACAATAAATGAAATCCATGACTTTTTAAGAAAGAAGTGAAATTCCATGACTTCTGTATGAATCCTGCCAAGTCAAGATTATTTCACTTATAACAAAACTGTAAAATAAATCCTATGCAGAATAAAAATAAGAATGATTTTCAAATAATTAATAAAAATCAAACACAAACATACTGAAATTAATTGTGAACTTGGAAGTTGGTTAAATTACTTATTGGACATGGATTAGTATGTTTGATTTTGATTTCAATATGATTATATCAAACATTCTAATACTACTATTAAAATTTGAGTTTTCAAGGCCAAATAAATATGACCCACTGTACTGATTTTTTTATCTTTTAAGAATAATTATTTCTGCATGAAACAACTAACAATTGTAAGCACTTGATTGATTCCAGCTACAAAGAAAATCAGTAGCAAAAAAATCAATAATCCATGTTACATCCTATCTACTCTCAGATGAAATTGTACAAATAAATATTTTAATCTCTTCTGTTAGTTCAGAGAAATTAATTTCAACGATTTGACTTTCTGATAGAAATGACAGGTCTATTACTAAATTAATGCCAAAAGAAGTTCACTTCTATTGGGAATTATGACAAGTGCTGTCATTATAGTGTGCAATAATGTATTTGATTATGCCAGTCAAGATACTTTCACTTCTACTAACTCAATATTGAGGTGGTCTGTCATGGTATGGTAGAGATAAACAGGGTACCTGGAGAAAACCATTTACCTTTGGCAAGCTTGGTAATAATCTTTGTCATCTTCTCTCTGCCAGTGTGAAATTCAAACCTAGAGTGGAGAGGCCATTTGATTCATAAGTTGGCAATTTAAACCACTCTGTCACCAAGGTCCCCAGTCATTAAAACTGCATAGTTCATCTAAAAATCAGGCACATCATAAAACTACAAACTTTGACATTTTTTGTCAACTGCAGTTTTTACCAAGCAACGGAATAACAATGATTGTTATTGTGTGTTGTTAAAGGGAAGTAACTCTTAAGTAAAACAAAACTTATACGACACATTCATTGTGAAATAAGTCTAAAATTGAGTACCTACCCCAGCTTGTAAACTCCCATTTCATTTCAACATAGAAATCAGGAGACTGAAAATAAGTGAAAGAGAAAATAAAGATAACAAGTTATAACTGAAACAGGATACTAAGTACCATTTCAAAAGTGTCCCGCAAACAAACCCCAGCCGGGAAAATCCAGGTTTTCCCATCAATGTGCATGATCAAAATACATATAGCCAATGGCACATTTTTACTCCACTTAAAGGTTTTTCCTGTGATGTTTTATAGGGATTATTTAAATACTTTATGAGAAAAACAGTGGACAATGTGTTGGCTGGAAGTAATGTAGTTAAGTATTTCTTTTTGGGGACATACTGTAAATACAATGTAAACCTATTACCTATATCAATATTTTGGACTGTAAAGGCATTTTACATATTCAGGTCATACATTTTGTTTTTTGTTAAATTTAGATTTAGTTAATATTGCCCTTGAATTTGGTTAAACATTTAATGCTTTAGGAATATTGCTTTCAAAACTGTGAAATCAATGTCACATGAAATAGGCAAGATGTCAAGAATAGGTACAGATCAAGGTATAGCGTCAATATTTATAAATGTGATGTAATACTCTTATTGAAAGAAAAGTTGGTTAAAAAGAAATTAAGTTGCAAGATCAAATACATGTAGAATCTGTCAGAAGGCATGGAATTCTAAATGAATTATGCTCTTGTTTTAGATACAGGCTCCTGTTTCACAAACATTCCTTATTTAAGATTTTCCTTACTTAAATTCGACAAATTTAAAGTCCTAATAATTTTGTAAATTTCTAGGTCAGTAGGATATCCCATGATTTTTAAAAGGTGTCATTTTGAAGACCACTTTAAGCTTATAACATTTGTATTTAGGTGTAAATTTTGTAGTTCCAAAAAATTGTCAAAAATTGATCAATTTAAGTTAAATATCTTAGTTAAGGAATGATTGTGATTGTGAAACTGGAGCCAGGCCAACTAATCTAATTTTAACCATAACATCAGGACTATTACAATGTAAAATTTATTACTTTGACAGTCTTCTTATGCCATGGTGCATCATAAGACCAGTCAGTCTGGCCAGATTATTTAGAAAATAACCATTTTGCTTTAAAGAGTTCTGACAATAAAATAAAGATTTTACTATCCTGATTTAATGAGATTTCCAGAGTTAATAGTAAGACTTACATCTTTAAGTTTCTGTAGTAACTCGGGAACTCCTACAGTCCGCTTGCTATATCTCTGATAGTCTCTGTGTTTCAGGACTAGCTGTACAAGTTCTGGATCCCCTGTACTCACTGCTACATGGAGAACTAAAACAGAGAAGTGGAATGGAGTGAGGTAATGTGGTGATACAACCTAGATAAAATTCTTTCACTAATATATTAATGTAGTCAGTTCTGATATTTTGAATGAAACTGGGATCCCTGGAGAAAACTGAAATGACAAAGTTTCTCACATTAAGGTCTAGATTCAAACTTAGGCAGCGTGATATGTTTGTTATACAGTCAAACCTGTCTATAGAGACCAACCAAGGGAACCAATAAAAGTGGTCTTTATGAACAGTTGGCCACATATACAGGTGTAAATAACACAAATAATTAGCGATTGGGATTATTAGAATCTGTCACCTGTTTGTGACCGATACCGGTTGATCTCAGTCGAGGGTGATGTGATGTAACATATATCCCAATCGAGGCTTTGCCAAGATTGGGATATGTTACATCACAGCACCCGAGACTGAGATCAATCGGTATCGGTCACAAACAAGTGATAGATTCTATTTCTCGTACCATTTAAGTGTTTATAACTGCGTATACAAAACAAAACACGTACCCTCATGGGCCTCTAGCATTCCTTTGGGCAGCTATGCATTGTACAAATCCGCCCTTTGAAAATAATCCCATCGACAACTCTTCAAAATTTTAAAATATCAACGATTTGTATTCAATGCAAATATAAAAAACTTTGACAATGAAATATTTTGAATAAAAAGTAAAATAAAACACATATGTGAAAAATAAATAAAGAAACGCTTTGTTTTGATGACGTCAAGCGCAATGATCGGATACGTCATCCTGATTGTTCAATATTGTCGCGTGAGGCAGTACCAGACAAACTGGACAAGACAGAAAAATCTAGCACTGGTGTGCGCGTGAGATTTTTCTGTCCGAGGTACGAGAAATAATTTTACTGGTCTTTTAAAGAAGGTGACCCTTATATAGAGGTGACCTCTAAGGCAGGTTTGACTATACACTGTACATGTATTTCAGATCAAGGTCCATAAAGTAGAAAAGTATCTAGACATAACCACATTAAACTCTTAAGTTATTTACTGTGAGTGTAGCACTGTTAGGAACCTGTGAAAAGTTTTAATCAGTCAAAACTGAACTATTTTTAGAGACATGATATAATGTGGTTTGTAAATTTAGCCTGTGTAAATGGAAACATTGTCTAATCATAATGCAATCTTTGCTTCTGAAGGTGTTCAATTTAGGCAGCTACGGCTGTACTTAAATTACTAGATTTAGTGATTGATATGCTGCAACACATAACTAAAGTACACTGACAGTTTAGATGACAATTGCTGAAAAGATATATATTTAACAGATAGGACTGGTTTACGGTACTTAACGTCAATACTGGTTATTGTTTTTTTTTCTTTACTAATAATTTTTGAAAAAAATTGAAATGGTTTACATAATTTGAAAGAATGTACAAAACTTAAATACCCAGATTAATTCAGGATTTCCCATTGCCTGCAACATGCATGGCATGCTAAATATCTCAATCAATAAAGTGTCTATATGCAATTCAAGTTCATACAAGTACTTTTACAATAAAGACAGAAGGAGATTTTAAAATTATCAAAAGACACTTGGACTGGAAATCAGATTTTTTATACAAATGACAATAGATTTTTTCAAGTTTATATAATCATGAAGCATAAGAAATGTTCATTTAACAGTCAGGGGTCATGGTGGTTGAGCGGTTAAGAGGTTAAGCCTTCAAACCCAGGGCCTCTCACTTAAAGTAAACCAACTTTGTGGATATTAACTTTCGCAATTCTCTTTGCCAAAACTGTTTTGTGACTATTAACTTTAGTGATACTGACTATAGCTGAATATTTGGTATAAATAATATCTTTTCAAAAAAAAAATTTGTGTTGATTAACTTTTGCAATTATTTTGTCCTAGCAAAACACATGAAAGTTAACTGCACATAAATAAAAGTTGATTTACAGTATGTGGCTGCGACACCTCAAGTGAGAAAAGGTTATTCCTTTCCAAAGCTCATTACTGGTTGACTCGGTACCAGTATTATTAATGAAGTACCCTGTATTGTTTACAATGTGACATTGAACTGTAAAGGTCGGTGTAAGTACAAAGCAGATCAGAAACACTTGCACAAACCTCACCCACCACATGGATTTATTTGATTAAGTCTTGAGATAAAAAACAAGCATAATAATCCATGTCCAAATCACAATCCCAAAGCAAAGCAAAAACTTTGAAACTGACAAAATTAGGTTAAACAAGATATATAAACGAGACAAAATAAATACCAAATTTATATATTTGATCACAACACATTTTTTTTTTAAATCAGAAACCCTCAACTCCTGGATCACTCAAAGTTAAAATTAAATATTAAATTTGAATTATCAATACTTGAATGTAAATGCAGATTAAAACCAAAAACGAACATACTAATCCATGCCGGAATCACATTCCAGAAGCAAAGTAACTTTGTAACTGACAAGTAAGGCTAGAATTAATTCCATGTCACATACCTGACCAGTACCCCCGGTCTTCAGTGGTAGCGTTACCTCCATATCGAAGTAAAACCTTTGTGCTTTCAAAATGTCCAAGAGCTACAGCTAAATGCAATGGAGTTCTCCCCCTTGGATCCACCAATTCTTTATTATGCTGAAAAGTAAAATAATGTATACTGTACTACAGAGCTCCAGATAAGCTGCGTATCTGCATATTTTACGCATAGATTTGATTTAAATACGCCAAATATTTCAATAAGAGGCGTACTACTTACGCATGGTTATGGACACTTACGCATAATCAGTTAAACCCCCGCGTATCGATGTCAACAACTTGAAAATGAAAACGAAAGTAGAAACTCCCAGTCTACAGCCAAGTCATGTAGATGCTTGATAATAACAATTACATGACCTGGATTCGAAATCGCTTTTGTGACAATGATGAACCTCGTGGTATCACACGTACGTCAGTGTCAGCCAATCAAAGTTCTTCTTCTAATGACAGATGCCGCGGAATATGGCCAAGTCAAAACAAACAAGTTTGCTTGCTTTTTGACGACAAAATCGTCAGGTCCCGAATTATTTGTCAAACAAATTGTTGAAAGTTTAATTACTTGTTCTATCAACGAGTCTAAGAAAAACATGATGGACAGAATGTGAAAAAAGAAACAATATTACAGTGGCAGGCACAATACCCTTGGTTGGTTGTCGAATCGTTAGGAAGCGAAACATGCCTCAAATGTGAAATTTAATCAAAATTTGTCGGTAAAGGTGGTTTTACTCCTCTTGGATAAATTTGATGAGTACTTTTACTCATCACTAAATTGCTTTTACTCATAAAATTAAAATTTGATGAATGAATACCCATGACACTTAAAAATTATCTGGAGCTCTGACTGTACTAGTTATAACAATAAATTTTAATGGAAATGTTTTAAAACATAAGTATTGTATATACAACATTTATTCAGTCATTTATTTTTGTGGAGGAATTTTACCCACAAGACAATATCTTCAATTATCCCACCTCAGATAAAAATCCTTTATTCCCATTGGTCAATTAGTAACCTAATATGGGGTTATATTAGGTCACTAGTGATTATTTCCCTTGTCCCCAAAAAATATTCGGTCAGTAGCAATAACGTCCGCTGTTACAGACTATATCAACAGTCTGCACCCATAGCATGATAATGGCGTCATCATAGTAGTTTGCTGTTTCTGCAGATGTACTACTGTAATGTTTTGGCATCTTGAAGATATTTAGTGGGATTAATTCTTTACATCATGATTTAGTGACCTAACACGGAAATATATCGAGTCATTAAAATTCATATTTAGCTCCGATATAGCAATGCCCAATATACATTTTAATGACTCCATATATTTCTGTATTAGGTAAAAAAATCACTGTGTAACTAATAATATTGAGATAGTAAAAACCTGTATACAATGACCAACCATGGGACCTCAATTATATGGACTTTATAGACAGGTGGTCAATATATGCATGTAGCAGTTCCTTGGTTGAAATATTATGAAGCAAAGAGACATTAAAGTGATCTTAATGGACAGGTGGTCTTTATAATTAGTAGAGGTTCTTTATGTTGAAATGTATAAATCAAAGGGATCTTAAAACACTAATCTTAAGATGTCAGATGTCTTTATAGAAGATTTTTTTTTTTTGGACCAGAGGTAGAATTTAATTTTTCTTCCCACTGGCAAACGTTTGGCAGTACAAAATTTTTCTACTGGCATTCTTAGTTTTCAACTGGCAATTTTATTTTTTTTTCACACTAAAAATGTTTTCTCGTTAGTTGGGAAAGTTTTCACGGAAAAAAGGCACTCTCTTTCTTTTGCATGTAAGTAGATTTTCAACTTGCACTTTGTTAAAACCACTGGCATTTTGCCAGTATGCCAGGGCCAAATTTGAATCCTGGGAACATTACGAAGCAATCATTAAGAATCATAAAACAGTCAGTTTTGATCTTCTAAAATATTTCATGTTAAGAAATTTTAACAATTCCAACTGAAGAGAAAAGTGTGCCAAGGGAAATAAAAAATTTTCGCTGAGAAGATATATTCACGGTACAAGAGGCAACGTGAAAATGATGAATATTTTTTCCTCACAAATATTTCTTCTTATACAGTATTTTAATGAACAGGTGGCCTTTATATAGAGGCTGTCACTATAGCAAGTTTTACTGTAATAAGGAGTTGAGTAATGGGGTTTAACATCCCAGTCAAGAATATTTCACTATATCGAGACATCCCCAGTTGTAGGCAAAGGTGCAGAAATTTTGCCTGTGCGTTGCGCTGATGGCATTATCCAGCAGGGTTCTTTATCGTGCCAAGCCGACCGTGACATGGGACCTCGTTTATTTTAAGTCCCCATCCAAAAGACCATGACTTTCATTTCGTAATGTCGAGTTTTGGCGAAAGAACACAGTCACTACCCACTTTCGAGTCTTGGATCAGACCTGACTGGGGATCGAACCCAGGACCTCCCACTTACTGAGCGAGCACTCTACCAACTGAGCTACCGCAGTGGTTACTGTAATAAGGGTTCTGATAAATACATTTATTTTCTGTAAAACACTGTTATAAGGCATTACTTAGTTTCACTCCACTCTTCAAAACTGAAATTACATAATGCAATTCTTTTCTATTTAAAACTAAAAGTACACCAGCATATAGTGACCAATTATTCCAAAAGAAAATACCAATACTGTTTTTAAACAGTAATTATAGAGTTTGATTTAATTTAGACATCACAAAACCTCATTAACTGTGAATCTTGAAGCCCATCATGTCCATTAGCACATCTTCAAACTAATTAGCAGTATTTACACAGAACACAATAACTCAAAAGCGTGAATTTACCATTTATTTTATTGTGTGAATTATCTGCATTATCAACTGGGTTAATCACTTTAATGATTAGCGTAGCTCTCGGCTACTTGTCAAAACGTGACGTAAAATTATTGGTAATTCAAACATTACGAGCAGACGAATGCGTAACATGCAATGCACATGTCTGAAGAGGACTAATTATCGACTTTTATGCTCATGAATTTACAAGAATTACCTGTATTCACTTTAACGATAAATGACTGTACTACAAGTGGAATATTGTAAATAATACCATTTCTTGATTGATATAGACATTATATATGAATACAACACAGAATTATGTAACTGTTCAGTGATGCATGTTAAGGGGAATTTTTTTTTAAAAAATTAATAGAAAAAAAAATATACTAGTAAATACAATGAGAGTTGTCTCTAAAGAGTCTTATTTTTTGTATTCATACAGTGAAGCAACATGCTTAAAATAACAAGGGGACCATGGGCCTTAATGCTCACCTGGCATATCAAATCGCCTGTATTAACTTGCAATAGATGACTGAACTACAAGTGGGAATATTGTAGGTAATATCATTTCTAGACATATACTGGACATTATACATGGATAAAGCACAGAATTATGTAACTATTCAGTGATGCACGCATATGAGAGAACTTACGGTAAATAAAATGAATTCAAAAACCATACAAAAAGAATACAGGTTGACTCTAAAGAGCTAATTTTTTGTATTTGTATTCATACAACAGTCAAGCTACACACTAAATTTACCTAACTAGAACTGTTCTTGACCTTTGACTTACAGATAAATATGCCACACACAATAGGTATATATTTGTTTTTTTTTCTCTCTCTCTCTCTCTCTATCCCCCCCCCCCCCCCCACACACACATACTTAGATTGTGGTGTAGGGGTGAGTATAATAAAAATGGGCTAAATGTTATATTGAAATATACCTGTAGTCTGAAAACCAATAGACAGACAGATATACACATTCATATGCTGATCACTATGACCCCCCCCCCTGACTCTAGACCACCATAACACTTCAGCCAAAAATTTTGTATAAAATACAGGAAATAAATCTGTATTTTGTACAGGCAAATTAAAACCTGACAGGAATGTATGACAAGGAAACTGAAACTTGAAAGTCAAAAGCCAGATGCAAGTCCTGTTTATTGTTAGACCCAATAAATTAAGTTCAGTTTAGACAGATTTGCAGTTTACTTAGGGGTACAGCTTCCACAGACTCCACTTCCACTGTATATATACGTAAATTCATACTGAATGATCATCATTATTTTCCACACAAAATTATTGACATAAAATAAGTTACCGGTACTTAAGTTTTCACCATTGTAGTCGATTCCTGGAGGGTGGAAAAAGGTGTAGAAACTCAAATGCCCAGAGAAAAATGTGGTCCTTCAGCATGTCAACTGACTAAAGCTTACCACACAAGGATATACTTGAGTGGGGTTTTCAACCTACTGTTGGAGCTACTATGCATTATGCAAAATTTTCATAGAAAATTCAATAAGTTTGAATAATTTTTGACATTGTTCCTTTATAGAGCGTATTTCTAACTTTAAGTCACTATGCACATTTTTACATGTTGAAAACTTTGATGTTAAGTCTAAAATCCACATCCTTGGTGACAATGATTACCGGTATGTCATACATGCAACAAGATTTGTGATTTACATGTTTTTCAACATGTAAATTTTTCTTTACACATTGTTTTACTCTGTGCATTCTTATGGATTTACACTTTTATTTACCATTTATGATAAGGCTCAAGTACCGGTAAGTGAATTTCTGTGGTGTCCCAATTTTCTTTGTTGTATGTGGATATCCTGATCCACAAATTCTCATGTCAACAAAATTGTATACAGTATAGCCTCGATTCATCACCACCATTTATTCAGTCAAATTTTGGCGTTATAAAGGGGTTTGGCGATAAACTGAGGGAGACTCATATAGAAAAACATAAACAAAATGGATTTTGGGACTTCAAAATAGTGTGGCGATAAGTGAGGTGGCAAAGTTATTGAGGGGCATTATAATGCTGTTTTACTGTATATTACAAAACTACCAAAAACAGAAACTACAAACCAAAAATTAACATCCTCACAAAATGGTATTGATTTTTAAAATAAATGATTTCAGGGTATCAAAATTTATTCAAGTTTATTAGATTTTCCATGAACATTTTGCATAATTCAGAGAGAGAGAGAGAGAGAGAGAGAGGAGAAGAGAGAGAGAAGAGAAGAGAGAGAGAGAGAGAGAGAGAGAGAGAGAGAGAGAGAGAGAGATGAAAGAAGAAAAATTCTTGTAATGTGTCTATCTACTATATTGGTACTTTATTACAAAACTAGGGAAAAGTACCATAATATGATCTGGCAACATCATAGTGATACAGCTAAATCATGAAAAGCCAATGATACAAGGATTTAGAAGAGCTTTAAAATTCCTATCATTATTGATTCCGAGATACTTAAAATCTCATATCGCCCCATAAACATTAAGTCCTTGATAATCTAATACATTTACATATTCATACAACTTGTCCTGATATTGAACTCGGGATAATTAATCGACAACCGTAATAAAATAATACATGTATACGCTCTTCAATAAATATAGACATTTCCTCCAGTTGTAAACTTACATAATGCTAATATTACAATAAATTCCTGGTACTTGACAACTATTACTCTGATTGAATAAATCCTTTTAAAGTATCTCTTTGTCAGTAAACATACATCAAATAGAAAAATCTATCAGTCTTAGAGGCTACCTGATGAAGAAGAACAGGGATATTTTCTATTCCATTATTATTATTTTTTAAAATCCAGGGGAATGCTATTGATTTTTTTTAATTTTTTTTTTTTTTTTGAAGATTGGTTATTTGAACCCATGTTTAAAGAGAATCTGTTCCTAAACACCACTCTTCTACTGGTTCCATTGCTGGTCTTTATAGACAAGTTTGACTCTTTTATAATATCATAAAACCTGATGATAAAGGAATAATAAAATGAACCCCTGCCTTGTAGTGGAGACTTAGATATCTCAATCTGAGGGATGAGATTCTTTATTTTCCAGGCAGAGGCTTGTCCTAAAGTAAAGACTCGCATCCCTCAGATTAAGATTTCTTAGTCTCCACTACAAAGCAGTTTATTTTTCCTTTATCATCAGGTTTTGATTCTTTTTCTCCCATATCCAATACTAGTATATTCTTGTTTTATACAGATTTTTTGGAAAAAAACACCCTAAAACTTCGTAAAAAGTACAATGTTTGCATTTGTAACTGATGGCATCATAATCTAAATTGTTGACATCACAATCAAAGTAATATTGTGACATCATAGTGCATGTAGCATGTCTTACCCTAAGGTAAGACAGATAAATCTTACCCTGTTAAATTGTAAGATTTTTTTGTCTGATGTGGGAAAAACATGTATCTTTGTATGAGTAGATCATATACTATAAAACCAATAAGACCTGTCTAAAAGAAAATATCTAGTGGAATCTGTCAAGTAGTGGTGTGTGGTATTACCGGTATACCGGTTTACCGTGGTACTGACCAGGTACCGGTAATACCACGGTAAAGTCTTTTAATACTGGTATTTTAACAAACAATATTATGTTGGTAATTGTTGAAATAACAGTTTGAATTTTGATGTGTTTATTTGAATTTTGTTAAAATCTTTGTTTGACAATAATCTTATGAGATTTAGATTTCAAGTTTTAAATCAACTTGGTTGAAATACAGACAATTCTGTGAATTTTATTGTGTGTTAGCTTCCTTGATATTCTCAAAATATCCAATGCCAGAATTCCTTAGCTGTTATTTTAGATAGGAATAGATATATTACATGTATTTCCAATCTTAATGGATGTGTGGTATACCGTGGTAATTTTTTTCTGCGGTATCCCATCTCTACTGTCTAGTATTATATGTTTAGAAGAACATGTCTAGTTCCGGGTAGATGTCTATATTGGGTATATTTGAAAGTACAGCGAAAATAATACCCTCACGAAATATCAAACTCTCTACAGTAAAGCTTAGTAAGCATGTATTGAGTAAACATATACATATTAATATTATTGATTCATATTTTATTACTATAGGCAAACAATGTTGACCTGTCTGCTTGACATTAGATTAGAAATATTCATATAAGCGGTTCCACCCAATGCATACCGGTAGATAGTGTAAGAACATGCAGGTTATACAAACAATGCATGTCTCCCATGATGTAGGCAAAATAAACACCTGTGAATCCCTATACATCAATGCACTGGTTCGTGATAAATATTTTAATTAAAGGTCAAGCTGACAGGTCAATGTTATTTGCCTATACCGATATCTCTATCTGAAAGCATTATTCAAATTAATATGACTTATATAAGCAAATATCCCAGGTGGCATAATAGCATATACATGTACTTTTATGATAAAGTTTTCAGGTTAATAATATTACTTTGATAAAGCAGGTGTTAGTATATAATATAGTAATAACTTTGTCTAGTTGAAAAATTTGAAATTTTGAAATTTTACAGTTATTTGTACAAGCTAGAGTTCAAACACTTAACCTTCCTCTTCATAAAGTAAGGCGGCCTCGGTGACCAAGTGGTCTAAAGCGTGTGCTTACTGATCAAAGTGCTCCTTTACTGCCTAGGTTCCAATCCCACTCAGGACAGATTCTAGTGTGAGAAAGTTTGTCAATTCACTTGCTGAAGGTCGTTGGTTTTTTTTTGGGCACTCCACTTTTCTCTACCATCCTTGAACTAACCACCTCGATAGCAGTTAAAAAAATACCCTAACTTGAAATAAAACTCTATTACTCTTCCCCACTCCTTCATAAAGTAGCAAAGTAACAGTTAACAAATCAGAGCCACAAACTGCTTAGGTTCGCCATTATGACGACTCAGTTGAAAGAGTGCTTCCTTCATAGGTAGGAACTCAGAGCTGAGTCTCAAGAAGACAAGAAAATAGATAGTGACTGTTCTTTCACCAAGCATTTGAAGTTTTTAAATAAAAGGATGAGACCTTAAAATTATTAAACCTGTCACAGTAGCCATGGCACGGTAAAGAACTCTCAGTGCCCAATACATACGGCAAAGGTCAAGTTTCCTGCCACTTCACCTATAGCTAGTTACATCCCAATACTGTAAACAGAATTTTATTCGTGTGCGAATAACTTTTGCGTGTTTCACGAGGAGAAAATAATCGTGAAAGTTAATTGTCACGAATTTGTTTATGAAAATGGTTTTATTTATACCAAATATTCAGCTAAAGACCATATCGTGAACGTTGATAGTCGCGAAATGGTTTTGGTAAAAGAATCGCAAAAGTTAATATCCACGAATAAAAGGTGGTTTACAGTATAGATGACATATTCTTGACTGGACATTAGGTCCAATTCCCACTTAGGACAGACCAAAGTGCAAGAATGTTAAACAGCTTTTTTTGGACCTTCCGGTCTTCTCCAGAACAGACTTCCTAATTTAAAGTCAAACAACCTGGACTGAACTTAAAATACATTCCACCTATCTAATCCTGACACTGCTTAAAAACAATTTTAAGTTTCCATTCTTGGTGGTCAAAATTGCCCATTAAACACTTCCACTCCGTAAAAACAAATTTATGTTTTCATTCCAAGTAGCCAAAAAATGGCCAAATTCACCATTCACTGGCATTGGTTAGTAATGTCCGAGATTTAAAAAAAAAAAAAGTAACCTAATTCAGCAATTTTGTGAAAAATTGCCTTAAAAAGCACTATATTTTCACATATTTGGGAAATTTGGCTGCTACCCGTTATAACTTTTGGAAACCTAGACAAATTACAGGGTACATGTATTAAACATGAATTATAACCCTGACCTTAAAACATCATGACAGCCATTCACAACATAAAAACTTGTTTAAAACACAAATGATTATAGATTTATCAACATACAATGGCAACAGTCTTCATTTTTCAAATGTTTTAAGCTATTTGTGCAGCTGTGGGTCTTTTGCACAGGTTTTAACTTTTAATCTAGAAAAAAAGGAAACAACGACCTCCATTGTTTAAATAAAAATTGACTCATCATGTCAGCTGTTCCATAATGATAGCAGAAATATTAGGAAAAAACAAATAAAATCTCATTTTACCTGTATTGTTGATAAGTATAAGATTTGTCTTTGTATCCAAAATTACCCTGGATATATTTGGCACCCAATAGTATCATTTTTTTTCAATTCCAATTTTGCTTACACATGTGCAGGTGTAGCTAGCTAAACAGGAGGTGCTTACTGGAGCACACGGTCTCACTTTCATGGTGGAAGTTCACATGTTTAACATAATTTGTCAACTTAAAAGTTTTTGCTAAATGTATTAGTATGTTTGTTTATGATTCTCAATACATGTACAGAAAAGATGTCTATTTTAATTATTTTTATTAAATTTATATATAAACATTTAATTTCGAGTGTATTTATTTTCGCAGTATAGGAAATTTAGACATATTTGTGTGGTTAAATTTTCGTGTTTTTAAAAAATGCATTGTAACACAAAAAGCATAATATAATTTTTGCTTGGTATTTATTTTCGCGCAAAACAAACAACCGTGAAATAAGCGAAAATAAGTACACTCTGAAAATAACTATGTTTACAGTACAGTAAAACCTCGTTGTAATGTACATCGATAACTTTGCCACCTTGCTTATTGTCATAGTTTTTTGAAGTCCCAAAATCCATTTTGTTTATGTTTTTCTTTATCCGCCTCCCCCAATTTATTGCCAAACCCCTTTATAATGCCAAAATTTGACTGAACAAATGGTAGCAATGAATTGAGGTTTTACTGTGCTTCTTTGGACCAGAAATTAACAATACAAAAATGTTAACTTTATGCAATGCCCTAGGCTAGTAGTAGTGTCCATTTCTCCATTTTGGGTTCAACAATAAACAACTAACATTTATGCAAATTGAATCTACATAATTTCCATAACTTAAAGATACTGTGTCTGTTTCGTATGTCTTTGCAAGAGGAAGTCTTTCGTTGAATTTGAACATTATACCAATAGCATAGGGGCCAGAAATCAATTATAACAAGGTTGATAATTGAGTTTGTCGATTTCATAATGAAATTAACAACACAAGGAGATGTTTGCCTACATGTGCAGCTATCAACAGTTCATCTAATCAATCAAAAAGTTTTAACACTGGATGTTGTCAGCATTATTCATACATGTCATTTTATAATTATTTTTTCACAAATTTGGTAAAATATGTTACGGTTACGGTACTTATGAAAAAAAATCTAAGAAACTAGTAGCCAATGGTGATTTTGACTACAAAGAATGGAAACATTTGGAATTTGGGTATATGGCATATATTCTTTTGCATTCTGTGCAGTCAAACTAAATATGATCCTTGAAAGACATTTTGTATCATGGGGACCATATATCTGGAATATTTAGTCTACTTTTAGTAAACAACCATAACTTTGAAATCAAACCCAAAACTTCCTGTAAATAACCAGAAATTCTAGTTAGACAGAATTTTATATTTCTATAAGCATTTTCTATCAGATCAAATATTTATTACATTTGTATTTATTTTCTCCCCTTAGTAGTTAGTACCCCTAATCACTTAATCAAACCATAATATCATGTTGTGATTGACTGATTAAATGGAGATTTATGTCCAAGTCAAGAATATTTCCCTTTCGTCAAGACATCACCAGCTATAGGTTAAGTGACAGAAATTGTAATCTTCACAGTCCACTTAGGGCAATGTGCAGGGAGGGTTCTTTAATTAATGTACTTGCCTGCCATGGTGACAAAGGCATAGATTTTTAAGCTCTCTTCCAATGGACACTGTGACTTTCATTTCTAAGCACTGAGTGCTTAACAAAAGAATTGTCTCTACCTATTTTCAAGTTTTGGTCTTACCTTAGCTGGAATTTGACCCCACAACCTCCCACATACAAAGGGAGCACTGTACCATCTGAGCTACCAAAGTGGTTGCCATGCAGTGTGTGACAGTGTTGCAACATTTCACACCAAGTCATAGCAATGATTGACATTTGGTGACATACATATAGTCCAGCAACCAGAACCTCTATACATTTTGTCTTTATTTCTTAGGTCCCACGGGTGGTCTTTATAGGGGTTTTACTGTACGAGGAATTAAATTTTTAAAGAAAATCTCATACATACATGATTATGAAGATATATGCACAAAAAATGTACAGAATTTTTTTCAGGGTATGGGGCCTCAGTGTCAGAGTGGTCTACAGATTACAGTGCTTCCCACTTCCTAGGTTCAAATCCCATTTGAGTAGATCCTAGTGTGAGAAAGTTTGTCAGTTTGCTTGTCCAAGGTTGAGGGTTTTCTATTGGCAATCTGCTTTCCTCCCCCATTTAGAACTGACCGCCTTCATATAAGTGAAAGAGTTTTGAAACCATGAATCCAATCAATGGATTGGTTGGTTGGTTGTAATGCGTTTCAACCTTGTATCAGCAATTTTTCAGCTACTCAAAACAAAAACAAATGAATTAATCTCTTAGAATCAATCTAAGAACAAGTTCATGTATGTGTGAAATATGTGAGTGCATTTGATGGTCAGTCTTGTACTAGCGACACTCGGGGCAACTTGTAGGTGCTAGCTCACAGAGTCAGTATTCTGTTGACAAGCATTCCACTCCCCAGTCACATTATCCTGACACAAGGTGAAACAATCAATACCCAGTCCTCATAATACAGAGCATCAGGCAAGGAAGCAATATCTCAAATTTTAAAGTCTTTAAATGTATGACCCAGCTGGGTTCAAACCCATAGCTTTCTGCTCTTGAGGTGGAGAGTTTAATAAGATTAGGGGAGCACCCTAAAGTGTCCCAATAGTCAAATATTTTGACACCCTTAAAGGTCACCGGTCACCAAAAACCGAATTTTTTTTAGTACTATTTTCCGAAAGATTACATCATAAAAAGTCGATTTAGCCACAAACAACATTTTGTAATCATTTCTGTTCTTTTCTACAGCGTAAATTAAAGCCCTGAAACTGTTGAAAAACGGTGTTATCTCCCTTTGGTAGTGAAAGGGCACAAAACCGGAAGTGACGCAGAAGGTGTTAACCCAGCTATTTAGTCAATGAAGCTTGTATAGTGAACTGCATTTATTACCCATTTTTATCAGAAATACCTTCTAGTGTTTTTATATATCTTATTTATTTTTTAGCATTGGGTATTTCAGTTTCTTTCAGCAGAAAAAAATAAATAAAAAATTAACATAATAATAAGAAATAAAGAAAGAAAAAAACTATACATGTATTTGTGTTTGCTCTAAGTCAGATACTATTACTAATACTTTTACAAAACATAATTTTACATTTCTTTTGAAATTTATTTATTTATTTTTATTTATTTATTTATTTATTTATTTATATTTATTTTTCACAACAAATAATAAAAGAACCCAAATTTCCGTTTTTTATTTGAAATATTGTTCCTATAAATTTTTATTAATATTTAATATCATTTTAATCTCTGATTTATTTATTTATTTATTTATTTATTTATTTATTTATTTATTTATCATAAAAATTAATAATAAAATCTTTTCTCCTCTGTAGTACAGCTATATTATGACCTCAAATTGGTTTAACTTTATATTTGTTTTAGAAATTGTCCCATATTTAAATCTTTTTAAGATTAAAATCAATGATTTTTTTTAATAGTATTTTTATTAGTTACCCATGCAATTCTTTAAAAAAAACACGTTTTCGGGTAGAATCTGGGTCCAAGACCTGTTGTGTTTTGTACAACGGAAATGTCAAAATACAGGTTTAAAGAATAATTTCTTATTGTCTCTCAAATAAATTATTTCAGCCCAGTATTACTTAAATATGAAAACAATTTCAATTCAAAAGCTTCCTATTCCTTATTTGCAGTAAGTTTAATAATAATCATCATCATCATCATCATCATCATCATCATCATCATCATCATCATTGTTTCCATGATATATAGTTAATACCCCAATATAAACACAGGTATTGAACATCACTCACGTCCACCACACGTATATACTGAATTATAACAAATGAACAATACCGTTATAAGTCACCGTTAGGTATGCAAAGTGACTTGATTTATTTTATAACATGGATTCCGGAGATCAAAATTTTGATGACCAATATATACCACCGTCTTTTCTCGGTGATAGATTACTGATGAATTTAGATTCTCCATCACATAGCCACGTGTTATAAATTAATACATCACAAGATCATGTTTCATCAGATACTACTGATTATTTCAAACATTTTGACGAAAAGCTTGTTGGCCTTACTAGGCGTGAATACACTGATACACTGTTACAACTAGCTGACAATTCAGATGAAACCATTAGCTCATATAGAAGTGTGTTATTGAAGCGCGCTCGAACTATGGAAAACTGTCCATCAGGAAAAGCGATTGATCGACGTACTACTGCAAATAGTTCAAGTCAGAAGAAAAGCTCAAATGACTGTTATATAATACAACAATTTATAAACGGCGATCTAAGTAATGAAATAAAGACCGTGTTTTCTGCCTCAAAAGTCATGGGTTCTGAATCTCTTTGTTCTCAAGATACATCAGTTGTCGGAGACGGCACACCGATAAAATCAAGACAAAGTGGAAACAGAGATCAAGTGTGTTTTCTTATCTCCGAGGTGAGAGTATTAAAAGATTCGCTAGCTAGCTTGTCGGCTGATTATCATGGACATAAACAAGAACTTCATGACGAAGTAAAGAAACTTCAACAAGACAACGATAAAATAAAAGAAGAAGTGAAAATCATATCTAAGGTTATGTCTGATTGCAAAACGAAAATCGACAACGTTTTTCACTCCGAGTTACAAAACAACATACCAATGGAAAGTTTAGCAGACAGTTTACGTTTTCTTGGTGCTAAGCTGTCTACAGTAGATAAAGCAAGACGTGAAATTGCGAACAAACTTGATGAAGTCAGCACTATTTCTCGGGACAACGGGTATGGCATAGAGAGACTGGAGGATAAGTTCAAGAAAGTTCAAAATATTAACAAACCGGATCTACAGGAATTAAAAGGACGTCTCTCTTTTGTTGAGTCTGAACTTACAGTTCCGAAAAAGTGTGATTTGTCACCAGACATTAACTCGTTGAAATCAACGTTAAATCAAGTTAGTTCTCGCGTAAACACTATTGAGGATACCTTTTGTGAAAAATTAAAAAACACACTGGAGATGTTTGCGAGTCAAGTATATGGAGATATCAACGAAATTCGAGAGTTGGCGTCTACGAAAGTATCACTTTATACAGAGGACAGTAGCGACAAAGGTGACCATCACGACGACGTTATGATACATAATGATCACAGGTTGGAAACAGGATCGTTTCGGAATGTTCACCACAATGAACATGTGTCTGATTGCATGAACAAAAAACCTGTTAATCGCAAAAGTCATACAGATAGTCAAACAAATAATAAGATTACAACCAGACAACGCAACGAAATAAACAATAATGATGACCTGAAACCGGACAGGAATCACAAGGCAGATCTAAAGTGGATTGAGAAGAGTAAAGATACTCTTAATACAGCAGATTCGGTTGAAAAGTTTGAAAATGAGGGTTTTCACGCCGTGTTCAGTAAACGCACTCGTATTAAAAGATATTATCTCGGCAAAATTTCAAAATCAGTAACGGTTGACCAAATAAAAGATTATATCAGCAAACAGAATGTTACTTGTACGTTTGTTAGATTAATGAACAGCCGTCGACGAGATACTGTATCCGCACGTGTTAATATCTTAAAAACTCACGAGGAAGTAGTAGAAAGTAAAGGGTTTTGGCCAAGAGGTATATCATGCCGTCCGTGGATGTCAAGAAGCTCCTATTACCAAGATGATTAGTTACTCTATTACTAGTATGTTAACGCTGTCTTTTCTACTTCTCATTATGGGTACAATGAAAATTCTATCTTGGAATGCAACTGGGATAATGTCAAGTTCTGTCTATTTGTCAAATGTTCTACAACGCGAAAAAATTGACATTTGCGGAATATCCGAAATATGTTATTACCAGAAACTGTTGGATTCCTGGGATGTATAAGCACGGATTACGATTACCTGGCGACGGTTGATTTCAGCTTACATCCGGTCTTCCCTCGCCGTGTAGGCAAAGCCGGCGTTAGTTTATTGTGGCATAAACGAATGAGCAATGTAATAGAACCCTTAACAATCGATCCACCAGACGACAGAATTGTCGCAATTAAAGTGAACCTTGGTGACAATGAAACGTTGTATATAATTCAAGTTTACTTGCCAACAACAAAATATCCCGTCGATCTTTACAAAGACTACATAAGTAAACTCTGCGAACTTTGCAATGTGTATGGACTTCAGGGTAGAGTTGTGCTTATGGGCGACTTTAATGGTCACTTTGCAGGCGATAGATATCATGATGGGTTTAACTTCAGAGATAAATATTTAGAGTTGTTGATTAAAAACGGCGATATGTGTTGTATTTCAAGTTCTAGTTTGTGTTCTGGTGCATACTATTCGTATGTACCAGATGGTACTGGTTCCCAAGCTTAATTGACCATATACTCATAACAGATACAATGCGTGATTATGTCTCAAAATGTATAATTCTGGAGATGAGTCAATGGACGTCTCAAATCATAGACCAATGTTGTTAAAACTTGTATTACAAAACCCAATCATAACAGATAACAGTCACAACAAACTTGCAATCACAAGGTATAAGTGGACAGACACGAATATTCCGATGTACAAAGATACCCTCGACAATCGTCTTAATGATGTAGATATTGAAGGTTTAGATAACCAATCTCTAGATTCGTTCTATCACGATATCATAACTCACATTATAGAAACTTCAAACACAACATTACAAGTCAAAAAGATGAGGACGTACTTAAAACCTTATTGGAACGACGAGTTAAAATCACTGCACAGAAATATGCGTCTAGCGAGGAGAATGTGGATACTGGAAGGTAGACCAAGAGGAGAAATATACCAGTCGTATGCCGTTTATAAGGATGCTAAACGAATATTCAGATGTTATAAAAGACGGTTTGAGCATGAACATATAATGAGCGAGTTTGAAAACATTGACAAAGCAGCTGAAATCGACCAAGATCTTTTTTGGAAGTTAATAAACTCTAAGCGGAAAAGAAATAGACATAAAGAAGGTTGTGAAATTAAATTTAAGAATAAAGTTGTCAGAGACCCGGTTGATATTGTAGAAGGTTGGGGTGATTACTTCTGCAATCTTTACTCAACCAAAGATGTGTACACCGATGTTCAGGACGATTATATTGAAAGTTCCGTTCGCGATATTCTGAAGGATAAAGCATCGAATGGTAATAATAATTATAATAATGACATTTTGAAGAATGATTTCAGCATGGAAGAGCTACTTAGTGTTTTAGTAAATTTACCTAATAATAAAGCTCCAGGAATTGACTTAGTGACGTATGAACATCTAAAATATTCAGGGCAGGGATTGAGGAAATGTCTCTTAAAGTTGTTCAACACTTTTCTAAAGTATGAAATTCTCCCCGACAATGCCAAAACGGGTTTAATTGTGACACTTTACAAAGGAGGTAATAAGATAAAAACGTCACCTGATAGTTATCGTGCAATATCTCTACAACCAGCAATTGAAAAAGTGTTTGAAAAACTTATTTTGTCACGAATAGAACATTCCGGTCTAAATGAAAACATCAATCCTCTACAAAACGGTTTCAAGCGAACATGAATAGTACAATGGCTTCATTCATCTTGAAAGAGTCTATTTCGTATGCCAGTGAACGGGATAGTAAACTTTATGTCGCTTTTATGGATGCCGAGAAGGCATTCGATAGAGTGTGGCATACTGCGCTTTTCTATAAGTTACACCAGTTTGGTCTGATTGGACGCGGATTGCGTATAATAGTCGAACTCTATAGAAATATGACTGGAATAGTATTACACCAAGGTTTCGTGTCGAAAGAATTCCAAATAAATTGTGGAACAAGGCAAGGCGGAATTTTGTCCCCTTGGCTTTACCTGGTATATATCAATGACTTGTTAAATGATTTATGTTCACACTTGATGGTTTTAGGATTTATGGACAAAGTTTCTGTTGCCCGACACAAGCTGATGACATTGTATTGCTGTCTTTGAGTAAAAATGGACTAGATAATTTATTGAAAGTCTGTCATGAGTTTAGCAATAAATGGAAGTTCCGTTACAATGCATCTAAATGCAAAATCATAGTGTTCAATGAAAGTAAGGCAAATTATCTTCAACACTCACGATCTTGGTTACTTGGTGATCGACCGATTGATGAAGTTGAAATTATACCCATGTTGGAATAACTGTAAATAAATTCAGGGGTTTCCGTCCAGATGTCGAAAATATAGTTTCAAAAATCAGAGGAACTTTTTTCAGTTTGATGGAGATAGGGGTGCATCGTGATTTCATGCATCCTCTCACAAGTTTAAAAATATACCAGTCTGTAGTTTTACCGTGTGCGCTATTTGGTGCCGAAATGTGGTCACCCGTGTTGACTTCTGATTTAAGACGAATCGAAACAATTCATCATTACTGTTTGAAACGCATTCAAGGTCTACATATGCGAACCCGTTCTGACATGGTACTTGGACTTCTCGGTTGCTTGTCAATTTCGGCGTTAATTGAGAAACGTAAATTGGGTTTCTTTGCTCTTTTGTGTCGCCTTCCAAGTCGTCATTCTGTTAAAAAATTGTTTCTAATCAGACTTTTTCAGCATCAGTACGGATGTTCGTCGACCTCAGAATGTTATATAGCTGACATAATACAAGTGTTGTCAAAACATGAACTACTAGATACATTGTCGAATTACTTGTGTTTATCAGATTTTCCATCCAAAGTAGCTTGGAAGCGAACATGTGAGTCTGCAATAACTAGCTGTTTCAGGCAAGATTGGTTACAACGAACCTCCCAATCAACAGATTTTATTAGATTTTTGTCCACTCATGGTGAATTTAAAACATCTTCATTCTGGACACTTTCTCGTTCAAATTATGCACTATCTGGAGCCTGTTCAAAGGTTGTCCAACTACAATGTGTTATTCCGTTGTCTAACAAAACTTGTAATCTGTGTGGGTCTGTCAACATAGAAATTGTGAATCATATAATCTGTGACTGTTTGGATGTTGATCTCGTGAATGCAAGGGACGTTTATTGGACAAATATAATTGACTTATTTGACATTCACTTATTTGTATATATGGACAGCTTAAACAGCGTTGAAAAAGAAAGAACAATCTTGGGTGGCATGACAAACAGTCTATTAGAAAATGTACCGGGCATTGATATTGCGTTTTTCAATCAATTGAATAGTGATTTTTTGCTTAAGTTATTCAGAGATGTGGACTTGAACCCAGCGTACTCAGCATAATACCCCGAAGAACCAAAATTATCATGACAATATTTATTTATTTCTATATAATAATCATGTTCTGTATATAGTAATTTCTATCTTTTATTGTTAACTCTTCTCTTTCTATCCTTTCTCTCTAATCTCCCATGAGGAGGAAATAAAGAATATATATCTGTCATTTTTTCACAATAAATTAATATTGTTCAAAGTGTGATTTACACCCCTCACATACCAGTAATTAAGAAATTATCAATATGCTACATTGGGAAACATCCTGTTTAGAAGTAGAAATCTACCACCAGCTGATCACCTGTAATCAACAGGGTTTACCTTACAATATGCAACATTAATTGACACATGCGTGTATCTTTATGATATACCCGGTAAATGTTATTTGTCATTTTTGATGGATTCTAAAAAATCTAATAAATTAGATTAGTTAATTTGAACAAGACATATGTCTCTGTTTGAACATGTGAATTAGTGAACTGATTAAATAACAGAATTAATAAATTTTGAAAATTAAAATTGTTTAAAATCTATATATTTGACTGAAATCATTAATAATCATTTGAATTGTCTTAAATGATTATACCACTCTTATTTCCCTGACTCATCTCGTAATGTTTAATCTGAATACATTCAAAACAATTAAAAAGCTGCATGAAGGACTTGTGTAAATCTGGCTTTAATTTGTTTTGAAATTTTTGGAAAAAACATGTTCATCGGTCATTGTGATTTTATTATATCCAAACTTCACAAAATATATAATTTTGACTTGAAATCAAACTTTAAAACCCTTCTAAACGCCACACAAACCCACAAGTAATATATGGATACATATATAGGAAATGTGTCTTTCCTCAGCAGCTTAACACCATGTACGTCATCAATTAGGTCGCCGGAGAGTTACGAGCGGTGTCGGAAACTACCGAGTATTAGCAGTTCGTTTAGGTAAGGCTTTAGTATATTACAGGTAAATGTAAGGTGTGGAAAACCGTCAGACACATCAATATTGACTATTCTTCCCATAGGAATGCAAAATACAAAATTGATAAATTTGGTGACCGGTGACCTTTAATTGCCCAATCACCCACTGCTCAACTAAGTTCATACAGGTTTATTATTCAAAGTTTCTTGATCTTTTACATTGTCAGTGAAAAGTTACAAACTCCTGCATCACAAAATAATGCTGAACAGTTATTTGACATAAAACATGGTAAAAAAACACAAAAATTAGTATTTTCAACATGTCCATTTTTAAAAATTTAACATTCTAAATTATAGAAAGTGCAGTTCTTTTGTGGCCAAAGGCTGCAATAACAAAGCTTTCGTTATAGACAACATGTGTACATAATTCTTAAATCAATCAAACTACAAAAAGTCCACTAATCCAACAAAACAATCCCTATATTGGTGAGATGAAAAATTTGTGTCAAATTCATGTGAATTTTCCCGCAATAAGCCGTAATATTAAAACACAAAGATCTCGCAGAAGCAGGATCTCGCTGTATTATTCTTTCTTTTCGGAGATCCCACTACTGTCAGGTGCACCCGTATTAACAGTGTAAAAACAGAGTCAGTATCTAAATTTTTGAATTATTTCTGGATTTTTCCAAAGAAATATAGAAAAGAAGATTAGAGTTTCAAAAAGTTTGAAATGGTAAATAATCACCATTAGCATTTGGCCTATGCTGAAATTAGAATAAAAACTTTTGCATAGAACTTTTACTTCTACCATTGTATCACCTGCCCCAGTGCCTCTTGTATGTAGGTGAGCCAAGTTTCATCAGACCAATTTTTTTAATTTTAAGATTACTAAAGTTGGTATACATGATACAGAAAATGTCAGCAGACAGACAGGGATAGAAATCCTCGGTTAAGGCCTTATGTGCTCCCAGCACGAAGAGGACTAAGTAAGTAAAGTTGGTATACAGTAAAACTTGCTACATAGTAACAACCTCTAATAAAGACCATTTTGAACCGTGTCATGTTTGTTCTGCAAGTGAAAATTGGCGATTTATTTACAAGTGAAATAAAGTCACTAGCGATTTCTAATCTTTACATACTTGGTTCAAAATCACTAGGGATTTCATGTCATCTAGAACTTATTCATCTCGAAACAAAATTACCGATAGGTTTACATGGGTGCACAGTGACAGAAAAAAATGACAGAAATTATGTCTACTCACCACATCTTTGGCTAATTCTCTATCAAGATCGCGGTGTCTGTTATGCCAGACAAGCCAATGCAAAGGAAACTCCTCTTGCAGAGATGTGGATGTCATTTTGTCAAAATCTTACAGCATGTTGACAGTTCAATTAAGGTAGAAATTAGCAGGTAAATGACTCATTTGTTGATGCCCGAGTTCTCTACAGACTTCCGCATTGGTTTCCGATTGTTGTAAAAGATACATTCGCTGCCAGTGGAGAAAATGTTATCGAAAAGAAAATATATCAATTTTATTTGTATATTACATGGATAAATATTATTTTATCTTTGTCTTAAATATCAATCCAATCATTTCAAAAATAGAAATTTCATTAACGACATTGAAATTCGAAACTAAATTGTGGCATAGTTTAAAATGTAGTCGAACAACTTTGTCCTTTCTGGAGTGGGCAAAATTTTTAAAGAAACAATTCCCTTGTTACCTAAACTAGTACCTGTAGGCCTATATGGAAATTAGACCATTGCCTTTCTGATCCTTTCAAATTAATATTGGTTTCTGTTCAGAATAATTACTTCTCGGCCTTTGGAAATGGCAGTTGGGAAGAAATTCAACATCTTGAAATCCTGTCGGTGTTGTTTTAAGTCATGTTTTTTTTCAACTTAAGTCTTGCTGTCAACGACTGGATCTGGGAGAAACTGAATGCTTACTTTAGTATTTGAGCCATATGTTGGATATCGGAATTCCATTATTAATGGATGATTCAGTGTTGACATGGAATGCATTTTACTTTGATATACATCACATGTCAAAACACTCAGATATCTCAATGTCTTTATTTTGTTTTGTTTAATTATTCCATTGTGTTGGTGTTGCTTTGACTATTAAGTTTATTAACAGCTGAGTAAACATTAAGTTATGTCCGGGGTGATCATTAGTCAACGAATATAGTCTATAACAAATATAGTTCGCACGGTTCCAAGTTGGTATAAAATTGCGTCGATGTGCGTGGAAAATAACAAGTCAATATATACGGTACTTTTTCCGTTAAAGCCTGTGCATGCTTAGATTAGAAATATTAATAAAGGGAGACACTTTGTCCACAATGGCTTGAGATGGATATACTTACCGTGATTATTCATTGCAAGAACAAGATAACCTTAGATCGGGGCGTTATTTGCCGTTAAGATATAGAACAAATTCCTGGCAATGAATCAAACGTAATTGGTAGAGTGCTAGCTCCGTAAGTGGCAGGTCGTGGGTTCAAACCCCGACCAGGTCTGACCCAAGATTTGAAAGTTGGTAGTGACTGTTCTTTCGCCAAGCACTCGGCATTACGAAATGAAAGTCGCAGTTCTTTCTGATGGGAACTTAAGATAAACTAGGTCCCGTGTCACGGTAGGCTTGGCGCGATAAAGAACCCTGCTGTATAATGCCATTAGCGCAACACACAGGCAAAATTTCTGCACCTTCGCCTATAGCTGGCGACGTCTCTATATAAGCGAAATATTCTTGACTGGAACGGTTAACACCATTACTCAACTCAAACGTATTTATCAATGTCATCCTGTAAAATAGGCTGAAGCAATTTGAATAGCGGTGATAAACATAAGTGCATCGATGTGCACAACAGTCATCAAGAACACAACAAAACATGATATAATAAAAGAAAGAAACGAGAAGATAACACAGAATAAACACTTGACTCGTTTGACCGTTGGAAATCCGGCAACTTTGAACGGACACTGAATGTAATTGACCATTGAACTGTCTAGAAATGGCGTTTATAGTCCTATAACTGCCAATGCCGTGCAAAGCAAACCGAATATTGCACGTTAGCGCATTATGATTACAGTATTTTGCGTTGCATGGCCATAGGCAACTATCATGTACATTGTCGCTACAGTTAGTGTCTTACGATCGGTACATAGAAACATAGAACGGGTGTACAGTTTTTGTTTCGTTACAAAGAAACCAAAAACGATACAAAAAATGACCACATCTATCTGAGTTCCTTATTAAATTCCGGTTATTTCAGTATTTTTTGTAAAATTTTAGGACGTCGGGAAATTACTTCCATTTTAAGTTATAAATATAGCAGTTATTTCGGCACTATGTTTAATTTTTGAAAGATATTGCGAAAGACCGTTAGTTATAGGCTGTTTTTTTTACGCTAATTTGATTTTTTTTCAAAAATGACCACATCTAAAGTGTTAGAGCACACTTTGATAAAGGTAAAAACATAAAAATCAAATGTTGGTTTTGACGGCAAATTACTTCCAATTTTATTTAAAAATAGGGAAATTTGTGAATATCTAGTGAAGAAATATCCAATATGGCCGACACCGCACCAAGTATAAAACATGCGATATGTTGTTTTATTTTCCCCATCAATTCCAGGACAAGTTACACCGACTTCCCCGTAAGTAAAAAACGGTAAAAAAAATTTATAATAATAATAACCAAACAAAAGGTGATATAATTCTCGACCTTTGAATATACTATTAAAAGTTTTAAAAATTTAAAAATTAAAGACAGATTTGTAAGTCAGCTTCATAAATGTTCTGGATTTTTTTCATATAAATATAACGAGAAAAGTGAAATAATCTCTTAAGACAATAAAAATAATTATAAATGATAAATTCAGTCAAATAAGAAAAAAGTATATATTTTAATAATTTTAAAATTTCAAAATTAATTTCATTAGGCCAGTAAGTCGGTCCATCAGTAGTATATCCATCCAAATTAATCTTATTAATTTGTTGGATTGATCTTATTAATTTGGTCAAATATACAGAAATAACATTTACCGGGTATCATAGAGACTTCATATCTAATGATTTATACACACACGTGTCAATCATTTTTTGCAAATTGGACGGTAAGTTCTTTTGATTACAGGTGATAAAGGTCTACTAATAAACAGGATGTTTATAGATAATCTTTTAATTACTGGTATGTGAGATCCCACTTTAAGCAATATTAATTTATTGTGAATTTATAGCAATCAGAAACTACCTATTGAAGTTTGCCGTGGGAAGATTATACCAAAAAACCAAGACATCATGGATTATGTGAACTTTGTAAAAGTGATTTTATACATGTTTGGTTTTTATTGCAATATGAATATGAGAAATTTTCTGTTGCAAAAATGTATTCTATTGATATAAATAATACATTCTTTTTTCTAATAATGGACCAAAATATTATTAAAAATTTTATTTATTTATTTATTTTGTATTTATTTATTTTGTATTTACCAATTAAATATTTGTTAAATGAATTTGATAAGATAGTTGAACATTAGCATTGGGATGGATGGGTGCAGTGTATCATGAATAATCACATTTATTAAAATGTGTATTAGCATTTTTACTTATATTTGTATTGCGCACATCATGACTGGACCAAGTTACTGTTTTTGTGTAAATTAAAAGGATAAACGTTTAATATATATCCCATTGTTTTTTGCCTAACAAACAGTATATCTTCTATTTCTAAATAACCATCTACTTTTTCTTTCTCTCAAGTTGTATATTTTCCTCTTCATGTAAACATTTGAATTAATTTACTGTTTTGCTTGGAATATCTCTTAGAATCATTTTTACCGGCATCAGTCCATTTTAATCTCATAATGACCATGTCACGTTGTCAGTTACCCAGTGGTCAGCTATCGATATAGCTCTTGGTAACGAGGTTTGTGAAATTTACCTGGAAGAGTTATTCCGCCTGATCATTATACAATATTTTTGCAGTCGTGACTGGCAGTTATAACCCTATAAACGCCATTTCTAGACAGTTCGATGGTTATATTTACATTTCCCATTTTTGAAAATCTTATTTTGGTATTTTAATCCTAAAAAACTTTAAAACACTGTCGTGTACGACATGTATTTCCAATCACTGGAACAGCCAATCAATGACGTCAAGCGTATAGCCGCAAGGAAAAGATGTGTGACGTCACATTAGCAATGGCATTTATACTCCTTTAACTGCCATCTGGTCTTAAACAAAGTTTAATACATTAAAACATCACAAATGTAAATATTTACAAATAATATCCAGTGGTGTGGTATTTATAGTACTTTTTGGGGTTAATTACATTCTCGCTTTTATTTTTACAGTCAGCATTTAAAACCATCTTAAAAATAAAACACGATTTACCTTTGAACTGACAAATAATAATGTAAAAATAATATGACCTTATTATGATTATTATTTTCAGTTTGATGTTTTTTATTGAAATGTCTTATTTATTTTTTTGGGGAAAAGTGTGCTTCAGCTTTTTAAAAATTAAACCAATTCAAAAATTGTAATTCAATACAATGTCAGGATTTTTCTACCCATCCATATTCAGTTTATCAGTATCTTAACAATAAGTGTAAAAACTAGGTTTCCATTTAAAATAATTAGTAGCCAAATTTCCAATATTTGTGAAAATGTAGTCCTTTTTGAAGTATTTTCCTTAAATTTGCTAAAATAGGTTACTTTTTGAAAGAATTCCTCAGAAATTAGTAGCCAATGGCGATTTTGGCTACCAGGAATGGAAACATAGCAAAAAGACGGAGTAGTTAAAAAAATGTAGTGAAAAGTGAACCATGATAGGCGGAAACTACACAGAAGTCCAAGTCGCCAGACTATATTTTACAGTATGCCACTAAAAATTAATTAATTTCGATGCACCACAAAAACAACGTATTTATCCTATAATTGTGTTCAATAAGTTTTCAAATTGATTATTTATAACTTACAAAAATGCTAATTAATATTTAGTTAATATAAAATACGAAACTACGGTCAAGATATATTGCTGTGAATGGGACAGGAGGGTGGAATCCGAACAATAACATTGACATTTATTTAGAAAACTATTGGAATTAAACAGTAGTTTTCATGTCCAGAGGGAAGGTGCGGACCGCGGCAGAAGTGTGCGCGGATTGTGGCGGGGCTGGTAAGTAAAAATCATACGATTTTGGAAAAAATTGGATCCAAGTTTTGGTTTGATGTAAACAGCATCATGCATCCACTCGTTGATGTATCATTTTACTATTTATTTCTAATGACTAGATGAGTCAGATAACTATCATAAATT
Organism: Anadara kagoshimensis; assembly: GCA_021292105.1. Lineage (NCBI taxonomy): Eukaryota > Metazoa > Mollusca > Bivalvia > Arcoida > Arcidae > Anadara > Anadara kagoshimensis. Next base: position 41,641,255 of record CM037874.1, read on the forward strand.
TAACTTATTTTGCCTGTGTATTTAAAGTTTGTTTGTAGGAATTGGTGTTATTTTGGTACTGGAAAATTAAGTTGATCTGTTGAATATACTTTTTAAATTAGGTTATGATAAACCGGTCTCTTCTTTTGGTAACTGTCCTCCACAGACTGACAGCAGTGACTCTATCTCTCAGAGTCCATTCCATTTATACATTCCTTTTTTTTCCAGATCTAGAAATCACTGCTGTGACAGAAGATTTTAGTCTAATTCTAATTTTAGCATCTATATGCCTAATGTAGATTATATACTAGGTCAAATCTTTCAGAGCCCTTATCTATTTCTCTATATTTCTTAGGTAAAATCCCAAATTCCTTTAAAATGATTTGTTTTGAATCTCTCAAGATCTGGCCAAGATGTTGCTGTTGAAACTTTCAAAAAGGAGACATATTGTGGGAAATTCCATGAAAATTTGACACAATTTTTCAACTCAACAGTTTTGCTTTGCTTTTGCAGTCTTTGTGGTGATAAAATTGTGCTTTCTATTAACATACTTTATACCTTTACATATTTACATTCATGTATTTTCATTTTGGAGAAACACGCTTATCCTTAGACCTACTATAGAAATTAAGTAGGACTGTCATTGATAGATCGATATATTGATATATCATTGATAAAAACCATGGATACATTTTTTGATACATTTTCTGAGTATCGATATCAACAAAAAATGGTTCTGTTCATGGCTAAGGTTGGAGTAGTCAGTGACACATAGATTAAACTGGTTGTAAATGTATTATAATTACAACCTACTATTTTAATGTATCTCAAAACCTACTGACATTCAAAACAAAGTGCATGTAATATTAAAAACATTTAAGACAACACCAGACAAGCCAAATATTGGTGGAAAATAATCTGTCTATAAAAGATTCAACCAAAAATAAACTATTTTAATCACTTTTCTGATATATTTTTCAGTTGATATATCGATATTCAAATTCTCATCAATGAAAGCTCTAAAATTAGGTATAATTGAGTGTCACGAACACAATGACTCTGACAGTACCCATGGGGTCTCACTGAAGCAGATTTGGGACTGAAATTGGGGCCCATTCCCAATGCAATAAAGTATGCTTTTTTTCCCAATTGATAATGGTGATATTCCCAATTTCTTTGTATGTTGTGTATACATACAAATGATGTTTTCCAAACCTTCATCTCTCAGACATACAGTTAGAAAATGCTGTAAATAATTTCAGAGGGATAAAAGATAGACAAAGAGAATTCTAATGTGCATTTAATGATATTTCATGACCAGTAAAAGTATGAAAGTATTATTTTTGCCTCTTGTTGAATTTTCCCAAAATGCGTCAAAACACCGCTTAGTTTCCTAATTCCAAGGGCCCTGGCCTCATTCCCAAAATGGGATTAAAGACCCCTGGTACTGGTAATCTGTTAAATTTTACAGTATTATAAACCTCAAAAAAAGATGAATAACATTTATTATAGATCTGTATGTATGTGTCATGTTGTTTGATATCTTTAAAGGACCACTACAGCAGCTCATTTGCAGGGATATCATAATTTTTTTAGCTCACCTGAGCCAAAGGCTCAAGTGAGCTTTTCTGATCACAATTTGTCCGTTGTCTGTCGTCGTCGTCGTCGTAAACTTTTCACATTTTCATCTTCTTCTCACGAACCACTGGGCAGATTTCAACCAAATTTGGCACAAAGCACCACTAGGTGAAGGGGATTCAAGTTTGTTCAAATGAAGGGCCACACCCTCTTTAAAGGGGAGATAATTGAGAATTATTGAAACTTTGTTGGTATTTTTCAAAAATCTTCTTCTCAAAAACTATTCGGCCTGTAAAGCTTAAACTTTTGTGGAGGCATCCTTAGGAAGTGTAGATTCAAGTTTGTTCAAATCATGGTCCCCGGGGGTAGGGAGGGGCCACAAGAGGGGATCAAGTTTTACATAGGAGTATATAGAGAAAATCTTTAAAAATCTTCTTCTCAAAAACTATTAGGCCTGAAAAGCTCAAATTAAAATGGAAGCATCCTGAGGTAGTGTAGATTCAAGTTTGTTCAAATCATGGTCCCCGGGGGTAGGGAGGGGTCACAAGAGGGGGATCAAGTTTTACATAGGAATATATAAAGAAAATTTTTAAAAATCTTTTTCTCAAAAACTATTAGGCCAGAAAAGCTCAAATTAAAATGGAAGCATCCTCAGGTAGTGTAGATTCAAGTTTGTTCAAATCATAGTCCCTGGGGGTAGGGTGGGGCCACAAGAGGGGGGTCAAGTTTTACACAGGAATATATAGAGAGAATCTTTAAAAATCTTCTCCTCAAAAACTATTAGGCCAGGAAAGCTCAAATTAAAATGGAAGCATCCTCAGGTAGTGTAGATTCAAGTTTGTTCAAATCATGGTCCCCGGGGGTAGGGAGGGGCCACAAGAGGGGGATCAAGTTTTACATAGGAGTATATAGAGAAAATCTTTAAAAATCTTCTTCTCAAAAACTATTAAGCCTGAAAAGCTCAAATTAAAATGGAAGCATCCTCAGGTAGTGTAGATTCAAGTTTGTTCAAATCATGGTCCCCGGGGGTAGGGAGGGGTCACAAGAGGGGGATCAAGTTTTACATAGGAATATATAAAGAAAATTTTTAAAAATCTTTTTCTCAAAAACTATTAGGCCAGAAAAGCTCAAATTAAAATGGAAGCATCCTCAGGTAGTGTAGATTCAAGTTTGTTCAAATCATAGTCCCTGGGGGTAGGGTGGGGCCACAAGAGGGGGGTCAAGTTTTACACAGGAATATATAGAGAGAATCTTTAAAAATCTTCTCCTCAAAAACTATTAGGCCAGGAAAGCTCAAATTAAAATGGAAGCATCCTCAGGTAGTGTAGATTCAAGTTTGTTCAAATCATGGTTAAATAATAGTGTATTTTCCATGCTGTATTCTTTTATATAAGTATTTTGATATAAAGTTAAATATATTGTTCATGAGAAATATATTAATTGTACTTGTATTTAAAAGCTAATTTTTAATGTAAATCCTGCTGTATTCTATAATTTCTATTTGCCATTTCCCGATTACAGTATTCGGCCTATGCATTTTCTCTCTTTTGAGATTGGTAGATTGCATGATGAAAATTTTTTTTAAAATTATTTCATTGGTTGAAATGCTGTAAGAAAAAGGTAACGGAATAAGCCGAGGCTTGTCGAAACATCAACCTTTTACGGTACATAGAAATACTTACAAATTGTTTAGTGAAAAGCATCGGTAGGAAGTATAGATTTCAGTTTGTACAAAACCTCCCTCCCCTGCACTCACTTCAATACTGAACTCATTTCGGCTTCTACCTAGCAAGTTGCTCAGGTGAGCGATGTGGCCCCTGGGCCTCTTGTTTAAGTAGCAGGAAAAAAGTTAAAAGTAGGGGAGAATAGAGAGATATTTCTTCATTAAACAATAGAATATTACACAAAAGTAGTCGGCAATTTTCAGGGAGTAGGAGGTGATTTTCTCCGATCACCATTTTCTACTGACATCCTTGACTTTGTAGAGCATTTGCTCTGTATGTGTGAGTTTGTGGGTTTGAACCCCAGTTTGGGTCTGACCAAGACTTGGAAATAGGTAGTAACTATTCTTTCACCAAGCAGGCAGCCATTTCCAGAAATGGAAGTCACAGGGCCCTTCAAAAGAGATCTTGAAAAAATGATGTCCCATGTCATGGTAGGCATTGAAGTTAAAGAACCCTCCCTGCACAATGGCCTGAGCACACTGCATGCAAATGTCAAAATTTCTGCCATATCACCTATAGCTGGTGATTTCGTGATATAAATATTCTTGACTGGGACATAAAATGGTTAACCATAATCAATAAATCAATCAATCAATCAATCAATCAATCTTATTGAGAATTTAGCAACATATGTCACTTCTGCAAATAAATTTATACATATAGCAGTATGTATATGTACACATTACCAGTATCTGAAATTAGGGTGAATTTTAGCCGGCTAATAAAGAATTCACAAAACATTACAGGTCTGATTTGAAAGGTAGGATTCACAGACCTGCATAAAATTTGAACCCTGATATGTTATTTTGGAAATTTATGTGCATTGAATTTCCATTCATGTATATCATGAAATATCACCACCATGAAATATCTCTTGCTTGTGCAGAAATATTACTACTTCCATTGAATTTGAAGCGAAACATTTTCAATTGTCATTTTATTTACCAAAGGTTGTTGTTTTCTCTGGGTACTCCAGTTTCCTCTACCATACACGAACAGGCCACCTTGATATTAGGGATTAAGATTAGCAGGGGCCCAGTGGATCATGGCTCCTAAAACTCTTTCTAGGCCCCTAAATGTTTATACATTTTAGCGTTTTATTACTATTAAGACTTCTTTTCTGAAGTGAGCTGGGCCCCTAACTCAAAATAGTTAAGCTTCATCCCTGTAATGATATAAATGACATAATCTTGACTGGGGCGTAAAATACCATTCTTTACTTAACACATAAACACTTTATGCCATATTCAAAATTAGCAAGGTTTTATTTGTTTACAAAGATGACTGAATATATAGGTACTCGCACATCCAAACGTTCATAATCATATTGAAAATATCACTCAAGATAGATTAATCAAACTGTTTTCCCCTTGTTTCCTCTTGATTCTTGATAATCCAAATTTCAAGAAAAGGGGGTTCCCCTAAAATCCTAGATTGATCCCTTGACTAATAAGGAAAAAATAAAATTTTGCCAGGAAAAAAATTCCTTAAGGCTTCTTTAACAGAGCATGTATGATTGGAAAATGTTCTTTCTTTTTTTAATAATTCATTATAAAGGAGAGACTTCCATTTGTAGCCTCCATGAAAATTTTAATTTTAAATGAAGAAAAGTCTAAAGATGACAGAATCAGACCATTTTGAACATTTATGTGAAAAACAATTCAAAAATTTTACATAGATTTTGCAAAAGGAAGTTTTAGTAAAATAAAATAAAAAACAACCTTTAACATTTTGCTATATTCATGATACTAATGATGAGTATTTTAGCTGTTATTAATTTTTGATGAGGAAATGGGTCATCCAGTCTGTGTAATGAATTAGTGAGACGTTGATTTCTCTATGATATTGATGTTTTGTTATGTAACTCTTAATGTGCTTCTTCTTCAGATGTGTATCTCGGAGATTACTGCATCACTGCATCGTTTAACATAAAAGCATTAATACACATGTACTTCTAAATCACATGTCTCCCCACCAACTGTGATCATCAAATATTCTTGTAACAAACATAATTATTTTGTTTATACATATACAAGAACGATGATTGACAACAAATGGAATTATTTTTAGCTGCTAGGCTTATTTCATATTCTGAGCCTGAAAATATTGGTGTAAACATCAAGATATCCAACAATGATCAAAATTTGGCTAAAATTATAACCAGTCCCAATTTTATTTTTATACTGTCTGGAAGATTGCACGGAATATTGCAAGCCAAACAATTCTAAATTTGGCTTTTAAAAACTAAAATTAAAGATTGAAATTCTTCATGATTGAAATAATCTACTAAATTTTAATTTTAATTTTCGCAAAAGTAAAAAACTATACAATGTATTCATCATTTTTGTAATTGTGTAAATTGAGACCATCTCTATATAAAGACCACCTGCCCATTTAGTGCCAATATTTTAAGGTTCCTGTGCTTCATATTTCAACCAAAAGGAACCTCTATATGAAGACCACTTGTCTGTACAGATCATTTGTTTAAAGTCTCTTAGCTTCCTATTCAAACCAAAAAACAATTTTTGTATACTGACCATTTGCCTATGAAGTCCTTAATTTAAGGCCCTATGGGTGGTCTTTATATACAGGTTTCACTGTATATTTGTGCTGAAAAGTCCTGTAATATCATGTCAAGTACTAGGTTTCCACAAATTTAAGATTATTACTTGCCAAATTTTCTAAATTTGTGAAAATATATTATTTTTAAAGTATTTTTTTTTCCCCACAAAAATAGGTTACCGTTTGATAAAAAATTCTGGAAATTAGTAACCAATGATGATTTTGTCTACTAGGAATGGAAACATAAAAAGTAACATCTGATTAAATAATCCTACTTGATACTGTAATACTTGTGTAAATACATGATTTAGTAATCTCTAAATAAGCATCTATTAATAGGACATTCTGTCATAAGGTGTTTATACTTGTGTACTTCAAGCTAAATTTCATTTCTATTTGAAAGGGTCAGTGGTCTCAGTGGCTGAGTGGTCTAAAACAGCTGCATATAGATAAAATCTCCTCACTGTCTGGGTTCGAACCCTAATCAGATCTTAGTGTGAGAAAGTTTGTCCATTTGTTTTTCAAAAGTCTGTTTTCTGATGGTCTGTGGTTTTATCAGGATACTCTGGTTTCCTCTACTATCCCTGAACTGACTGTCTTGATTTAAGTGAAATATAAATCTCCTATTACTCCACACTACACTCTTCTCTAAACATTTTTCACTGTTCTTGGTATTCATTAACAAGATTTTACTTGTAAATTTAGGTTATCCACCAAATAAAGTCAATTAAGACCACTTTTCCCTGTCTCCCTTGCTGGTCTTTATACACAGGTTATACTGTATGATATATAATGGGACCTGTAAAAACATTGTTACACTTGTATTTCATTTGTATGATGATGGAGGAAACAGGAGTGCCCAGAGAAAAACCACTTAAAACTCCAGCAAAGCAATCTGATGCCTGCTTATACCAGCGAGAGAAGTTTTAGTTCACAATTTAAAAAAAAAATAAAAAAAAACATTGCTTACCAAGGATTGACAAAATGCAGCAAATGAAAAAATCTCATGTGGAATGGTAAAATGGAGATTAACCATAGTCAATAAATCAATGATGTATACCACTACACTGTAAATTATCATGCATGTTTAAAACTGGTCATATCAATACATACTGTATATCTTTTCAAAATTAGATCAATTCAATTGTTGAAGACATCATTCTTATAAAAATAAATGGTTTTTTTTTCAGCTAAAATAGTGTTGCATCTTGAAAAATGTATTTTTTTCCATATTTTTATATTTTTCCTGAAAATTAAAAAGAAAATTGCAAAAATTTCTTTTAAAAGAAAACAACTTTGTTGCATACATTAGATCATTAATTTAAACTCCAATATTTCAAATTTATTAATGGATTTTTTACACGCTGATTGGAATATAAATGTATGGCTAATATGTATTTCTGGATGGCAGTGTATGTGTGTTTGTGTAAGGTCATATATGGAAAATGGGACCTCAGTGGCTGGGTGGTCTAAAATGCAGGCTTATAGATCACAGCGCCTCTCACCCCTAGGTTCAAATCCCGCTCTGGACAGACTCTAGCGTGAGAAAGTTTGTCAGTTTGCTTGTTGAAGTTAAGTGGTTTTCTCCAGGCACTCCAGTTTCCTGTACCATCCAGGAACTGACTGCCTAGATATAAGTGAAAGAATCTTGATTACCGGTAGGGTGTAAAACACTGTTACTCAACTCAACTCTCATGTGGAAAATATTTCTACAAGGTTTTGTTGTTGTTAAATTTTCATTGAAGAATTTAAGTTAAAAACACATGTTTATAGACCAACACTTAATGATTGACTTGGCACTAATCAGCAGGGACTACAGACGTGTATGACATGTGCAGTAGTAGATCTGGCTTATTGTTTATTGCATTATTTACTGCATTCTTGGTGCAAGGAATATTAACATGTGCATCTGCACTAAAAATTGTTAATGCTGAATGTGTACGGTAAATCAAAACAACAGTGTTATGTCGTCTAGTTATTTTGGTTTTAGTTGTTGCAAAAATGATGATGATGATGATGATGATGATGATGTTAAAATGATGATGATGATGATAATGATGATGATGATGATGATAGTGATGATGATGATGATGATGATGATGATGATGATGATGACGATGTCTACAAATCCAGTGTTTCAACATTGCAGATTCAACCCTGGTACCAGTACATAATCGTCCAAGTAACCTGTGATAATTATGGTTTTGTAGTTAAGTGATCTAGCACTCTTAAAGGTCACCATAAATGCACACTGATACAAAGCAGATCAGAAACACTTGGTCAAAACTGGCACCACATGGACTTGTGTTTAGACTGAATCTTAAATAAAAAAATATTTTCATGAATAGCTGAAAAATTGCTAATGCAAATGTTAAACAACATTCATACAAGAACCAAACCTCATAAATTTTTAAAATCTACTACATGTACATGTGTATGAGCAAATACATTTTCCTAACTTATAGGTTACAACTAAAAATTTTTAAAAATTGTTTCCATCTAGTAGTGACTATTCACAGTTTTGCTATTAGAATTATGAATGTGTTTTGTAAATATGGTACCAGTATATTATGATATTGGTCCATAACTGATATATATTTTTTTAGCATCTTTAGTTCCAGTTCATTGGAAATACACTCTGACTGGCTTGGCATGCTATCAACTACACTCCATAATACCACACATACTAGATAAGACTTCTAATACAAGAAAAATCTAAAAAAAAAAAAAAAAAACATATATATTTTTAGATAAAGAATTATCACTGAATGAAGTTGTACAGAATTTCTGAAACTACAAGAATCCGTTTTATCTTGTAAATCTTGTAAATCAAAAATATCGCTTTGAAATTGTGACAATTCACAGCTGCAACTGCTTTACTGGTATTAATTTGGGGGCTCCAGGAAGGGACATTTCAGTGGTGCATCGATAGGCAGGGATGAAGCCTAACTATTTTGAGTTAGGGGCCCAGCTCGCTTTATTAAAGAATTGGAGCTAGCCTAAAATGTTTAAACATTAGAGGGCCCAGACTGATTTTTAGTACCCATTGGCTACTGGGCCCCTGCTAATCTTCATCCCTGGAGGGGGCTCTAAACAGGATCATTTCAATGATGCATTGTGACTGAATATTAGTTGGAGCTTAAGAAAGGGACATTTCAAAGGTACATCAAGACTGGTATCAATTGGGGCCTCAGAAAGGGACATTTCAACTTGTATGAACTAAGGCCTCAGAAAGAGACATTTTAAAGATACATTTATTGGTTGGGGCTCTAGGCAGGGACATTTCAATGGTGCATCACAACTGAATATTAGTTGGAGCTTGAGAGAGGGACATTTCAAAGGTATTAATTGGGGCCTCAGAAAGGGACATTTCAAAGGTGTATCAGGACTGCTTTCATGGTCTGTTTACATGTAGCTGTATTTAAGTAGTTTTTATCACTGTTTTTTTATTGATTCTTAAAGCTGTTTTCAGTTTGATCGCTAATAATTAAAACTATCAGATAAAATAAAACCTGATAAAATGTTGATATGCTGAAATAAGCTCAATATATCTTTTCCAATGAAATTATATATATGTTTATCTCTCTCAATTGAACTGTAGTCCTAAGATTAAGAGTCTGGCTCTTAATCACAATCATTCCTTTGCTAAGATTTTCTTTAATTTAAATTTAACAAATTTTGGCAAGCTCTTTTTGGAACTAAGACTAATTATTTTCGCCAAAAACAAAATGCGGTTGTCATAAGCTTGATATTATCTTTAAATTGGCACCATCAATTCCCCAATATCTTAACAATTAACAACATAATAATGGGTTTTAATTTGCCAGATTTAAGCTAAGGAAAATCTTAAGTTAACTTAAGAAATGATTTTGAAATAATTAATTGGTATTTATCTTTACATTTTGCCCGAAGTGGGGGTATGATGTTGATCATGATACTGTGATAAAATTATGGTAAAATCTGTATATAAGTACCAGACATGGGACCTTAGAAATAAAGTAAAGATTTTATAGACAAAGGGTCATGATGCCTTGTTGAAATACAGTCCAACCTGCCTTAAAGGTCACCTCTATATAAGGGCCACCTGCTTATAAATGCCAGTAGAATTGTATCCCAATTGTTCTTTATTCATATTATTTGAACCTGTATATAAAAGCCACTTGCCCATAGAGGCCACTTTTACTTTTTCTCTTGGGTGACCTTTACAGACA